>JAWDJD010000002.1:115535000-115902500 GCA_035047305.1 Bradypodion pumilum
TTGGTGTAATTTTCCTCAGAAATGGGGACTGTAATTCTCCATACATTTGCTTGGCAGTCCATCTTTTTAACCTCACTGTGCCTTACTTCTGAGTGACTCTGAATGGAATGGGGTTGGATCTCTACAGCTTTTTATTTGGGGCAACTGGAATGTACTTGTCTGGTGGTTTTTATCTCATCATCTCATTTTTATCATAGCTGCAGAGCTGTCACACAGTCTCCTTTTGAAAGCTTGCTAAGAAAATACAGCTCAACATAACTTGGTTTTCCTTTCAGGGATTTTACGGTCAGTGCTTTGGGGAGGATCACGTCATAGTGATTAAAGACTCCACTCCAGTAGACAAGAGCAAACTAGATCCCAGTAAGGTACGCCAGGCATGTGCTCCATGAAGTCTGGAATTCTGTATTGAGAAATCTTAAATATTGCATGACTGTGAAACTGAAGTCTGTACCTGGAATTAATTTGACACGTTTGGCAAACAGTGTAATCTTAGCTATCCCAGTGTACTTTGACTTGCTTTAACTGAGGAATCAAACTGTGATTTTTTTTTATTATAAAAAAAAAACCCCTTCTCTTGTGTCCTTTTATCTTGAATGAATTCACTAAGATTTTTTCCCTCACAAATCCTTGCCAGCGCTGTTCTTGATGAAAAACAAGGAAGCATTTTCAAAACTGTTGGGTTGTTTTGGGGGGGTTTTTTGCAGCTGCTTCAAGCCTTCCAAATTCTCTCAGCCTGAACAAGGCAGTCACAGAAAGCTGCTGACACATACAATGTTCAGGCCAATTGTGACTTTTGCTCCTGCCGGTAACCCACATGTCACACTAGGCTTCCCACAGCGACTCCTCTGCAGGCCGTGTGTGGGATTTTTACATGAAGGGATTGCAAACAGGGACAGACCAATGCTAATCTTTATTGAGCCAAACATGAAATAATATACTTCTCTTCATTTAACCCATGCCTAGATAAGTCCCGGGTAAATGAAGCGGAGGTTAAAAGCGTTGAAACATATCCTTACAGTATTTGCGCCTATGAAGAGGCAAACTGGAGTTCAAAAAAAGCTTACTCCCCATAAAGGGTGCTGCAAGATATGCTATTGGTATTTTTAAAATGTCTAGAAAGCTTTGCAAAGGGACTGCGGTGGCTCAGTGGGTAAGACGCTGAACTTGATGACTGGAAGGTCGGCAGGTCAGCAGTTTGAGACCCAAGTATTGCATGGTGGAAGCAGCTTCTGTCTCTGTCCCAGCTCCTGCCAATCTAGCAGTTCGGAAGCAAGACATTACAAGTAGATAAATAGGTACCACTTCAGTGGGAAGGTAATCAGCATTCCTTGCACTCCGGTGTCTAGTCATGCCTGCCACATGACCACAGAAACATCTGCAGAGACAGACAGCGCTGGCTCTTTGGCTTTGAAACCATACCTGTCAAGTTTTGGATTTGGAAATAAGGGAAATTTCCCGGCAAATACGAGATACTTGACAGCTATGCTTATCCTGTGCTTCCCTCCAATGGCGGCAATAGGGCATTGCAGTCTAATTAATAAGGGATGATGGCAGGAAAGAGGGTAAAATAAGGGGTTTTCCTGGCCAATAAGGGATACTTGACAGCTATGCTTTGAAACAGAGATGAGCCCTGAATCTTTTAGTCGGGTACGACTGGCTTTCGATCAAGGGTGACCTTTACCTAGAAAGCTTTAATAGGGTTTGTGTCAAGTATGCTACTCATCAGACACACACACACACACAAGTGTGTGTGTCTTGGCTATCTACACAGTACACAGCTTTTATGGTAATCAATGCTTGAAAGGCTTCCAAACAGAGGGCATACTAAAATGTGTGGTGTAGCTATTCTGCTTTATTTCTTTAAAGGAGGTTATCTGTCAAGAAGAAAAGATAGAAGAAGCAAAGAGAAAATACGAAAGAGCTGCAAATTGAAAATAATGATATCTAGAATTCCAATAAAGTTCTAATAAAGACCAGCATTCTTATTCTGCTTTGTATAAGAAAAAAATCCTAGGGATGTGATGGCAAACCTTGGTACTCCAGATGTTCTTGGACATCAATTCCCAGAAGCCCAAGCCCCCTGTGAATCCACATGAATGGATTTACTGTGATTCATCCGCCCCGCGCCTCCCTTGTCACTCCCAGAAGCCAGAAGTAAAACGTGCCCATAAGGGAGCAACGAGGGTGGTGAATGAATCGCAGTAAGCCCATTCGTGTGGATTCACAGGGGGCTTGGGATTCTGGAAATTGAAGTGCAAGAACATCTGGAGTGCCAAGGTTCGCCATCATTACTGTCCATGTCTCCCTCCCCCCCTGCTATTTCTCTCACATTTCTAAACTTCACTATTTTTAAACAACCAGAAAACACTGAAAACATCTGAGGTGGGAATGGGTAAACCGGGTTGCAGTAGAATCAACTGTTGGTTTGAGATGTTAGTGACAAGGTTCGTATAAGGCTAGTTGGAGAAACTTATTCCAAATAGAACCTGTTAGTTTTTAAGATGCCATCGGACTCCTGATGGAGCAACACGTTGTGTCTCCTTTCCAAGGTCTGCTGCCCATTTAGCAGTTTTTTCTATTGTCTAATCACTTCTACCCAGGCTTATATACAAATTACATATGTGGAACCCTACTTTGATGACTATGAGATGAAAGACAGAGTGACCCACTTTGAGAAAAATTTCAACCTCCGACGATTTATGTACACCACCCCTTTCACTCGCGATGGACGCCCACGAGGAGAACTGAGTGAGCAGTATAAGAGAAAGACCATTTTGACCACCATGCATGCTTTCCCATACATCAAAACTAGGATCAAGGTCATCCAAAAAGAGAAGGTAATGCATGTTTCTAATGTGACAGAATTCAATCAAAATATAAGGCAATTGTGCAACAATGAAGATACTATATAAAGCATCACAAATATTAATCTCCGGACTGGAGGTATGACATCTGGGCTAGTATTAGTGGTTTCTAATTTCGACTCTGGGGTATCTTGAAATACCAGTATACGTGTTAGACATTTTTCTTCCTCCAAGTTTTCTCCTCCAATTTATTCTCTGTTGCTTGGGGAATGGATCACTTCATGCCCACTTGTTTAGCTCTTTTGCCAGGTTTTGAGCAAGTAGTAGAATGTCAAGAGGAGAGTCCATGCCATCTGATTCTGATGCTATGCCTCTATGGAAACAACCTGTCTTCTTTATGCTGTTGGTCATTCTTGTTCATTTTCTTCGTAATATGCCCATCCTTTTGCGGTTTCAGTTTGTTTTGATGCCAATTGAAGTGGCCATTGAAGACATGCAAAAGAAGACCCTAGAACTAGCTGTTGCCACCAGTCAGGTACCACCGGATGCCAAAATGCTCCAGATGGTTCTTCAAGGTTCTGTGGGAGCCACAGTAAATCAGGTACACAGGGATGTTTGACAAAACTCTGTTGTCTGTTCAGGGTGGGTTTTCTCTTTTCTGTTCAGCAACATTAGCAGCTTCAGCAAAATAGCTCTCATAGTATGTGCATACACATGGGCTAACACAGACAACCAATGCATTTTGCTTCCTGAGAAAACAGAGCAAAATGGCACTCATTGCCTGTTTATTTGTCAAAAACAACAACAGAACAGCTGGACTGGTAATCAAATTTTCTTCAGCTGGCAATCCACCATCACATCTGGAGGCAACAGGCTAGCTTAGGGGAAATACAAGACTGGCCATGAGGTGTAACATCTCTTTTCTGTAATTGCCCTGCACCTGCTGCCTGAAGCAATTGCTTCACTCAATACTCATACAGTATTTAAGTCCAATCAAAGGAATTCATTTGGTATCTCCTCCTCTCCTTTTGGTTTCATAGGCATTAACAAGACTAGTATACTACAGTGTGCTCAACTACTTTTCCACTGACATTGATCTTTTTTATTGTCTTAGTGATCTGTGATCCATCAACTCCATAAGCCTGTTGTTTACATACTGATTCGTCCATTTGGCTAGTGGCCTAATGAATTTTCACCATCTCCTTCCTGTTGCTGGTGGGATTCCCTGTCACTTGGGTCTCTTTCCCAATCACTTAGTATAATGCAATTACACATTAATGGATTTTTTAATAGTTTTATTGTTGATTAAAGCAGAGAAGATCCCTGATCTTAAGGATTTTCCTTTTCTCAAGACATACAATTTATATAACACCGTGTTATGTTATTCCCATAAGGGACCACTAGAGGTGGCCCAAGTTTTCCTGGCTGAAATTCCAGAAGATTCAAAACTGTATCGACATCACAACAAGCTCAGGTTATGCTTCAAGGAGTTCCTAATGAGGTAAGTAAAGACAAAACTGTGAGATCTGTTAAAACTGCTGTTAAGTATGTCCACCACTGGCATTCTTAGGCGTGAGCTGGCATAACATCATACACAAACTATAGAGACAATGAACTCTAATGAGTGCACAAAAGCCAGTCGTATTCGACTCTAGGGTTCAGTGCAAGCTCTGTTGCAAAGCCAAAGAGCCAGCGCTGTCTGCTTCTGCAAACGTTTCCGTGGTCATGTGGCAGGCACGGAACGCTGTTATCTTCCCACAAAGTGGTCCCTATTTATCTACTTGCAATTTCTTGCTTTCGAACTGCTAGGTTGCCAGGAGCTGGGACAAAGATAGGAGCTCATTCTGTCCTGCAATACTCGGGAATCGAGCTGCTGACCTTCCACCTCCCAGTCAGCATCTTAGCCACTTGAGCCACTCATTAAGGCTACCTTTTTATCATATCAGAAGCACACAAAGGTGCTTTCTGGGTGGAAAGGATGTTTGCTGGGGTAACTCCACTCAGGGGACACCTGAATGAGGCTACTTTTATGTCCTCAAGATCTTTTCCCCACCAAAGTGGTCCCTATTTATCTACTTGCAATTTCTTCCTTTCGAGCTGCTAGGTTGGCAGAAGCTGGTACAGAGACAGGTGTTCATTCAGTCATGCAGTACTTGGGTCTTGAACTGCCAACTTGCCAACCTTCAAGCTAACAAGGCGAGCTTCTTAACCACTGAGCCACCACAGTCCCTAATAAGGCTACTGAGTTCAGAGCAATGGCAACACTAGATTGTCACCATCTTTCCACATGCCATGTCTTCCAAATAGTGTCAAGAGAAGATTTGTTTTCATTTTATGATTGAATGTTATTCTTTGAAATGGCCCAGTGTACTCTGATGAAATTAATCAATGTGCCATTTTCCCTCCCTTTGTTATTTTGGGAACAGGTGCGGTGAAGCAGTGGAGAAGAACAAACGCCTAATTACTGCTGATCAAAGGGAGTATCAGCAAGAACTGAAAAAGAACTATAACAAGCTGAAAGAGAATCTCAGACCCATGATTGAGAGGAAAATCCCAGATCTGTACAAACCCATTGTGACAGTTAACAGTGTTTCAAGGTATAACAATAGCAAAACAAACAAACAAACAAATATATTATAGAATTTAGCTTAATCCACAGAATTTCTGGAGGATGACATATTCAGCGGTGTCCCGTTGGGTTCAAATCAGTTTGCAAATGTACAGAAAATTCACAGTAAAACCAGGATTTCCATCATAGAGTTGAACAGTCTCCTTTTATAATCATGGTGCTGAAAACGATCTGTCAATATTCTGTGTTCTCTATAGCAGATATATCAGAGCAGCTCTTTTGCTTATACAGTAAAACCCCAACTTACATATGCCTTGAGTTACATAAAATTCGACATACATAATGTTTTTGCACTAAAACCATGTCCTGGTTTACATAAATGTCCCAATTTACACAACACAACTTCCTATGGGTTTGTTTTGAGTTACCCTATATACTCGAATATAAGCCGACCCAAATATAAGCTGGGGTATCTGATTTTGACCTGGAAACCCCGGGGAAAAATGCAGCAGCTGCTAGTGACTTTCAGTAATTAAAATACATAAAAATACCATAAAATTAAGTATTTTAGTGATTTTTAAAAACTATTTGAACCACCCACCACTGGTGGTGCTGCAGGTGAAGTGGGTGGGCAGGTCAGTTGCACTGAGGCAGGAAGTATTGCTCTAGCCTAGCCTCTTGCTCCCCCTGCAAGGAAGAAACATGGCTTTCTCTTCCATCTTGGGCAGAGCAGAGACAAAGGCAGAAGGTACCAGTAAGTGAAATCCTTTCTTTTTCCACACCAGTTTGGAAGGGAGACACAATTGTAATGTAGAGCTTCTTTCTTCATCTGCTGTTTTCCACAGGAATTAATTGAAAACAAACTTCAGAATAGGAGAACTTGATTTTCAATGTATTCTAATGGAAAATCGTGATTTCCGCCTTCTTGTGGCCAGTTGTGTAATTGCACCTCAGATTCATTCCCTGTAGAAGTCCTGAAACTTACTTTTAAAGTGCCAATTCTCAAAAAACCTCAAATTTTAGACCCTCGTGGTTGTTGACCCATGTATAAGCCGAGTCTCCTTTTTGGACCTCATTTTTGGGGCTAAAAAACTTAGTTTATACTCGAGTATATATGGTACATAAAAAATTCATTTTTCCTATGGATTTGCTTCAATTTACATTAAAATCATTTTTCTTATGGGTTTGCTTCGAGTTATGTAAAAATTCATTTTTCCTATGGGTTTGCTTCAAGTTAAGTAAAAAACTAATTTACATAAAATCCTACGAAACAGACTTTTTACATAAGTAGGGGTTTTACTTCAAGTTAAGTAAAAAACCAATTTACATAAAATCCTACGGAACAGACTTTTTACATAAGTAGGGGTTTTACTGTAATTGAATTGAAACAAACAATTAATGATTACTTGTTAGCTTTTTCCCCATGCTTCAGTACACTCCATTTCAGAGCATGGAATAACTACCTTTTTGGACTACCCCTCCAAGAAGCAATCCCACATCCACCCATGTTGGTTGCAGGACTATGGAAGTTCCACACTATCATTGTTTTCAGAGATTGTGTGTGCAAACATGCATACAAGAGTCTGTTGAATCTAACACAAAAAGTTCGGTTTCACTTACCAGTGATAACTTTCATTCTTCGAGTATATAGTTTGTGAATACACACTCATGGGTTATGCGCCTGCGCAGAACGGCCGATCGGAGGCTTGAAAAGCTATTGGTCAAAAGTTTTGGCGGTAAGACCGCCCACCGTACCGCCCACCCTGAGGCGCCCGCGCGCCATTTTACCTCAGTTCCATACTTAAGCCAAGCACAGGATAAACCAACTGATCTCATCCGTGCAGCTCAAGAGGGGAGGCAGGGTGGGTAGTGTGTATTCACAAACTATATACTCGAAGAACGAAAGTTATCATTGGTAAGTGAAACCGAACTTTCTCCTTCGTATAGTTTGTGAATCCACACTCATGGGAGATTAGCAAGCTCACACTTACTTGGTCGGTGGGCAGTCGGATGAGATGATCCCACGATGAGCTGAAGATCCTCTAGGTGGACCCGTCAGGGGCGTTGAGTCCGGAGCCCTCTGGTGAGGACGACACGGCCAAGCCTGGCGTCCGCAGTGGCTCTGGTGTCCACCCTGTAGTGCTGGACAAATGTGGAAGGTCTGGACCAGGTGGCAGCCTTACATATGTCCTCAAGCGGTGTGCCCTCCAGAAAGGCAGTGGATGTGGCAACCGCCCTGGTGGAATGCGCCCTGACATGCGGTGGAGGTGGCAGTGAGGCTGACTCGTAGGCCAGGTAGATGGTAGAGGTGATCCATTTGGAGAACCTTTGAGCAGAGATGGGTTCACCCTTGGACTTTCCCCCATAAGCCACAAAGAGGCGTTGTGACTTCCTGAACTCTCTAGTCCTGCTGGTGTAAAACAATAAAGCTCGTTTCACATCCAGTGTGTGCCAAGTCCTTTCTTGGGCGTTAGTGGGGTTCTGGAAGAAGGTTGGCAAGGAGATAGTTTGTGCCATGTGAAACTTGGAGACCACCTTGGGTAGGAAGGTGATGTCCGCTTGGAGGACGACGCGGTCGTTGAAGAACTGGAGAAACGGTGCGTCTGCTCGCAGGGCAACCAGTTCACCAGCTCGACGTGCAGACGTGATAGCCACCAGGAATGCCGTCTTCCATGTGAGGAGACGAACATCGGCGGTAGCCATGGGCTCGAAGGGGGTCCTAGTGAGCGCGTTGAGAACGGTGGACAGTGACCATTGAGCCGTCGGTGTCCGGGCCGGCGGAAAAGCGTTCCTTAGCCCCTTGAGGAAGCGCTTTACCGTTTGGTCGCGGAAGGCCCCAGAAGCGGGCGAGCCAGCAGGAGAGTGCGCTACTACTGCTGCGAGATGCACTCGGATGGAGGTGATGCTAAGGCCAGACTCCGCCAGCTGGAGGAGGTAGGTTAAAATGTCCTGCAGTCCCACCTGCGGGGGGAGCGTTTGCCGGGAGGCCAGGAAAGCACAAAAACGCCTGTATTTGGAAGCGTAGGACTTCCTTGTGGAAGGGCGCCGCGCTAATTCAAGGATCCTGGACAGTCTGGGGTTATCCTCCACGCGGTGAGGTGGAGGCTGGGCAGGTCCGAATGGTGTAGCTGACCGTGCTCCATTTGGAGGAGCGTCGGTGACTCCGGCAGTGTGCGATACTGCGACGACATGTGCAACAGTAGCGGAAACCAGGGTTGGCGCGGCCATGCTGGCGCCACCAGAATTGCATTGGTTCTGTGTTGGTGCATCCTGGTGAGTACCTTCTGGACCAGAGGAAACGGAGGAAAGGCATAGAGATAATCCTGATCCCACCGTTTCATGAAGGCATCGCCTTCGGAGTTCAGTCCGATGCCTGCTCTGGAGCAGTACCTGCTGAGCTTCCTGTTGGACTCCGATGCAAAGAGGTCGATGGTCGGCGTCCCCCAGGCCTCGCAAAGCGACTGGAACACTCCGTCGTCCAGCTCCCATTCGTGGGTCGTCGAAGTGAGACGGCTCAGGTGGTCTGCCAGGACATTCAGTGTGCCCTGAATGTGCACTCCAATTGGGAAAATGTGCCTCTCCAGGCACCATTCCCACAACTGCACTGCCAGGTACAGGAGGGTGGTGGACCGTGTTCCTCCCTGCTTGTTGAGGTACGCCACCGCCGTGGTATTGTCCGAGGCCACTTGAACTGCCTTGCCGGTGAGCAGAGTCTCGAAGGAACGCAGGGCCTTCCAAATGGCCAGCAGCTCCAAGTAATTTATGTGGTGCACCGTTTCGTGCGGTGTCCAGGTGTCGTTGACCGTGAGAGTCCCGCAAGCAGCGCCCCAGCCGAGGTTGCTCGCGTCGGTCAGTATCTGCAACGAGGGTTGCGGGGGGGGTAGAAACTCTTCCCCGTGGCCACGTTGAGTGGTGTAGACCACCACAGCAGTTGGTCCCTCAGTTCTGGAGATGGGGTCAACCGTTTGGACTGGCTCTCCCGAAGTGCGTCGAACTCGTGAAGGAGCCACGATTGCAGGGACCTGAATTTCAACTTGGCATGGGGAATCACTGCCGTCGTTGAGGCCATCAGGCCTAGAAGTCTCTGAGCCTTCTTCGCCCGGACGCACGGTTTGGTGCGCAGTTCGCTCACCCCCTGCGCAATGTCCTGTAAGCGTTTCTGGGAGGCGTAGGCTCTCGTAGCAAGCGAGTCGAGTACCGCTCCGATGTACTCGACGCGTTGGGAGGGGATCAACTTCGATTTGGTGAAGTTGATCCTGAGGCCGAGACTCTCCATGAGGTGGACTGTGTATTGTGTGTCCCGAACGGCCGACGATTTGGTTGGGGAGACGATCAACCAGTCGCCGATGTATGGGAAGACCCTGATGCTCCGTTGGCGGAGGAACGCGGCCACCGGAGCCATGCATTTGGTGAAGACCCGCGGTGCCGTGGCCAGACCGAACGGTAGGCATCGGTACTGGTACACGGAATTGCCGATGCGGAAGCGGAGAAACCGTCTGTGTTCCTCGAGGATGGAGACGTGGAAGTAGGCATCCTTGAGGTCTATGACTGTGAACCAGTCCCCTTTGTTGATGAGGGGGAGGACGGTCTGTAGGGTCACCATCCGGAACTTCCTGGTGTGGATGCATTTGTTCAGGCGGCGCAGGTCCAGGATAGGGCGAAGGCCTCCGTCCTTCTTCTGGACCACGAAGTACCTCGAGTAGAAGCCGTTGTCCCAGTCGGACGGTGTTACCCGCTCGATGGCTCCCTTGGAGAGAAGGGTTGATATCTCTTCCTCCAAATGGGGGGGACGAGGTGGTGAGACGATGTCTTCCTACCCGAGGCACCCGCACGAACTCGATGGCGTAGCCAGAGGACAAGATCTTTAAGACCCACTGGTCGTCCGTGATGCCCGACCATACCTGGAGGAAGTTCCGGAGGGGGAGGTACGGGATGTGGAGCGAGAGAGACTCGGCCGTCGCAGCTTCAAACGCGGGGCTTGGGCCTCGCGCCCGAACGTTTGTCCTGTCCGTAGGGCCGGTAGCAGGGCTTGTGCTGCCGCCGCTGTTTGTAGGAGCTGGATCTAGGCTGCTCCGTCGGTCCCTGCTGCTGTGGGTTGCCCTGGAACCGCCGTGTGAAGGGCTGGAACCTCGGCCTGGCGGGCGGAGCCGGCGTGGTGAGCCCCAGGAACTTTGCCGTGGAATTGGTCTGGCGCATCTCATTCAGGACCTTGTCGGTGTCCTGACCGAAGAGGCCCTGCCCGTCGAAGGGAAACTCCTCGATGAGCTTCTTCATAGCGTCATCGAGGGAGGTGTCCCTGAGCCAAGCGTGGCGACGGAGGTAGATTGCGGAGGCCATGTCCTTCGCCGCATAGTCGTTGATATGCCGGGCAGTGCGCATCAGCTGCTCGGCGACGAAGTCCCCCTCGGTGGCCAGAGCGTCAATGCGCTTTTGGGCGTCGGAGGGCAGTTTCGCTATCTCAACCTTCACCTGCTCCCAGAGGTGAGATTGATACAGGCCCATGGCGGCCGAGTAGTTGGCGGCACGGAAGAATAGGGAGCCGGTGGCGTAGAACTTACGCCCCACCGCGTCCAGTTTCTTTCCCTCCGGCATCGACGGGACCGGGAACCCGCTGGTGGCCGTCCTGTGCTGGAAGGCCTTGACCACCAGGGAATTCGGCAGGGGGTGAGCCTGCAAGAACTCGACGTTCTCGTCCAGGACCCGGTACATGTTGTCGAGCCTGGACGAAACGGAGTGCGCCGCCAAAGGTTTCCTCCACATCGCCGTCGCCGAAGTCATCATGGAGGGGAGCATGGTTATGTGGACCGGCCGCACAGCACGTCTGTCGAGCTTCGCGGTCATCTGATCCTCACCCTCCAACGGCGGCTGATCGACCTTCAGGTTGAGTGCGGTGCCCAGCCTTGTGAGCATGGCGGTCAGTGAGCGCTGGTCCTCACCACGCGGTGGGTCCACTGAGGCGATAGCCTGCTCCGGCGTGCGCTCGGCGTCGACGTCTCCCTCGTCCTGCGACGACGACGAGCTGGAGTCATCGGAGGACGAGGGAGGCAGCCTTTCATCCACGTCGGGACCGCGCCAGTACGGCCTGGGCGGGCCCGCGGGATGGGAGTCCACCGCATCGACGTCCGGACTACACCCTGACGGGTTGGGTGGGCCGGCGGAGCGGGCACTCGACCCACGGGAGGTCGGTGGGGCCACGGCAGGGCCGGGATGCCCGGGGCTTGCGGTGGTCGGGACCGGAGCCGCAGAGGCCGCAGGCATGGAGGCCTGGAACTTGGTCGCAAACGACGCCATGACCTGGAACATTTCTCGGACGAGGGCCATCTGAGATCCGTCCGAGTCCGCTGATGGTGGAGCCCCGGCAGCCGGCGGGATGGTGGCCCACGAAACGGTGGGCGTCGAAACGGTGGCCGGTGTCGGCGTCGGCGAAACGGTCGTCGGAACGTTGACGACCGCGTCGTCTGTCGGCGTCCTGGGCCTTGGGGAGACGGAGGCCTGCCTCGGCGAGGAGTTTCTTCCCCGAGGAGGAGAGGGAAGCACCTGAAGTGGGCGAGCTGGAGCCCCAGCCCTGCGTCCTTTATCAGGTGACCCGGAAGACGACCGTCCTCCCCAGATGGAGGATCCCGGAGAAGGACATCGGGCAGTCGAGAACGGTGGCGAGGGCCCGGGAGAGGCGGGTGTGCGTGGGGTGGGAGGAAGCGACCGTCTCTTCTCCGACCCATGCTTGCGCTTCTTCTCACCGTTCCTGTCCTTCTTTTTCTTCTTCCTCATCGGAAGCATGGAGGAAGAGGCCGGCGGCGGCTGGGCGGCAGCGGCGGATGTGGAAGCGGACGCGGCGGGAGCCAGAGCGAGCTCCATCAGATGAGCCTTGAGGCGATTGCTTCGGTTCTGCACCGCGAGGCGCGTAAACTTTTTGCAATGCGGGCAAGACTGGCTCTGATGCGACTCTCCCAAACAAAAAAGGCACAGGCTGTGTCCGTCGGAAGCCGGGAACTTCTTAAGGCAAGCCGTGCACTGTTTAAACGCTGCAGCCATCAACCGCGGAAAAAATTCTTCCAGTGGAAGTTTCTGGAGGTAAGTACCCCGAAGGGCGGACCAGCCGCCACCCCCTTGAGGGGGGAGACGGTGATCGATGCGAAAAAATTGGCTACTGAATCCACTCGAGAGAAGAGACAGAGCCGGGGTGGCGATCCTGCCCGGAGGACAAGATCACCGAGAAAAATTGTAGAAATTTGCCAAAAGACTTTCCCTCAGAAGGGCGAAAAAATTGAGGAAGCTCTCAACGATCGTCCTGCTGCTACGGCGGAAAGAAGAGAACTGAGGTAAAATGGCGCGCGGGCGCCTCAGGGTGGGCGGTACGGTGGGCGGTCTTACCGCCAAAACTTTTGACCAATAGCTTTTCAAGCCTCCGATCGGCCGTTCTGCGCAGGCGCATAACCCATGAGTGTGGATTCACAAACTATACGAAGGAGAACTCATAGTGTTGACATTCTGGATATTTTGATTAATATAATATGCTGTTATAGTTAAGTACCACTTTAAAAAAAAAATAAGGGTCAGATAATCTAGTTATCCTCTTGGCTATCTATATCCCAGAGAATGAACTACATAAATACTGTATATGTTTATGCGACAGTTGTTATTTAGCAATATGTGTGTAATAAGTTACATGTCATAATAGGTAGTTATCAGAACCTCATATTATAGAATTAACCAAGAGGTAACATGTTTTTCCACCACCTATGTTGTTTTAGGGAAGAAAAGCCAATCCTGTCTTCTTGTGCAATTGCGGTAAGCAAAACCTGAACATTTTATCCTAGGGCTGTGATGGTGAACCTTGGCACTCCAGATGTTCTTGGACTTCAATTCCCAGAAGCCCAAGCCCCCGTGAATCCACACGAAGGGGTTTACTGTGATTGATCTGGCTTGCGCCGCCCTCGTCACTCTGGGAAGTCGAAGTAAAATGCCCGTACGGGCGCGTTTTGCTTCTAGGAGCGACGAGGGTGGTGCGGGCCGGATGAATCGCAGTAAACCCCTTTGTGTGGATTCACGGGGCTTGAGCTTCTGGGCATTGAAGTCCAAGAACATCTGGAGTGCCAAGGTTCACCATCATGGCCCTAGGGCAAGTCCTGTAATTTCCATTCTCATGGTCTTGTTTTTTCTTTTTTGTTTCATTTCAGGGACTCTTTTCGTAAGTCTAGTTTTAGGAAGTTTGAAAATCTATCTCCACAGAACTCTTAAGAAGAGCAGCCTCATGAGAATGAGCAATTTCCTGACAGTGAATTAAAAATAAGAAGACATCCAAATGTTCTTATCACAAAGGGGACTCTTTCCACAATTCCAACATAATGTCTTATAACATTTTTAAAGGTTACTGCTGGAAAGTAGCAGGTGTTACAGCAAATGCATCTCCTAAAATAGTGTGAAGATCTTGAGAAAAAATGGATTTTGAATATTTGTACACACAGACGATATTTCTGCACAACATTCACTGTATTGACTGCACAACATTCACTGTGTGATTGACATGTATGTTCATATCTCTGGAAAATATCCTGTGTAGATCCTCGATCATAGAAATTCTGTGGATTTTTTGGAATTAGTCTAAATATGCTTCTAAATAATCATGGATTTGCGTCAACACTGTGTAAGGACATTCTTCACATAACATATATGAACACTGCCAAAAAAAAAAGCACATCTGGACTTGAAAAGTAATGTAAGAATTATGAATATGTGTCATTCCTATCTGTTTGAAGGAAGCAGAGAAAGTTGATGAAACCAAACAAATAGGATTAATTTATGTAAGGATGAAAAACCAGTGGGTACTAGTTCAGTCTGCTTGATAGGAACTTGTGCAAAACAGAAGCCATACAGGTAAGACAAGGTATTTAAATTCAAATAATGTGTTTACTCCTGAAATATGTTTACAGATTACAGGGAACTTGAGGGCTTCCAGGCAAGGCTTTTATTGTGCAATCAGCCCATATCAAACTCCAAAGTACCTCATTCTATTCGGAATACTTTTAAAATTATTGTTGCTGCTTTCTTAAAAAATAGCATTGTATTTCTTTTCATTTTTAAATATGGGATTGCTTTCTGATAACCTGACTGGTAGGGTTTCTTCAAATTGTTTGACACTTGTTTCAGTCAGCCCAGGTACCATGATAAACAATGGTAACTGAACAACAACAAAAAGCATATTCATTTGCATAGTTGTACATAAATCTGTATACAGCAGTGTTAAATATCAGAATGTTTAAGGGTGAAGGAGTCAGAACACTTAACTTTTCCCCTTAAAGGCCTACGATCTCAATAAAATACATTTTTTTAACTTTTTCTTGTTGTTGAATATGTCTTTCTTTGGTTTTTAAGTTCCATGATTCAAAACAAAGGGGAAAATGTTCATTATTATACAATGTAGAGATTGTAAACTGTAGAGATTGTTCAGAGTTAAGTGTGTTTTGTGTTCAGAAGTTATATTCACTTGTCTCTTGTGTTGTCACTGTCTCATGGCCTGCTATGTGTATCTACTTGTGCAATGATGGTCTGTCATAAATATAATTGCACCTGAACACCAGATGAGGGATTTCTACATTTTAAAAATCCTGTTCTTTTAGCAATTACACTTATATACCACCCCATAGTGCTTAGTGTACTCTCTTTGTGGTTCACAAGTTACTTGACATTTTGCCTCCAATGAATTTCTACACCTAATAAGGCTGTTAATTGGAAAGTCAATTACAAATAGTCTTTCCAGAGCTATAATTTAAACCTTTTTAACTAGCAATCCTTACCTTGTCTTTACCTATCTGCCTCTTTTGGGCCTTTTTGTGGTGGGGTGTCCACACACACACATACCCCTATCTATACCTGTTGGACATCGGAGTAGCACCGCATACCCTCTCCAGCCTGTGATATCACCCAATGGTTTCCTCCTCTCTCTCTTTTTTACTGCTGCAGTGTTAGTAATTTCTACCTTTCTGAGCACCTTCTCCAGCTAATATCATTTGTAAATATACTTCTATAGAGGCTGCAGTGTCTTAGTGGTTAAGATGCTGAACCTGAAGACTGGAAGGTCAGAGTTCGATACCTGAGCACCGCACGACAGAGTGAGCTCCCATCTCTGTCCGAGGTCCTGCCAACCTAGCAGTTTGAAAGCAAGAAATTGCATGTAGATAAACTGCAGTGGCTAAAACTCTGACTGGGAGGTGGAAGGTCAGCAGTTCGATTCCAGAGTACTGCAGGACAGATTGAGTGCCCGTCTCTCTTCCGGCTCCTGCCAACCTAGCAGTTCGAAAGCAAGAAATTGCAAGTAGATAAATAGGGACCACTTCGGTGGCACGGTAAACAGCGCTCCATGCGCTCCGGTGTCTAGTCATGCCTGCCACATGGCCACAGAAACGTCTGCAGAAGCAGACAGCGCTGGCTCTTCGACTTTGAAACAGATGAGCACTGAACCTTAGAGTTGGATACGACTGGCCTTTGAGCTAGGGAAACCTTTACCTTAAATAATTACCACTTTGATGGGAAGGTAAACAGTATTTTGTGCACTCTGGTGTCTAGGCATGCCTGCCACATGTTCACAGAAATGTCTGCATACGCAGATGGCGATGGCTCTTTGGCTATAAACAGAGATGAGCACTGAACCCTAGAGTTGGGTACGACTGGCTTTCAAGCAAAGGTGACATTTACCTTTACTAAATTGTTAATCAAATCTCTGTTCATTGTTTCTCTTGTTGTTTCTTTAAAAGAAAAGATGTTCTTCATTATCTAGTTGTTTATGGCCTTTTCAGCTCCCTTAAGTGGTGTGAGATTTGCAATAATAAGATCTCACTCAAAGAATGCATTCAAAGTATCTCTGCCTGGGGAAAAGTAATCAAACTCAAACCTGTTCAATTTGCAAGTAGTTTACTCAAGTAGCTTTGAAGAACAGAGAGTCAAAGCTAAAGTTACACCTCAGGTAGAAGTCTCTTCAAGCAGTTGACACAATCAAAACCACCTCTTTAGTTATTTCTGTAAAACCAACAATATGTAAAGGTAAAGGTTTCCCTTGCTCGTAAGCCAGTCATATCCGAATCTAGGGTTCAGTGCTCATCTCTGTCTCAAAGCCGAAGAGCTAGCACTGTCTGCTTCTGCAGACGTTTCTGTGGTCATGTGGCAGGCATGATTAGACATCGGAGCACACGGAGCACTGTTACCTTCCCACCAAAGTGGTCCCTATTTATCTACTTGCAATTTCTTGCTTTCGAACTGCTAGGTTGGCAGGAGCTGGGACAAAGACGGGAGCTCATTCCGTCCTACAGCGCTCAGGAATCGAACTGCTGAACTTCCGCCTCCCAGTCAGCATCTTAGCCAACAATAATGGACACACTACAGACTGAAAATATTCTAGACTTTCAAAGGATTGGTATTTCACAACCATTAACCAATAAGCAACCAACCAATAAAATACCTCAAAGCAGGCTAAGAAAAACACCGAAAAGGGCAAAAATCTCACATCTAGGGCAAAAACTATAAACCTAAAAAAATGTCAAAGCACGTCTAGAGAAGTCCCAATCATCTGAAATAATGTCAGCTTCAGAAGCACCCTCTCAAGATGAGCAACAACAGGTCAACTTGATCTGTCTAGGTGTAGTCTGTGAGAGGTTCAGGAGCCTCCATCAAGAGCTGCTTTTAGAACACCAGAAAGATCACTCGAGTGGAAAGGATTTCAATAGGTTTTTGTCAAAGTCCATGCTGAGCAGCAGCAGATTCAGATTCCAGGGCTACCATCCATCTCTAACATGCAAAGTCACATACAACTTGTGTTCCTGTTACAGCAATCTTCAACAGATTTTTAATCAACAGTTCTCTTGATACTGAAAAAACTAGGAAAATCACAATTCAAAAAGTGTGTATTAAGTTAATACGTACCATATAACATGGGCAAGCCATGGGTCTCACCCATTTTTTATGCTTACTTGCCCTCTTATTACCTGGGTGCAGAGTGGCAACCAACACAAACCTATTTTCTATATCAAGGATTGTGTGGACCATCTAGAGTGCAGCCCTTTTACTCATTCCTTAATACAGTATTGGGTACCATATGAAGGGGCCCCTTAAAAAATGCATAAAAGAACTGCTTCCTTGTCTAAAATACTTTTGAAACCAAAGTGTAAACGTCATGCTTCCATGTCACAATCCTGTACGGACACTGGAATGCCTTTGAAACTAAAGGATATATGTCAAGATTCGGTATCACACTCCTGCAAATACACTAACTCTTCTATGTGCACATGTTCCACAAAAGCACAAAGAAAATTGAAACTACACTCAATTCCATGTCATCCGAGTCAGATGTCGATGTTGATATCCTCTTCCATCGACATCAGAGATACTTTCTCAAAAGGGGCTAAGAAATCACATTGAGAAGCCCTATTACTGATATTGACATAAAAGGAGCATGATCACAGGAAAACAACTGTTGCAATGGCTCCTAGGTGTTGGAGTGGCTGGCCGCAAGGTAGACACGCGAGACAATCGTGCAGTGAAGTCCAGCCCCGATCTGGGTCAGGTGGCACGTATTTATTACCCTGCTTCAGGGTGATACACGCGTAGGACGCACGTGACCCTCTAATACAGAAGGCTTGCATACGTGGCGTTTTCCGGTGGTCCAGCTACAAAGTCAGCTCTTGGAAGTTACCCTGGGGTTAATGGACAACTCACACCTAATTGCCTTGGGTTGGCGAAACCCATTGTTCCTGCCCTAATCTCGGAGTCTGTGTGTATTGACTCCGGGTACCTAGCTTGTTCTGCTGTCTGGCGCGGCTTGTTTGCCCAACTTAATCTGCAGCCAGAAGCGGAGGATTGTGTATTTCCATTAGAGTCATCATCTTTGGTTTTTGCCCTGTTTCTATCATAGCCATCAGCCAAGGCTTTATGATTTGCCCCCCAAACTAACTAACCAGCCCGTACCCCAATTGCCTTTCCTGCAAAGTCCGGTTGGTCCCCGGATCTGTTGAAGGCCGGGCAAACCCCTTGGGAAAGGTTCAGCCAATTATTCCCATGGGCAACCCACATTCCCCCTTCCTTTATTAGTTAAATCAGCCTGGCTGAGGGCACAGTAGATATAAGGCACGATCTGCTTGGGCGTAACTGTCTCTCGGGGTCTCTGCCATGAGGTGCACATTGACAAAAGTGAAGGAATGCACTGCACAAAGCGGCAAAGCATAATTCCCATTACCACAACACCAGCGATAGCTTTAAGCGTTGTTTGCAACCAACCGCATGGCACCGAGGACCAGAGTTCATCCCACCACCCCCAGTTGGCATTCTCCTTGATGTGATTCTCCTCGGTGATTTGACTCTGGACCTTGCAGGAATTGTCCGTGAGGTTAAAACAACACATGTCCTGGACAGATTCACAACCCAAATGGTGTAAGAGCAACAAATAGTCAACTGCTGTGCGGTTATCCAGAACCGCATGCCTCAGTTCAGCCTGCTCTCGGTTTAGCATGGCAATGGCTGATGAGGTGTGATTGATGGCTTTTGCTAGCGTGCATGCCAGTTGGCCGATCCTGTATGCATTGCCTACTGCTAGTCCGGGCACCCCTATAATACTGACTGCTAGGGACACGTACTCTGCCTTGCTGAGCACGGTGATATCGCTGTCACATGTCTCATCTAGCTAGACTGCTCGTATGGGCCGTGCCGGCTTTGGGGTGACCGGGTTTGGGGTGACCATCTCCCTCTCGGGGAGTACCAGGGTTAAGCGAGTCACACAACAGTATGAGTCAGACATATCAGCGGGTATGTAGTTCCAAGTCTGATGGTTACAAGTAAAAAACCATCCTGTAGGCAAACTAATATGAGCATACACATAACTGATAATCTCTGGTTGGGTACATTTCCAAGTCTCTTTCACGAGACTCAGGCAGCGATGGTGCGGCCCCTTGCCTGGGGAGCAGCCGGTCATCTTGGCACAGGGCATGCTTCAGCTGATTGCTACCCGAGGTGTGTAAAGGGTGACTGCATCAGCGGGCAAAGTCTTTGTTACCTGAGTCCCCCAGTTCACATAAGTCGCGTATGTAATTCGGTGATGGTGCCCAAATGCGCACACCCATTTAGTGTCCCCAGCCTGCTCTTCCAGGGCGCGGCAAACCGGGATCAGGCATGTACTTAGTAAAGAAGCAGTGTCTGGGGTTTGCTGTAAGCAAAAGTCCGATTGGTTGACAAGTCCGGCTAATTTCTCCCAAATGTTGTACTGGAGCCTGGCGGTTAAGTCTCCGCCAGGTGTCAAGTCCCCATAAGAAGCTTGAACCCCTCCCCCCCATCAGCAAGGAAAGGATCAAGACAACCATCAGGGAATTGTAGGTGATTTGAGCTAGCACTGCGGCCACCATGTTTTGCGGGGTGGGCTCCGTGTTTTGCTCCCTCAGGATGGACATGGCGTCATCACACAAGGTCTTGACCATCCCCCAGGTCGCTCTCTGGTCTAGTCTTGGCCAGGGTCATCTGCTCTGCTTGGGTCCTCTCATCAGGCTCACTCCCTCCATATCGGGCAGGGGGTCTGGGGTCGCTTGGTGCCATGCCATGCGGCTCAAAATGCGGTCTCATGCAGCGGGCCAGAATCCAGATGGTTCCTGTGGGGGACATAATCGCTGCATACCCTCTCCCCCATGTTATCAGGGGAAGAGGTCCAGTGCCCTGAAGCGAACCATGGGTCGTGGGAGGATTTTCTGCCATCGGAAATGCTTCTCCTGCGGGGTGCAGTCAGCAAAAATGTTAAGGTGGTTATAAGTGAATAAAACTTTGTGCAGGCGTTGCTGTGCCTGACCCTGGCTTTTCAGGGGGACTATCTCTTCCTTTTCTGTTTGTAGGCCAATTATTCCCACAGGCAACCCACAAACAACCGCTTCGTTCTTAAAGCCAAGACATGAAATACAGCCTACTGACACCTATATTTTTTTCACCAAACCTATCCCCACATGCAGAAATGTTGAGTTTGATGTCACTCACCTTGACATCAAAGGGATTAAGGCACTGTTCTCCATCTCATCCTGCTATAGCAGGGGATCCCAACCTACGGCCTGCAGGCCTTATCTGGCCCATGGAGCTCATTAATATGGTCCACAGTGGCCACCCAGGCACCTCCAGAAGCTACCACCACCACTGGAAGTCCCAATATGTGGTGGCAGTGATCGTGCTGTTTTTGTGGTTTCTTGCACAGCCTCCACCACTTCCCAGGGTAGTGGGAGGCTTTTCAGAACATTTTTGCTCCATTTTTTGGATTTTTTTCATCCCTTCTCTGCTGCGTTTCAACAGCTAAACTGTGATATTTGGTGACCTCCAGCACCAGACAGAGCTTATGTTAGCGTGAAATCAGGAAGACTCCAACTGCCACTTTCTAGCTGCTGAAATGCAACAGAGAAGTGGTAAAAAAAATCCCAAAATGGAGCAAAAATGCTCTGAAAAGCCTTCTGCCACCCTGGGAAGTGGCAGAGACTGTACAAGAAACTGCAAAAATGGTGCAATCACTGCCACCGCCAACAACGATGAAAACATAGGCAGTGGGAGCAACCACACCTCTGGCCTCCACAGCTGAGTGTCGGGCGGGTCTGGCCCATGGCGGGAAAACTTTGGGAACCCCTGTGCAATAGAATCTAGAAGCACAAATAGGCAAGTACTTACCTCTCATTGTCGTTGGCTGCAACTCGATCCGAGTATACATTTTTCTTGCCCCAAGGCACCGGGAGGCCAGGTCCTGGAGGCCACCTGGCTCTGGGCTGTCTTCACCCTCAAAGGCAAGCAGGAAAAATGCTATTGGTGTGAATTTGTTTAAGATGGATTCCAGGTTGCCATGACGCTATGAGAAGAATCAAAAAATTATACAAGGATATATCATTGGGTGGGATCATGCGCACAGGATAGGATATGTTTGAAGTGATAGCCATGTTAGTCTGTGCAAGCATATTAGAGTGTAAACAAAACAAAACAGCAAAAAAGACAAAACTGTTCCAGCACCTTAAACATGAACCTCTGTATTTAAATGTGAGCTTTCGTGGACCAAGTCCACTTCACCAAACATCAGTACAGCTTAAAGCCTTTGTTAAGTACAGCTTAAAGCCCTGAATGCTCCACGTTGTCTGAGCATGTGCAGAATCAACCCATTAGTGTGAAATTCACAAGTCATCACTCAAAAAGCTACAGTTAAAAATAAGCAACCTGCCCTTTTGATAGACATGCAGTTGGAGACTATTGATTGCTTTTGTGTTCAGTTTATAAGAAAACATTTGAACTGAATTTAAAAGGCAAATGTTAAAATGTCATTTTCCTTTTAACAAAGCTGCTTTCAGAGCTTTACAAAATAAACAATGAGGTAATTTCCTACAATCTAGTAATATAATAAACTCTTGGCATGCCTGAACACTGTGTCTTTTTAAATTTAGCACTCTTGCTGAAAAAGCTCTTGGAGTATCTTCAAAAATGTGATAAGGAGAGCATAACGTTCTATTTTCTTCCCTCTTTTCAACTTGACAGTTTGTAAAATATTTGTTCTTTACAACTAGCTGTGGGAAATCTCACGTCAAGGAGAAAAGAAAACCAACAGCATCCCTAGTCAAATAACATGTGCTGTATCTAAATATTCTGTGATAACCCAGCTGAATGAAATTCTACAAGTAGTTGGAGATTATCACCATAGGCTATACTGTTAACTCTTTACTTACATTGTTAACTAGCTAGTATTAGAGCTTATGAGCCAAATGTGATCTGCTGATTCAAGCTTTATAATAAAAGTCTGACCAGGTTTATTTATGCTCTCAGTCAAATCAGTTCATAAACACAAACTCTTATTTAAAGTCTTCATCGGCGGGGAGATAAGGGGAGCCTCCCGTGGCCCGGGAGGCTCCAAAGAGAGACGCCGCCGCCGCCGCCGCCGCCGCCGCCGCCGCCGCCGCCGCCGCGGCGCTCTCCCCGCCCCCTTCACCGGCGGGGAGATAAAGGGAGCCTCCCGTGGCCCGGGAGGCCCCGAGGAGAGACGCCGCCGCCGCCGCCGCCGCGCTCTCCCCGCCCCCACCACCGGCGGGGAGATAAAGGGAGCCTCCCGTGGCTCAGGAGGCTCCGAAGAGGGCCGCCGCCGCCGCCGCCGCGCTCTCCCCGCCCCCACCACCGGCGGGGAGATAAAGGGAGCCTCCCGTGGTCCGGGGGGCTCCGAAGAGAGACGCCGCCGCCGCCATCGTCGCCGCCGCGCTCTCCCCGCCCCCTTCATCGGCGGGGAGATAAGGGGAGCCTCCCGTGGCCCGGGAGGCTCCGAAGAGAGACGCCGCCCCCGCCGTCGCCGCCGCCGCGCTCTCCCCGCCCCCTTCATCGGCGGGGAGATAAGGGGAGCCTCCCGTGGCCCGGGAGGCTCCAAAGAGAGACGCCGCCGCCGCCGACGCCGACGCCGCGCTCTCCCCGCCCCCTTCATCGGCGGGGAGATAAGGGGAGCCTCCCGTGGCCCGGGAGGCTCCGAAGAGAGACGCCGCCGCCGCCATCGCCGCCGCCGCGCTCTCCCCGCCCCCTTCACCGGCGGGGAGATAAAGGGAGCCTCCCGTGGCCCGGGAGGCCCCGAGGAGAGATGCCGCCGCCGCCGCCGCCGCGCTCTCCCCGCCCCCACCACCGGCGGGGAGATAAAGGGAGCCTCCCGTGGCTCAGGAGGCTCCGAAGAGGGACGCCGCCGCCGCCGCCGCCGCCGCGCTCTCCCCGCCCCCACCACCGGCGGGGAGATAAAGGGAGCCTCCCGTGGCTCGGGAGGCTCCGAAGAGGGACGCCGCCGCCGCCGCCGCCGCCGCCGCCGCCGCCGCGCTCTCCCCGCCCCCACCACCGGCGGGGAGATAAAGGGAGCCTCCCGTGGCCCGGGAGGCTCCGAAGAGGGCCGCCGCCGCCGCCGCCGCCGCCGCCGCCGTGCTCTCCCCGCCCCCACCACCGGCGGGGAGATAAAGGGAGCCTCCCATGGTCCGGGGGGCTCCGAAGAGAGACGCCGCCGCCGCCATCGTCGCCGCCGCGCTCTCCCCGCCCCCTTCATCGGCGGGGAGATAAGGGGAGCCTCTCGTGGCCCGGGAGGCTCCGAAGAGAGACGCCGCCGCCGCCATCGCCGCCGCCGCGCTCTCCCCGCCCCCTTCATCGGCGGGGAGATAAGGGGAGCCTCCCGTGGCCCGGGAGGCTCCGAAGAGAGACGCCGCCGCCGCCATCGCCGCCGCCGCGCTCTCCCCGCCCCCTTCACCGGCGGGGAGATAAAGGGAGCCTCCCGTGGCCCGGGAGGCCCCGAGGAGAGACGCCGCCGCCGCCGCCGCCGCGCTCTCCCCGCCCCCACCACCGGCGGGGAGATAAAGGGAGCCTCCCGTGGCTCAGGAGGCTCCGAAGAGGGACGCCGCCGCCGCCGCCGCCGCCGCGCTCTCCCCGCCCCCACCACCGGCGGGGAGATAAAGGGAGCCTCCCGTGGCTCGGGAGGCTCCGAAGAGGGACGCCGCCGCCGCCGCCGCCGCCGCCGCCGCCGCGCTCTCCCCGCCCCCACCACCGGCGGGGAGATAAAGGGAGCCTCCCGTGGCCCGGGAGGCTCCGAAGAGGGCCGCCGCCGCCGCCGCCGCCGCCGCCGCCGCCGTGCTCTCCCCGCCCCCACCACCGGCGGGGAGATAAAGGGAGCCTCCCGTGGTCCGGGGGGCTCCGAAGAGAGACGCCGCCGCCGCCATCGTCGCCGCCGTGCTCTCCCCGCCCCCTTCATCGGCGGGGAGATAAGGGGAGCCTCTCGTGGCCCGGGAGGCTCCGAAGAGAGACGCCGCCGCCGCCATCGCCGCCGCCGCGCTCTCCCCGCCCCCTTCATCGGCGGGGAGATAAGGGGAGCCTCCCGTGGCCCGGGAGGCTCCAAAGAGAGACGACGACGCCGCCGCCGCCGCCGCCGCCGCGCTCTCCCCGCCCCCACCACCGGCGGGGAGATAAAGAGGCGCTGCCTCTTCCCGGGGGCCCACGTTATTCGGCTCGGGAATGGGAGGCAGGGGTGTCCCATCTCCCTTTGGACCCTGCCTGTTGGGGGGCTTAAAGGAGAGGCGCCGCCGGAGGCCCGGAAATTTTGTTCGGTGCTGGATTTGGAGGTGGATGGCGGAGGGGGAGGGAAGAGAGAGTGTTGGCCTTGCCAGCCAGGAAGGAGGGGCAGCATTCCGTCTAGGGAGGTTCCGGAGTTTAATATAGGTGTTGTGACGGGCATGGGGCGGTATGGCGGGTACCGTGGGGCGGGCCGCACTCGGGGAATGCGGGTCCGATGTTTAAGTGCGGTCCCTCATTCCAGCCTTGCAGGTACATCTCTGGGTCCTGAGCAGCAGATCCAGAGTGACCCCGCCCTTAGGCTGCTGCTGGTGAATGCCAGGTCGGTTTGCAATAAGGCCCCCTTGATTCAAGACGCCATCCGGGATGGGCGGGCCGACCTGGCATGCATCACCGAAACCTGGCTGACACCTGAGGATGGAGTACCTCTTTCGGACATGTGTCCAGCTGGGTTCGGTATCTGGCACCAGCCTAGAGGTGAGGGGAGGGGCGGTGGTGTCGCCATTGTTGCCAGGGAATCTTTGGGAGTCGCTAGGGCCACTGCTCCACAAGTGTCTGGTTGTGAGGCCCTGCTTTTACGGTTGGGCCCCAAGGGTCAGTTGGGGATCTTGCTCCTGTACCTGCCCCCTTGCAGGGTAAGGGATGCCCTGCCTGAGCTCTCGAGGCTGCCTTGATGCTGGCGTTGGAGTTCCCGAGGCTTATGGTTCTGGGGGACTTCAATTTGCCATCGTTGGGGATGGCCTCTGAGGGGGCAAGGGAGTTCATGGCTTCCATGGCAGCCATGGGCCTGACTCAGGTAGTTCGGGGTCCGACCAGGGGCAGCGGTCACATGCCAGACTTAGTTTTCCTGTCGGAGCAGTGGCAGAGTGACCTGAGATTACAGGACTTAGTCATCTTACCTGTGCCATGGTCGGATCACTATCTGGTGACTCTTGATTTCCTGGGGGCGACACTTCATCGTAGGGAGGCAGGGCCTATTAAAATGGTCCGCCCTCGGCAACTAATGGATCCAGATGGTTTCCAGAGGGAACTGGGGGATGTACCTCTGGATCGGCTAAACGATTCACCCGAGGCACTCGTCGACCTATGGAATAGGACGACAATAGCTGCCTTGGATGAAATCGCGCCACTGCGGCCTCTCCGCGCCCGAGGAACTAGGTCATCTCCGTGGTTCACAGAGGAACTACGGGAACTCAAACGGGCAAAGAGACGCCTAGAGCGCCGCTGGGTGAAGACCCGGGATGACTCCGATTGGACACTAGCTAGAGCCGCTATTAGGGCCTACCTAGTGGCGATGGGGGTGGTGAGGCGGCAATACTTCACCACCCTTATTGCCTCCGCTGATAATCGCCCAGCCGCCCTGTTCCGGGTAACCAGGTCCCTCCTTGGTAGAGGGGGATCGGTGCCCGGTTGGCAGGGGTCGGCTGAGGACTTTGCTGACCATCTGGTGGAGAAAATTGATCGGATTCGTTCAGGATTGAATCCTGGCGTGGATGGGGAGGGTCGGGGGGGGTGCCGGAGCACAGTCTTGCTGTTCGATCTGGGATCGGTTTGATCCTGTTGTCCCTGATGAAGTGGACAGGCTCCTTGCAGATGTTCGTGCCACTACATGTCCTCTGGACCCCTGTCCCACCTGGTTGGTGAAAGCTTCCAGGGGGGTAACAGGGGGCTGGGTTGGGGGGATTGTAAATGCTTCTTTACGGGAGGGGGTATTTCCTGCACAGCTAAAACATGCTTTGGTGCGCCCCCTCCTGAAGAAAATGTCCCTCGACCCAGCTGTCCTTAACAACTATAGGCCGGTTTCCAACCTGCCCTTTCTGGGTAAGGTTTTGGAGAAGGCGGTGGCGCGCCAGATGCAGAGTGTCCTGGAGGAAGCGGATTATCTAGACCCCTTTCAATCGGGATTCAGGCCCGGATATGGAACGGAGACGGCATTGGTCGCACTGATGGATGATCTCTGGCGGGAGCGGGACGGGGGTTGTCCATCCGTCCTTGCTCTTCTTGACCTCTCAGCGGCCTTCGATACCGTCGACCACGGTATCCTGCTGGAACGGCTCGAAGGACTGGGGATCCAGGGCACTGTGTTGTCCTGGTTTTCCTCATTTCTGGAGGGCCGTACCCAGTCGGTGTGGTTAGAGAGTGAGAGGTCCAGCCCTAGGCTTCTCAAATATGGGGTGCCTCAGGGATCTGTGCTCTCTCCTCTCTTATTTAACATCTACATGAAGCCGCTGGGTGAGATCATTCGTTCCCACGGGGTGCGGTACCATCAGTACGCGGATGATACTCAATTGTACATCTCGGCCCGGGGGGACCCCAGTGATGCTGTTGAAATCCTATCCGGATGCCTGGAGGCCATTGGGGTCTGGATGGGGGCCAATGGGCTTCGGCTGAATCCCAGCAAGACAGAGTGGCTGTGGATAAGGGGCCCCACGTTATCCAAGGAGTTACCATCTTTGGTACTGGATGGGGCTGTTTTGCCCCAGACAGACCCAGTGCGCAACTTGGGGGTCCTCCTGGACTCACGGCTCCTGCTGGAAGAACAAGTGGCAGCTGTGGCCAGGGGGGCTTTTGCCCAACTTCGGGTGATTCGCCAACTGCGCACGCTCCTGGACCGGGGCTCCTTGCTTATGGTCACTCATGCTCTGGTTACTTCCCGACTAGATTATTGTAATGCGCTCTACATGGGGCTGCCCTTGACGACCATTCGGAGGCTGCAGCTGGTCCAGAATGCGGCGGCCCGGGTGGTGATGGGGTGTGGGCGATATGCCCATGCCTCACCGCTGCTTCGGGAGCTGCACTGGTTACCAGTTTGTCTCCGGGTGCAATTTAAGGTGCTGGTTTTGACCTTTAAAGCCCTATATGGCAGGGGGCCAGGATACCTTAGAGACCGCATCGTCCCAAGAGTGGCTGCCCGTCCAACCAGAGCGGACCGGAGAGGCTCTCTGGTGGTGCCATCAACGAGGGGTGCACATTTGACTAGCACCCGAAGGAGGGCCTTCTCTGTGTCCGCACCAACCCTCTGGAACCTCCTACCAACAGATCTAAGACTGCAAAGTGAACTGCTGCCCTTCAGGAAAGGAGTAAAGACCTGGCTGGCAGGGCAGGTATGGGGCCCGAACGGGACTATGGCCCCCGCCGGCTGGCTTTTATAAGACTCTCTCTCTTTCCCTCTGTATGGTAGGTGGGACGGGTGATTGGGATATGGGTTTTAAATGGGGGTGGATGTTGGTTTTTTCTTATTGGGTGGGTTTTTTATTGGGTGGGTTTTATAAGGTTTTATAATGTTTTTATGTATTTTTTGGAGTTGTTGTAATGCCGCCCTGAGTCGGGTTCTGCCTGAGTGGGCGGCATTTACAAATGTGAATGATAAATAAATAAATAAATAAATAAATAATTGTAACAAAAAAAACCTATGCTAGCATCTTTACAACTAATAACTAATTTCATGTGAGCTTCTGTGGATTCCAGTCCTCTTCTCCAGACACTCCATGGGGAAAATCCTTTTGGTGTACAGTTATACTGGCTTAATCCAAACTGGGCACAGGAAATATTTAATTTAAACTAATGAAAGGCTTCTTGCCTACACTCATCCATTTTGGTTCAGAGGCTCCTTAGGGCTTCCTTTTGCCATGGGGATGCCCTTGGGAATGTTACCTGAAAATCGCTATCCCCCTTTTCTCTGTCACAGGAAGACCTGTGAGCAGTGGTGGGCATCAGCAGGTTCACACCAGTTCGCCAGAACCGGTAGCAGAAATTCTGTCTGGCCCCACCCATCCAAGTTTTGAAATAAAGTAGTCCTAATTCGGATGCAACACAGGGCTTCCCCCTGGCCACACCCACCATACCACACCCACAGTGTGATAGTAAAATTTTTGGAGCCCACCATTGCCTGTGAGCACCAGAGATGCATTTCCGAAATTAAAAAGTTCTTCCACTGGCAGAGCTCCCCCCCCCCCCCCAAGAACCACAGAAACTTGAATTTCTGGCAAAAATGAAAGGGTTTATTGAATATGCATTTAATCAACTGTGGCCTGCTGCTGGTCAAAGACAGTTCACAACCTTTGCCTGCTACAAAAATCTAAACGTGAGCTTTTCTAACTACATTTTGAGAGTGAGCTATAGTGCTAAAGTCCCGAAATCCTGAAGTCCTTTTATACAATTCTACAGATACAAACTAATCACATCATCTATCTAAAGTTACAATAGTTTTTGCAAAAAAAATAATAATAACATAGCAGCAGGCTATTATTTCATAGATAAATAAGTCAATTTTGGGTTACAATAGTAAGTATTTGTGCAAACACATAGTAATGGTAAAAGATTACAAATTCCAGGAAAGAATAGAGGTTGGAGATTGGGGGATTAGGTAGAGACAAGTCGATACAGTAACCAATAGCAGAGTGAAGTTGTTGAGTGTTCCCCCAATGAACACACTTGGCTTGAAGACAGGAACCAATCAGAAACGTTGCACGTCCGAGGCGGGAGGTTTGACTGACCAGTCAGGATCGATGGAACTTCACTTGATGAATTTCTCACCCAAATAATCCCATCCTGTCTCCAGGCATAAACTAACCAGCATTATGTACATATTGTAATTACAGACCCCAGAAACAAAGACGCAAGAGAGACACGTAAAAGAATAATCCTTAAAGCAATCAAGACTCTAGTTTTTGCTGCAGACCTTCAGGAAGTTTAGAAATGGGTGTGTGGCCCTCTGAGCATCAGGTGTTAATTTAATGTTTCCTTTGGAACGTGGTAAGTCTCTTAGGTCTACCCACAGCCGCCATCAGAAATTTCTGGGCCTCATACTGAGCAATCCTATTGGGGTCCCCCCATATACATTTTGGCCACACCCTCCTGTGAGCGTGGCCAAATCTGTGGGCATGACCAAATTTAGCCATGTGACTTGCCGGGCTGTAGTCAAGCCTGCCACATAAAGGTAAAGGTAAAGGTTTCTCTTGCTCGAAAGCCAGTCATATTCGACTCTAAGGTTCAGTGCTCATCTCTGTTTCAAAGCCAAAGAGCCAGTGCTGTCTACTTCTGCAGACGTTTGCATGGTCATGTGGCAGGCATGACTAGACACTGGAGCGCACGGAATGCTATTACCTTCCCACGGAAGTGGTCCCTATTTATCTACTTGCAATTTCTTGCTTTTGACCACGGAAATGTCTGCAGAAGCAGACAAGTGCTGGCTCTATGGCTTTGAAACAGAGATGAGTGCTGAACCCTAGAGTCGGATATGATTGGCTTTCGAGCAAGGGAAACCTTTACCTTTACCTAAAGACTACAGGACTTAAGTCTTTAAGGTGCCACAATGTTTCTTGTCCTTTTTTTGGTCCGGTTTACTCTCTGATATACCTCAATACTAGTTTCTGGGGGAGGAAAATGAAGGTCATGCTAGTGACGGTGAGTTAGGCATGTATCTACAAGCAGTGATGGGCACCAAAAAATTTTACTACCACACCGTGGGGCGTGGCCTAACTGGTGGGCATGGCCTAACTGGTGGGTGTGGCCTAATCGGTGGGCATGATCTAATCGGTGGGCATGGCCTAATCGGTCTTTAAGGTGCCACAACATTTTTTTGTTTACTCTCTGATATGCTTGCACAGAATAAAATGGCACCAATACTAAAGTTTAATTCTGTGCAAGCATATCAGGAGGTAAACAAAACAAAAACACAAAAATGTTGTGGCACCTTAAAGACTCACTGCCACCCCACCCCCACCCTGGGAAATCCCTTTAGCCTCTGCTCCCCTCTACATGCACACACGCACACACACGCACACGCACACACACACACACACACACACACACACACATACACACACACATGGGGTGGGGTGGGGGAGGAACAATATATTTTTAAAAGATGGAACATTTATTAAAATAATATGTCTATAATTTAAACCAATTCAATGACCTTCTATCTTCAATACTGTGTACAATACATATTTCGGCTTTTATTTCTTCCAGCGGTTGTTAAATATGCTAATGGAAAAGTAAGCCTGTATAAATTCATAATTAAATCCATTGCTCTAAGACAGGGGTGGGCAAACTTTTTGACTCGAGGGCCATGTAATAGATGAAGTTGAAGAATTGAAGTGCTGGAGGTGTGTGTGTGTATGACACACACACACATACACACACACACACACACACACACACACACACGGGGGAGGGGAGGGGAGGGGAGGAAACCAAAAGACACACACACACACACATGGGGGGAGGGGAGGGAAGGAAACCAAAAGACACACACACACACGGAGGGGAGGGGAGGGGAGGAAACCAAAAGACACACACACACACCGGGGGGGGGAGGGAAGGAAACCAAAAGACACACTTACCCAGAAAGCGACACGTCTGGGTGTTCCTTCCTCCCATGGGGGGGGGGGGCGTTTCCCTCCTCCTTTAGTCCTCCAGGACCAGCGAGTCCAGCCGTGCTGCTGCTTGCAGAGCGGCTGCTGCTGGTGGAGGTGGCTGCGAGTGCGTGCCTGGCCCTGGGAGAAGAGGAGGGGGAGCTGACATCACGCACCACCCAGGAGAGCTCGCTTGCGCGCCCCAGCGCCCCTCCGCCACTCTTTGCTGCCTCCTTCTAGCAGCAGCAGCAGCAGCAGCTTTCGCAATGCCTGGACTTATTCCTGCAGGAAAGAGAACTTCGTGCAAGATGTTTGTCTGTGTATTGCAAGAGGTGTCCAGGCAAGGCAACTCTCGCAATGACCAGAGTCAGACAGACATCCTGCAGGAAGTTCTCTTCCTGCAGTAATAAGTCCAGGCATTGCGAAAGCTGCTACTGCTGCTGCTAGAAGGAGGCAGCAAAGAGTGGCGGAGGGGCGCTGGGGTGCGCAAGCGAGCTCTCCTGGGTGGCGCGTGACGTCAGCTCCCCCTCCTCTTCCCCCAGGGCCAGGCGCACACATGCCACCACCTCCACCACCACCCGAGCGGCAGCCGCAGCCGCTCCGGAGAAGAACGAAGCGCCGCCCAAAGCCGTTGGGTTGCCCGCTCTCCTGGGAAGAGGTGGGTGGGGTGGGGATGGGAGGGGACATGGTCAGCCAGGTTTCTTACCTGTCCACCCGGACCGGGGCAGACCGGGTGATGCCCAACACTGTCTACAAGGATTCACTTGAGAAAGCTTTGATGCTGGGAAAGGTGGAGGGCAGAAGAAGGTGGCAGCCAAAGATGAGATGACTAGATTGTATCATAGATGCAATGGGCACAGAGCTGGGTGGGCTGCGGAGGATGTTGGAGGGAGAGGGGTAACCGCTGGCCAGGCCACTCACCCACCCATCCCAAGTGTGGCTCCAAAGACGGAAAAACTGCATTTTAATTCAAACTGCAATTACTTTTAAATCATTTTAAAGTCTAAATTTACTTTGTCGCTGCAGCCACGCTTGGCTTTTAGTGGGAGAAGAGGCAGGGAAAAATCTGATTTCAAACAGCCTGCACTGTCTAAGTTGGAGCCAATCGGAAACAAACTTTTACAGTAGTACTCTTGAGGAGACCTTTCCCTGACCCATTCCGCCACCGGCCCTTGACCGGTCAACCGATCCTGGGGGTCAGCCAGGCTCCGGGAGTGAAGACATTATTTTTAATAATTATTTTAGTTTAATTCAGCATCTAAAGTGTTAACTTTCGGCCTGAAATCTCCTCCGCTGTTTCCCCCTGAATTTTTGCTAATATTTTTCGTTCACAGTGCTGTTGAAGAATCCTTAGAAAGTACCTATTTCTTTGAAGTTCTTTGAAGCCCTGATTGAATCAGTCAGAATGAATACATGGTTGCAAACATCCAGCCTTTGATGTCTTTGAAGTACCATATTTGGATTCCCATTCATGTAAGATCGTAGGTCATTTGAGGACATTTTGCTAGTCTACCAGCCATTCTCAATTAGGCACAATCGTCCGAGAGAATTTCTCGGTCTACCGTCCTTTACTTTTAAAAAAATTATGTTCTCAAATTCAGGATGGTCTACTCTGCTTGTTCCTTCTATTTTAAAAAAAATCATTCTTGAATTCGGGCAGTCTACCTGCTTTTGAAATACCAGCCCTCGTTCTCTGAACAGCCCCAGTCTACTAAGCTTTGGTTTAAAATAAAAACCATTTACTACTGAGGCCCAAACTACAGTGGCTTCTTTTAACTGGGGCCTTCTACTTCCCTCAAGATGGCATATGCGCTTCATCCCCAGCCTCGCTTCTCGAGCGAGGCTAGGTCTACCACCATGCGGTTGAATGAAGAATAGTTTTATTGGTCTACTTCCAAATGCAATTGCATAGGCTCTTCAACCGAATCTCTGCTTCCAAAGCCTCGGTCTACTGCCATGCAATTGAATAGCATTTACTGAGCTTAAAGGATCGCAATTGCAATCCTTTGAAAAATGGTTAAAAATTGATCTTTGCAGTTATTTATCTGCAAAGTGTTGTGAATGGGTGCATGTTAGCGTGGTGCTTTGTGTGTACAGAAGCCTAACCTTAAAGTGGGTGGCAAATAAAAATAGAGAAGTATCTTTATTGGAAATAAAAATATTTTTAAAAATAATAAAAAGGGTAATTTCAGATCTGGGGTAACAGGGATATTTGAACATCGTGAGGGGAAGACATCAATAGGGGAAAAAACCACTGCCAGATCACCGCCGGTAGTAGAAGGACATCATCTCAATACAATTCCAGTTGTGCTATGGAGGTGTAATGAAAGAAAGCAGTCCTGAGTCAATTAGATCAAGGTGGCCATTATAAAATCAACAACAAAGACTGCTTACTTCTGATACTTCTTGCATTTTTGTAGCAGAAAATAATAGTGTAGAAATGGCTATTTCTGTTGATCCTTCTTTTCCATATATTAAATGAAACTAGAGTGAACCCACCCCTTGTATAGGGCCAATCATAGTAAGAAGAAGCTATATGACAGCCCTAAATACAATGAGAAATGAGAACATGATGTATAAAGCCCTTTTTGAGACAGAATTCCCTAAATGACATACTTAGGCATCATATACTCTGCTACTGAAACTGTGGCCAAGTTTTTTTTAAAGTATTAAGAACTTTGATGTGAAGGAGAATTATAAATGGAAAGGAATTTTTAAGTCAGCCCATTGTAACATCTTCAAAGTGTTTTGGAGTTTAAGTGATTGCAGGAATAAAAATAAAAGGTTGTGTAGTTTAGATTATTTGGCATTTATTTTGGCACATGCTGCAGTTCTTAAACGAAAGTACCCAAGGATGCTTGAGAAGCAAGATACTTCCACCCTCCGAGACCTCTTTAGGGTAATTTTGTCTTAAAGTCCACAACAGCTTCCCGAGTTACACCTGTGGCACAAAAAGAAATATGAACTCAAGAAAAAGAACACTCTGTGGCCGTCAATCTTCATGAGGTAAATTTAACCCTGCATACTGCAAGGCCAGGAAAGAGTCAAGGGAGATTTCTGTCAGCATGGGTGATTAACATGGGAGAAAGTGCATCATCAATATACTGTATACTGAAACAACCAGTTCATTAAATTTTTGAAACCTTCATGATTTGTTACATACAAAATGTTCAACATGGAATGCAGTTAAAATCAGAATCCAAACTTCTAATTATTTTAAGCACCCCTGTGTTGCTGTCGATGGTCTAATCCCCACTTAATCTGGCCAGGGGACTTTGGCTAGTTATCTTTCTCTGAGCCAACCTGTTTCCTCCTAGAATTAATATGAGGGTATGTAGAATTAAAATGAGGGTAAGAATTAATATGAGGGTAAATGCTGCAGTGTTTTTGTTTTTGCTTCCTGATACTAGGGTATGATATATGCTTCAAGCTCTTTGGCCAAACAACAAAATTTCGTGTAGATACATGCAGATTTTGAAATAACCCCAAAGCAAGACTGGTGCTGCCATGAGATCAATGTAGTGGTCACTTCTGATAGTGGAACCAAAAGTAGCAGAAAATTCACACACACACACACCCAATAAAGCGACAGTCCTGATGGGATTAAGGTGGATACCATCATCACTCTTTCCTCCTCCATTCTGTCTGACTCCTCTCTGCTCCCAACTTGCTTTATTTTAAAGGGAAGCGGGGAAGCCAGCACCACTTTTCCAGCTCAGCTTATTTTTCCTTTCTATAAGACCAGGAAAGTGCCAATGTTACACGTGATGACTGAAAAGGAACTCCTGAGAGTCAAAGTGCAAGGGTACCTTCCACATTGCCTTTCTACACTGTGTGGCTGCAGTCATGGTAGAAGACTCCCTATGTTGTCCCCAGTTGAAACAGTGAAAGTTGCTCAAAAAGGATGACTGTAGGTTCCTTCAAGTTTCTCTGGTGGTGTTGTGATGATTTCAGTCCCCATCTGCTTATTGCGGGTTATGGAGGATCATATATAAAAAACAATGACTCGGTAGGTAAAACCCACCAGACAGGTGGATTTACTCAAGTTCTTTGAACTTACTTGTGTGTATAGAATGGGGGAAAGGGTGCCATTTACCCTTTACCTCAGGCAACAAAATGTCACAGACCTGATTATGGGACCCAATCATACCTGTCAAGTATCCCATATTGGCCAGGATTTACCATTTTTCAGCGCTCATTCCTCCCCTTTCCTGCCGCCGTCCGTATTTGAATGGCGGGGAAAGGGGTTACTGCGCATGCATGCCCACAGTGCGCATGCACAAACGGGTTACTGTGCATGTGTGCCCACAGTGTGCATGCACAAACTGATTCGTGCCCACACATGCACAGTAATTTCCCGTATTTTGTGGAGCTGCGCTTGACGGGTATGGACCCAATATAAAATATTCTCTACAGTGGGAATTTAAGAGACCAACAACAGTTGACATCCCTGAAACAATATTAACTTATTCAAAACACTAAGTGTGGACTCGATGTTATATTCCATCCCAATAAACAATTCAGCAAAAAGTTGTCTGCCGCTATAAAGACTAATGCTGTATTTAGTCCTAGTATTAGATTTAGTTTCATCTTTAATTTTATTTTCATATGTTTAAAAACTCAGAAGATTGCAGATTTGAATCTGGCTGTAGTTCCTGTTAATACAGGATTTGTTTTTAGTGACAATTTTAATTTCTCAGCTGAAGACACATTAACATACCCAGGCCCTTAAGTGGGAAATACTTACAAAATCTTGCCCTGCAGGGAAACACCAGGCATGTGGTTTTCCACCCACATTTAGGGCTGAACAGCACAGAAAACGTCTACATAGGAGAACATCAGGTTTGCTTTAAAGGCATAAAGACAAAAGTAAACAATAGTCACCATACCAAATTGAACAAGTTTTTGCATTGGTCTCTCAGCAGTCCAGCAAACATTTGGCATCTAACTCAGCACATTTCTTCTGTAAGTGTTTTTTTTTTTTTAAATGCTTGACATAGTTTAACCACAAGCTCTGAATTTTTTGTTATTAAAACTGGGTGAAATTTGCAGGAACAGTCACCCCTTGAAAAAGTACTGTCTCTGCCAAAAGCCAGATAAATAAGTGTATGGTGGTTTGTGCTTATATACATTTTAAACATAATTGCCAATAACTTCTTATTTCAAGACAGAATTAGATTAAATTCGCCGGGTTAATTGCTACTTTGGAGGATACTGAATCTGCCAAATTTCAGATGAATAGTTATAGGGCATTTTTATAAGGACAGCTCTCACAGTTTGGGAATTTCCAAGCAAGCAGTATATTTACCCCCTAGGCTTTTTGCGTGGAATTATTCTGAAAATGACATACACAAATGAAAAAGCCCTGCTTATGACACCTGAAGAATCTGAGAATGATTTGGAGTGAGAAGATGATTCCCTTAATTTTAACTTACTGTACAGGTATTTGGTTTAGGAAAATTGCATGAAAATGAGATATACTGTACTGTGAAAAACTCTACAGGCAAGAAACCTGAACATTATACCATAAGTGACAAGGCTAGGAAGGTATGAAAATTGAAAGAGTTTATTATGTTTTTGTTTTCTCTACAGTTGGTTCCAAAGTCCCAGAAGGTGCAATTAGAGTGATTAATTCATGTGGAGCACAGGGAAGCAGAAACAGAAGGGCATAAGCATCTTATAATGTTCCAAATATAACATTATTTTCAAACAAGCATCTCACATTCAATCCAACAAGAAGCTACAGACTCCAGCAGAACAATAAAAAAAATATCACTTGCTCTTAGTCAAAAGGCCAAAAAAGCCTTCAGCTAAACAAACTACTAGCACTACATCATAGGCTTAGTAATAGTTGTAACATTATTAATCTTAAATTCTAATTTTACTACTTTTCAACTCTGAGCAAAAACGCTCCTTTTAAAGTAAAAAGCAATCATACTTCTATACCACCTCATAGTGCTTAGTGTACTCTCTGGTGGTTCACAAGTTCCCTCACTTTAACATCTGTCTCTTGATATTTTTAAGATACCCTCATTTTAACTTCTGGTCTTTTTGCTGTACTATGCTGGTCTTGGACTGTAATAAAGATTGACTGATTGATTGAAAAAATGATTCTACTCTTAAATGTTGGAGCAGGGGGATGAGAGAGGGAGGGAAGCAAAAAGTACTAAATACTGGATTAGTCCTGTAATAAAGCACAGAAAAATAGACACCTTTGAATTGTGGTGCTGGAGGAGACTCTTGAGAGTCCCCTGGAATGCAAGGAGAACAAATAAGTCGATCCTGAAGGAAATCAACCCTGACTGCTCATTAGAGGGACAAATACTGAAGATGAAGCTCACTATTTTGACCACCAAATGAGAAGACAGGACTCATTAGAGAAGGCCTTGATGCTGGGAAAGATAGGAGGAAAAAAGAAGGGAACGCCAGAAAATGAGGTGAATAGCTGGCATAGTAGATGCAATGGGTGTAGATTTGAGTGGGCTGGGGAGAATGGTGGAAGATAGAGTAGCCTGGAGCATGATGGTCCATGGGGTCGCAAAGGGTTGGACTTGACTGTGTGACTGAACAACAACACTACTTCCCAAAAGCACTAGGATGGGAAAGCTCTGGTAAGAAGCTAGAGTTTTCCACTCACAAAAGTAGACCCTTCCCCCAACATCCACTTCTCCCCATCCTGCCACTTTCCTAACAAGGAGAGTTCATGGGGAAATGTACAAATTATTGGAGGTGTTGTTTTCACCTCTCTGTTACTCTGAACCTAAACTGTGAAAAGATTTTGAAATATACAATTGCAGTAGGCTGTGACTGGTTGCAAGAACGTTCACATCTGGAAGCCTGTCAGATCAGGAGGAGGCTTAAAGAGTTTGTCTTTTGCTTCAAATTCATGTAGTAACAAAGTCAACATGCAGCCCTTCATGTGAAAATACAGTGGCATCTTTTTCATTCAGCAGTACAAGAAGAACAGGAACTAGCAGGAAGAACAGCTGTACAATCATTATAATCTGATGTTGCTTCATTCAAAGGTTGCACATCTTTCAGCAGCCAAGAGTTCTGTCATTAATGCTCTGATTACTTGCTGTTGAATCATAAACATTTGCAAAGTAATAGGAAAGGAGCTATGAATTTTTCAAAAATGACTATGTAACAGTCAGAAATGGCATATGGAGTTAGTAAAACAGATATTGTGGTTTCAGAAGAACCTCCCACTTATTCATTCTGAAAAGAAAAGACCCATAAAAGGTTTGCTGTTATGTTGAGATACAAATTGTGTCATCATGACACCCCAAAAATTGATTGAAAGAATTGTAGTGGTACAGAAAATTTGTTCTTCAGTTCTTTAATTATTCAAAAATATAAATGAGTGACTGAATATCTACAGGTATCCTCAGACTAAACATTGCCCTGTTAGCAGAAAATACTGTTGTTAGCAGAAAATATTACAGTGAATCTACAAACAAACCGCTATATGCATATGCTCTCAAACAACCCTTGAAAATGCAGTACTTTCAGAGCTTGAAAAATTGCAGAGAATGCAACAATATTTAATTGTTTGTTACTTTTAAATAATTCTTCTGCCTTATCAGATTCTAAATATCAGCGACGTTCATGGCGATCAGGACTTCTTTGTGTGCCAAAAGGGCTCAGGACCAGAAAGTGACTTGTAGAACTCAATCAAAGGTATAGGTGTGAGACTGTGACACAGAAGGCAAATGAAAGGCCACTGCATTATATTGTTCCCAGGACAATCTTCATGGCTGATCGCCATGAACGTCGCTGATATTTAGAAACTGATAAGGCAGAAGAATTATTTAAAAGTAACAAACAATTAAATATTGTTGCATTCTTCGCATATATATATGCGAGGGGGATTCTGTGGCCAGCAATATGAGTTGGCCATTGGATCTTGCCCAGCTCCCCCTTGGAGGCCTGTTGGACACAGAGACTGCTGATGCTCAGGCAGGCACAGGGATTAATCAGCCTGCCCAAGAAGAGAAGGTAACTACAGAGCACAAAGACCAGCACCTAGACTTCAGAGTAGAGGAATATTGGGTGAATGCAGGAGAGACGCTGTGCCTGCCTCTCTAAGAGAGGACCTATTCAAATATTGGGAAAACTGCCAACAATTAGGCTTTGTAGAGTCTCCATTTTGGCTGGGGCCTTTCTATTAGCTCTTTTGGATTTTCCTGGCAAAAGGCCTTTGTACTCAATCACAGTTTGAAAGAAACTGTAATTATATTGAAAGCTCAAAGTACCTTAGCAGAGCCAAACCTTGGGAAACCCTTATGTAGAAAGATGAAGGGCAGTAGTTCATTCAGTAAAAAATAGTTTAAATATCCCTACAGTAGTTATTAAAAATTAATGTATCTGACCACTGAGAGATCCCAAAATGCTGATAAGCAGTCCATTCACTCTCACCCAACTCAACACTGCATCCAGGCACCAGGTCTGCACCTTCAGGGCCTCTCCTGATTGCAATGTTATACAGAAATTATAGTTGTGCATCACTCATATATTGATGATACCTTGGTCCACCCTGGTAAACAAGCAACAAGCAACTGACCTGAACAAAAGATCATAAAACATGCTGATTAGGATGAGACAACCCAGCACCAGGAAAAGGGAGTTTTTGCTAATTGGTCAGCTTGGGGAACAAACAAGCAAGCAGGTTAGTTAGTGAGGGGCTGCCTTCTACTGCATGACTAATTGTGTTAAGTTACATGGCATTTGTTGTTGTTCAGTCACACAGTTGACTCCGACCATTTGCGACCCTATGGACCATTGATCTCCAGGAACCCCTGTCCTCCACCATCCTCCTCAGCCCGCTCAGCTCGGTGCCCGCTGCATCCACAATGCCATCCAGCCATCTCATCTTTGGCCGTCCCCTTTTTCTTTTGCCCTCCACCTTTCCCAGCATCAAGGCTTTCTCAAGTGAATCATCTCTTCTCATTTGGTGTCCAAAGTACTTCAGCTTCATCTTTACTATTTGACCTTCGAAGGAGTAGTCAGGACTGATTTCTTTCAAGATTGACTTATTTGTTCTCCTCGCTGTCCAGGGTACTCTCAAAACTCTCCTCCAACACCACATCTCAAAGGCATCTATTCTTCAGCGCTCAGCCTTCCTAATGATCCAGCTCTCGCATCCATACATTACCACCGGGAATACCATTGCTTTGACTATACGGATTTTTGTTTGCAAGGTGATGTCTCTACTTTTCACTATGTTCCCCAGGTTTCTCATGGCTTATCTCCCTAGAATCAGTCGCCTCTTTATTTCATGGCTGCAGTCACCATCTGCAGTGATCCTAGATCCGAAGAAAGTAAAATCCATCACTTCTTCTACTTCTTCCCCGTCTACTTTCCAGGTGCTGATAGGGTCTGTTGCCATTATCTTGGTTTTCTTGATGTTAAGTCTCAGGTCAGCTTTTGCACTCTCTTTTTTCAACCTAATCAGTAGCTTCTTTAAATCTTCCTCACTTTCTGCCATTAGGGTGGTATCGTCTGCATATCTCAGATTGTTGATGTTTCTCCCAGCAATTTTTATCCCGTATTGTGATTCCTCCATCCCTGCATTGCGCATTATGTGCTCTGTGTATAGGTTGAAAAGGTAGGGTGATAAAATGCAGCCTTGTCTTGCTCCTTTTCCTATTCCAAACCATTCTGTCATTCCGTGTTCTGTCCTAACTGTTGCTTCTTGACTCTTGTACAGATTTCTCATGAGGCATATGAGGTGTTCTGGTATTCCCATTTCTTTAAGTACTTGCCACATTTTATTGTGGTCCACGCAGTCAACGACCTTGGTGTAGTCAATAAAGCAGAGGTATACTTGTTTTTGGTATTCTTTTGTTTTCTCCATGATCCACCGTATATTAGCAATGTGGTCTCTAGTCCCCTTGCCTCTTTTGAAACCCGCCTGCACCTCTGGCAATTCTCTCTCCATGTGCTGCTGAAGTCTATCCTGTATTATCTTGAGCATCACCTTGCTAGCGTGTGGGATGAGCGCAATTGTTTGATAATTTGAACACTCTTTGGCACTACCCTTCTTTGGGATTGGAACGTATATTGATCTTTTTCAATCCTGTGGCCACTGTTTTGATTTCCAGATCTGCTGGCATATTGAATGCAGTAATTTGATTCCGTCATCTTTTAGAGCTTTGAAAAATTCAACTGGGATACCGTCATCTCCACTAGCTTTGTTGTTTGCAGTGCTTTTTATGGCCTTTCTGACTTCACTCTCTAAAATGTCTGGCTCAAGTTCATTGTTCTCCTCATTGTGATTATCAGTGGTGTTGAGGTCCTTTTTGTAAAGTTCCTCTGTGTATTCTTTCCATCTTTTCTTAATCTCTTCTGCATCTGCTAACTCCTTGCCGTCTTTGTCCCTTATCATGGTCATTTTTGCTTTGATTGTTCCCTTGATTTCCCCAATTTTTTTGAAAAGATCTCTAGTCCGGCCTCTTGTGTTGTTTTCCTCTATTTCTTTGCACTGTTCATTTAAATAGATTTCCTTGTCTCTCCTTGCTTTTCTTTGAAATTCTGTGTTCAAGTGACTGTATTTTTTCTTTTCTCCTTTGCCTTTTGCATTCCTTCTTTCCTCTGCTATTTTAAGAGTCTCATCAGACAACCACTTTGCTTTCTTATGCTTCTTTTCTTTTGGTATGGTTTTCCTTGCTGCCTCCTGCATGATGTCCCGCACATCTGTCCATAATTCTTCTGGCACTCTGTCTATCAATTCCAAACCATTAAATCTGTTCCTCATCTCCACCATGTATTCCTTAGGGATGTTGTCTAGGTCATATCTGTCTGGCCTGATTGTTTTCCCTATTTTCTTTAGTCTAAGTCTGAATTTTGCTATTAGTAGGTTGTGATCTGAGCCACAGTCTGCTCCAGGTCTTGTTTTTGCTGACTGTATGGAGGTTCTCCATCTTTGGCTGCAGAGTATGTAATCAATCTAGTTTTGATGTTGGCCATCTGGTGATGTCCATGTGTAAAGTCGCCTCTTGTGTTGCTGGAAGAGGGTGTTTGCTATGACCAGTGTGTTATCTTGACAGAACTCTATCAATCTTAGCCCTGCTTCATTCTGCGTTCCAAGACCAAACTTGCCTGTTATTCCATGCCATGCCAGTTCGTAATATATCTAACAATAATGAGCAAGGGGGTACATGAGTCACACAAATGCTGGAATCTTCTTTAACCCTCAGGCTGAAGAAAGTGAAGTTGATGCCACACAACAGTACAGGACAATAAATTCTTGTCATACTCCCAGTGGAGTGACTCTCTCCTGATGAGACTTCAGGGCTCCCTCGCCAGCAGACCACTCTGAAGATCTTAGTGGCTTGTGGGATTGGCAAATACTGAAATAAAAATGGTAATTATTTTTTGAGTCTAGTCCTAGAACCAGAAGACAAGTCATGATCACAGCCTAGACCTAGGAAGTGGGTCTTCCTTGCTGGTAGTTGATAGCATGGGCAACATTAGTGGTAATAATAATTTTGTGTCAGAGATTACTCTGGGTTGAAAGGATTTTTTGCTGGGAAAAACTCTGCTCAGGGGATGCCTTTCATGTCCCCAAGCGCAGCCCTCGGGTATCAAAACCTGACCTTCCAGTGTCTAAGCTCAGCGTCTTAACCACTAAGCCACCGGGGGTCAATAGAAAGAAAATGTTTGCTTGTAAGGAAAAATTCCTCAGGAGTAACAGCCTCTTTGGAAACAAGACTCTTTTCATGAAGAAGACTTTTGGAAAAATGCCTGCAGGTGAAATATTGGTGAGGCCCTGGAAAAAAAATAACTAGAAACTACCTCTAGCCTTTGCTAAAACCTTCTTTCTCTCCTACTGCATGGGATTCCTTTCATGTCTGACCTCAGGCTGTCTTTCACCCTCACTTTGGATTTGATCTCACAAGATTCATTTGTTCTCTGGTTGGACTCTGCCAAGTACTTTTTGCATCTGCTTTTGAACTGTCTGCTTTTTTTTACTTGGCTTAGAGATTTGATTATCTGGACATCACCCTTGGGCCACTTAGAATATGACATCTGAACAGACACTGTATCAAGTCAAAACAAAAGTTAGTAATTTTGCTGTCAGTGTTTGTTAAATTTGTCACAGTGACCTTGTGAGGTTACCAATAGTACATTTACCTGCACTTCTTGGCTTTGTCGCTGGCCAAAATGAAATATTCATTGGAACCTGTATATATTTCTGGTAATAATTGGCAGACCAGTAAATGAGCCCAATTCTGTATCTCTCCACATTCACACAGCATGTTGTTGTCTGCCAGCAGCCCCCATTTGAGCATGTTGGTCTTGCATTTAGGCACCCCAAACCTCAGCATGTTCAGGATCTTCAAAGTGACATAGGGAAGGTCAAGTCCCTTGGCCATATCCTTCTTTAATGTTATTCTTTGACAAGTGAGCTCCTACCTCCATCTTCTAATTTGGTTTTGGTCTTTCATATCCTCAAGAATGTTTGTTCTTGCCATAAAGCTCTTCCTAGAGCTGAGATGGTAGACCTGAGGCATGTAGGGTGTTGAGCATCTCTCGGCATCTGCTGCTACTTCTCTCCTGATCTTAGGTGGAGTGATACCAACAAGAGGATATATTTTCTCAACTGGTGTAGGGTTGAGGCATCCTGTCACAATACACATTGTTTTACTAACAGTGATGTAGCAATGTGTGTTGTGACAGGTTGCCTCAAACCTACAAAAGTTGAGAAAAGATATCCTCTTGTTGGTGCAGTGGTACTTCGAGTTACAAATTTAATGCGTTCCAAGGCATTTTTCATGTTATGAAAAATTTGTAACTCAAATTTCCCATAGGAATGCATTGAAAACCAAAATTCATAACTTAAAACATGGTTTCCCATAGGAATGCATTGAAAACCAATTAATCTGTTCTGGAAAAAATCATAACTCGAGCCATTATTTTCAATTATTTTTCATAAGTATTGTGACAATTTTGTAACTCCAACCAATTGTAACTCGAGGTACCACTGTATATACTCTTTGTGATGAGTCTTGCACTAGTTGCGTTCCAGCTCTTTCAATTTCTTCCACTACTCAAAGTTTTCCAGAAAACTGGTTTGTGTTTGTTGGGGGAAGGGTCGGGTCTCAACACAGTGAGAAGAGATCATTCAGAAATGATTGTGTTACTTGTTACCACTGGTGATATTGTGTAACACAAGGGTATAAACAAAATCCCTGTTAAATAAAACTCTGGAGAAAGGGAGGTGGTGAGTAAAATCTTGACTGTTTAGCTTAGTTTAATTTAATTACAATTGGGTTCAAAGCATACCAGTTCTAGAAGCCTTTTTTTAGTCCCTTCAAAGAAACTAAAATGTCACAGATGCCATGGCTTCAAGGTCAACTCTGATCTGGCATAGTTCTAGACATGCTGTGTGTATCGGGCATTAAATAAAGTGCAAATAAAGAGGCAGATTATGATTCTCTTTACATCATTTTATAATTTAATACCTTCAGGACTAAGAAAAGGGTGGCTGTTCCTGCCATGCTGACCAATCAAAATCTTCAAAGTTAGAGAGACTGTGAGGAAGTACAACTGTTAAAAAGCCAATCCAGGAAGCATATCCAAATATATATGTTCTCATAGCCTGTGCTAATTATTGTAAGAGAATTCACATGTCTCTATTGTTAATGAGTGTTTGATTGATATTCAATCCTTTTGTTCATCACCTGATAGTCCTATTCCTTTACTAATGATCCATTGTCAATTATCTACATTCGCACCTGCTTATGGGACCATGTCATAACTTGCATTTCTCTAGAATTAGTTTAACATGGATGAGAACAATTATCTGAATACAATCAGGATATTTAAGGTTCCACTGAATGCCCACTGCCTCAATGTGAACATAAATAATTAGGTACATACAGAACTGAAATGTGGAAGAACTGCATGGCTCTTTGTAACAAACAAATGGACAGTATATTCAATAAGGAGGATGAATTGTGTGAGATTATTATTTCCCAAAATGGTTATTAGAAACAGAATACTGTACTGTATCTACAAACCTCTCCATAGAAAGATCCAAAACAGTGTACATTGGCACAAGAGATCACACTGCTTGAGCCAATGAGAATGCATTCATTGTGGGGGGAGGGGGGAGAGATGGAATGACACTTAAAAATTGAGATGGGGGGAGCTCTGGGCCGATTTGCACCAACATGTAGTCAACGGGAAATAATGTGAATCTGACCATCCCAATCCCAGGTAATTTTTATATTAGCTGCCAATGTAGTCACCCCCTTTCTCCTTAAATATATCATTTTTTCCTCTTCTGCTGATTTTCTCAGGATGTGTTATTTGTTCCAACTGAAATAGGTATATAATACATGACACACAATTTAATTCTACCTTTGCATTTACATGAGAATCTAGGACTCCCAAAAAGCATAGCTAGTGTTGCCAAACAACATGGAAATGGGAAGGAAAGGTGAGGGTCTTAGTTCCATGGAAATGCTAGTTGAAAATCTAGACTCTGTAACATAGACTCTCATAATTCACACATTAATTATTCCAACAAAGTTTCTGTTTCTGTTGTGACACACGAGGTCCTGTGAAGCAGAAGAGAAATATTCTAATTGATAAAACAATCAGATTATAGATTCAGAAAATAACATAACTCTCTCTATTCTGGCTTTTTATAACTCAGAACTAATATATGTATTCCAACAGCTATGCTGTGTTACTACTCTGAGTCATGACTGTAATAATCACTCATTATAACCTTTATAGGAGGCCAGATCCTTGGGGATGGAAAGTCTTAACAAGGGTTGGTTAAATATAGCAAGTAAAGAGTTATAGTTTGTCTGGTAAATTATTTCTGGAATGGCATTCTTGTGCATTCATGCACAACCCAAACATATGGTTGAGGCATGGTTATGTATGAGCCTAATGGTGAGATCTCAGATAAAATCTAGCTTTTTCTCTAAGATCTGAGGAAGAATGGATATAGGTCCAGTATGTATCTCTTGGGAAATGCTATATCATTTTACTCAAATTGCCTTTTCAAGTTAGCACTGGATGCAAATACTGAATCCAGTGCCACAGGAATACACAATTGATTTTGATACTCAGGAAGTCTATTTTACTATGTTCCCAAGCAGAAACCTATACCCTGCAGAGTAATTTATTAGCTGCAGGTTAACCATGCTCTCAAAGCAAGGAGGAAAGCTAACTATGTAAAAGCTAAAATGAGATGTGAGCATTGATGCATGAGGTTTCAGCACATTTCTAGAAATGAAACAAAGCATTTTAAAAGAATTTGACTATGCTTCTTCAGCTCTGTCACATTCTGTAGTGCCACTTTCTTCTTCTTCTACGATATCTGAATCCAAATATTGGTGATCCTCATGGTGATCAGCCATGAAGACTGTCCTGAGAATATAATGCAGTGGCCTTTCATCTGTTGTCCACATCACAGCATGACCCCCATACCACTGATCCAGTTCTGCAAGTCACTTTCTGGTCCTGAGCCCTTTTGGCAGGCAACATCCTCATCAGCCCAAGACAAGTTTTGATGAAGTTGCTGCGCTCAATCAAGATGGATTCAAGTGGGATTTAATCCACTTGGGGACCATCACCCTTTCCTGTGGACTTTGGCACCCAAGGCCATTAGTCCTCAGGGTTGTCAGGTTAGTTACCACTCTCTTATCCAAATGTAAGAATGACTGCAGAAGGGCCATGATATATATAGCCAAAGCTAAGCTAACTAAATGTAAACTTTCCCTAGGGCTCTGATATGATTATTCTTTCTACAACATAATAACTATAATTATAATTGTATTGTCATTCTGTCATCAGTATTCTAATAAATTAATCACAACCAGGCATGCTTTCAGAGATGCAATATGAAAAGCAGCCCCATATCCCTTAATTATATCATGAAAGGGGTATTTTGAAAGAAATGGAAACTTGAGAAATAAATAGGTCACAAGCTCTAGCTTGGACATGAATCAGACAACTCGTTAGAATATTTCTTTGACATTATGTAAAAAATCAAATGTTCGGTTAATTTCATAGATATTTCTAAGATGATTGCTATACAGTATTGGTAACTTAAACAAAGTAGCTGCATGATAATAGCAGTACTTTTAAAAATTAGAGATGAAACTCAACATAGCTTTGAGAGATTTACTTTTGTTGTTGTTCAGTCGCACAGTCGACTCCGACTCTTTGCAACCCCATGGACCATCGTTCTCCAGGCACCCCTGTCCTCCACCATCCCCTTAGTCTGCACAGCCCTGTGCCCATTGTGTCTACAATAGCATCCAGCCATCTCATCTTTGGCCGTCCCCTTCTGCTTTTGCCCTCCACCTTCCCCAGCATCAAGGCCTTCTCAAGTGAATCCTCTCTTCTCACTTGATGTCCAAAATACTTCAGCTTCATCTTTGTTATTTTTCCTTCTAAGGAGCACAGGGCTAATCTCTTCTAATATTAACCTATTTGTTCTCCTCGCTGTCCAGGGGACTCTCAAAACTCTCCTCCAGCACCACATCTCAAAGGCATCTATTTTTCTTCTCTCAACCTTTCTAATGGTCCAGATCTCACAGCCATACATTACCACTGGAAATACCATTGCTTTGACTATGCAGCCCTTTGTTTGCAGTGAGATGTCTCTACTTTTCACTATGTACCCCAGGTTTTTCATAACTTGTCTCCAAAGAATCAGTCACCTTTTTATTTCATGACTGCAATCTCCATCTGCAGTGATCTTGGATCCTAAGAAAGTAAAACCTGTCACTGCTTCTACTTCTTCCCCATCTATTTTCCAGGGCCTGTTGCCATTATCTTGGTTTTCTTGATATTGAGTCTCAGGCCAGCTTTTGCACTCTCTTCTTTCAACCTAATCTACTCTCTATTAAAAGACTGAATTGTAAGAGTCCAGACCTAAATTATTTACTTGGAAGCAAACCTATCTTAAATTCGTAAGATTAATAACCATTTACAAACATTGAAAATTACTTTTTAGAATTAATTAATTAATTAATTAATTAATTCAGTGTTATGTCTAAAAGCTTATATTGATACATTTTGATAGTTTTTATATTAGGTTGCATGCAGTGGTGGGATTCACCAGGTTCACCCCAGTTCACCAGAACCAGTAGCAGAAATTCTGGCTGGCCCTGTCCATCCAAGTTTTGAAATAAAGTAGTCCTAATTTGGGTACAATGCAGGGCTTTCCCCCTGGCCATGCCCATCATACCATGCCCACAGAGTATGTAGTAAAAAAAAAATGAATCCCACTACTGGTTGCATGTATTTATTCTTGTATGCTACTCTTATATATTCAATTTACTGTGGATAAACTGAGAAACTGTGGGGCACACAAAACACAGACATTTTCTATTAGAAGCTCTGGAGGCTTCTGTGTACATGATAGGGAGACTAGATACAAGTCAAAAGCCAAGTTTGTATCCAGGACAAAAAAAACACCTAAATAACATCCTTCAATGACATCTTGCATTAAAGGACTTCAAAGCAGGTCTAAGAGAAGGTTAATGTCTCAGGCTTATCACTACCTTCAAAAATCAGTTGTCTTCCTTGCCAGGAGAATGAAAATGAGGCAAGAGACTGCTGGGGTATATTGTTTGGAATTTGGTTATTCTTTTTTAGTTAGCAGAGTATAAGAAACTAACCAACACTTGCACAGAGAAAAGCATGAGAAGTAGGAAAAATGTTCAATACTTCTCTGTCCCTTTATAGTAACTAGTATTTTATACACCAAAATTACTGTAGAAGCAACTCAAATTAAAAATAAGACATCTTAAATTACACTCAGCTTCAGCAGTTACAAACAGAAGAAAAAGAGTAAAAAAAAACAAATTTTGCCTATGTAGAGATACTTCCCATGATGTTGGTACATACTACAAGGGTGCAGGGTCATGTAGCAGGCAGGTGTAGACAGAGAGTCTTAAGGCAGAGAAGTGAAGCAGAATAAACCAGAGGAGGAGGTGCAGCTTGCCTCAGATTAGTGGGGAAGAAGAATCTTTCTTGGTTCTAAAAACACTTCACAAACTGATGCCCAATGTTAGAAATGCAAGTAAGCAAGATTGTTGTTCCCAACAGAGATTACTGTTCTGTGAAAGGAAGAAGCAAAACAGGCTTTGTCTGAATAAGCAATAGATGTACAGTATATTCAATGTGTTTATTGAATGGTCCATTTAAGATACATAAAGGAACTAGTAAGTTAATTAGATGGCTTTCTCTCACTCAGAAGGAGGGTGGACTTCATTCACAAGTCAAACATGACTCTTAGGTAGAATGCTGGCTGATGTGCTGTCCATTGCCATTCTTTGATCCTATGCCAGGATGAGACATCATCTATATGTGGCCCCAAACTAACCTATCTCTTCACCAAGGTGTGAGCATTAGATAGACTAGCTAGTTTTGTTATTTTCTGGTGTGTCCTCCTTGAATTTTCTCTCTGCCTCTTTAATTTGCTCCATTATTATGGAAAATGTTTTCTAATTGTGTAGAAGTTTTTGCTACATGGTCCCAAAGCACCACTAGAAGAAAGAGAATACTGTAGTAAACAATTCTGAATACTCTATATGTGGGAAACCCTGGAAAGGGATGCCACAAGTCAAAACTGACTTAATGGCACATGAGGTGCTTTGAAGGAGTGGCTCATGCAAATTACATAACATCATTGCACAAAGAAGAATCCAAATGGCAGGCCATATTTTTTGTATGGAGAAAAACAGGACCCCTAAGGTGGCAATAAGGTATACCCCTCCTAATGACAAATGACAACAAAGATGCCCTCGAAATACATGATAAAGAACTTTCATGACATATTTAAAGACCCTGAACATACACGTACTTGCCCAAGACCAAAACTGTTGGAGATCCCTTGCTGCTGCTATGCTACATAGCACAGGTGGATCTAAGTTTAAGTGAGACAGGTGCCATCATTTATGTCCATCAACAGTGCTGAATGAGACTTATAAGAGTTGGAGTCCCACACCATTTGAAGGAATCATAGCTTCATTATCCCTGCTGAAGACTTTGGGATGCCTAGTGAAATAGGATACAGGACATAATTTGGAAATCTTAGGGGCTTTTTAATTAAAAAAAACAACACAATTTATTTATTTATTTTTATTAATTGTTAAATTTTTATACCGCCCACTCAGCCAAAGCCAACTCCGGGCGGTTCACAACAGTGGGTAAAAACAGATAAAAACAAATAAAACAGATAAAAACCAGCAATAAGAACCCACCCCTAAAAAGAGAGGGGTGCAGGAACTGAAGAAACCATGGGGCAGGCATCCTTCCCTATATTAACCACCCAACAGAAGCCACCCCTCCACCTGCACCCCAAACTTGGCCCGCCAGCCAGGTTTTTAGTTCTTTTCTAAAGGGCAACAACTCCGTCTGGAGACGCAGTTCCACAGGCAGGAGGTTCCAAAGGGCCGTTGCGGACACAGAGAAGGCTCTCCTCCTTGTGCCAGAGAGGCGAGCCCCCCTGGCCGATGGCACTATTAGAGAGCCCCTCCGGTCCGCTCTGGTTGGAAGGACAGACGTCTTTAGGGTGATGCGGTCTCTAAGGTAACCTGGCCCACTACCATATAGTGTTCACCACCAGGCAGTGTTCACCACCAGCCAGTGCTATCATGCAGGCTGGAGGACCCTGGCCCAGTGGTTTCATATTTTCACATTGTGCCAAAGCAAATGCCAGTTCAGACGTTAGCTTATGTAAAGCTTCAGTGACTCGCAATTTATCTTTACCTATAAGGAGGCCCATTAACCGCTGGTGTCTGGCATACACATGCCCATACCCATCCCTACTATCCCATACTGAGCTGCCTACACTTGCCTTTAGACCGTCCGAGCATCGCCGCAAGGGTTCGCCAACCGCGAGTGGGGCAACCGTCCGATGAATGTGGCCAGAAAAAAAACTACAAGGCCCAGCGTCCTCCGTGCCATGCCACCCCTCAGCCAATGAGGCTGAAGGGCGCAAGCACAGAGGAGGCGGGGCAGCCGGCACACGGAGTAAAAAAACCTGCCAACGCACTGATAACTTCTCTCCGGGATACAATTCATCTTCCGAAGGGAAGCCATCCCCACTCTCTCCTCCTGCACGGCTTCGGCGAGGCAGCGGGAAGAGCACATAGACTCCACGCAGCCCTGGAGCCCGGTGCCAGCCTCCCTGTAGCTTCAGGGGGGAGAGGAAGAACCCCTCTCCCCCCCCCCACGTAGCTTCGGCGAGGCAGCGTGGAGAGCCTCGACGCTGGCAGGAATGGAGAGTATGCCCATGAGCTGCACAACTCAGAAGGCTGCGCTGAGAAGGCCACAAAATGGAAGGGCCAGCCAGCATCAGGTAAGTGGGGTGGGGGAGAGGGACTAAGGGGGGGGAATGGGCCCAAGAATCATGCTGGCAACCCGCTCCTCCCTTGCCCCCCCCAGTCCCTGTCCCCCAACCCACTTACCTGATGCTGGCTGGGCCTTCCGTTGCCTGGCCTTTTCGGCATGGCCTTCTGAGTTGCATAGCTCACCAAGCTCACCGGCCTGTCATCTATCCCTTCTGGTGTCAAGGCTTTCCACGCTGCCTCGCCAAAGCCGTGGGGGGGGGGGCTCTTCCTCTTCCCGCCCCAAAGCTATGGGGAGGCTGGTGTGTGTGTGTGTGTGTATGTTCGTGTGTGTGGTTATGTTGTGTGTGTGTGTATGAGTGTGTGTGTGTATGAGTGTGTGTGTGGTTGTGTTGTGTGTGTGGTTGTGTGTGTGTGTATTGTGTGTGTGTGTTTGTGTTGTGTGTGTGTTTGTGCTGAGTGTGGTGTGTACTCCCCCCAAAAAAAACCCTACCACCAAAATACAAAAAAAACTGTCCAGCAGGGCTGGGCAAAATATTCTCGTTGCATATATAATCTCAGCTCATACTGATTTTTCAGAAGGATCTCTAACACCTCCACATCCTGCATCTTCTCTACAAAGAATATTACCATTGATTTCTTTTTCAGTTCTGCCTGCCTGGTCTGTCAATGATTAGAAGCTTCTAAATGAAGTAAGTGAACCAAAAGAAAAAGAGTGCTTTGTTTGTCTTTCTCAGCTCCTCATGATGTGCATATTCATCTATTTGTTAGTCTTAGGACCTGACCTTTTAGCTGCTACTCATATTGAACAATTGGAGTAATTGCAATTATGCCACTGGGATCCTTTTATGAGACGACATTCAAACCAATTTTAAATACAAATCCCAATTTCTCAGATCCATATATGCATTTGGAAATTAAACCCAGTGAATTTACTGAGATCTATTTCTTAGTAATATAAGCGGGTTTCATTAGAAATTACAGAAAGCTTTGCCCAAGAAGAGTTTATTGGCAAGACTGAGAGGTGAGTTTTATGTTTAGCACAAACGGAAACAAAATAGCAGTGCATGCATAAAGAGGGATGCTGCTTCCTTTCCCCTACAATTAAGAACTCCTGCATGAAATATTAAGTTGCTCTGAGATCCAATATATCACTCTAAGTGCCAATAATGATGTACATAAGCAAAGTGTTGAAGGAGAGAGCCAATGTGGCTGCCTATTAATGTTTTCTAAAAACATAAGTTCTTGGTTTAAAATATATAAATGTATTTCCTGTTATATTTTTAGTTTTTAAAGACTGATGTGTACGTAAGAGGACCTAGGACTGCTGCTTCATTGGCTAGAGAATTTTTTTGTGTTTCAACACAACACACACACACACACTCTCTCTCTCTTGAATCTCCCCAGCCCAGCGTTTTTTAAAATTAGGATGAGAAGCTATGTATTTTTGTCATGTTATAAGGTAGCGATCCTGCAAAACAGTAGCTATTTTGCTCAACATCTTTATCTTATCTTTCATATACACAGGGCTGTAGCTAGAGGGGGCCAGGGTGGGCTTGTCTCACCCTGAGCTAGCAGTTTGCCCACCCAGGCAAGAAAGTGGTTTCCCAGAGGAATGCATTGAAAAGAAGCTTTGTTGCCCACCCTGAAAAAATATTCACCCACCCACATCTAGAAACCTGGTTACAACCCTGCATATACATTTATATCAGAACACCTTTGCTGGGATGCCATTCTGTATTTTTGCTTCATTACTGCAAATGGAGAAAACGCTGAATTAGGAGAAGCCTCCAGGGGCCAAGGAAATAAAAGGGAGCAACAATGGACAGCTAGAGTAGGTCACAAGGCACCAGTAACTGACAGTGAAACAGATCAAGGAGCAGGAAAATGCGAGCGATCCTGTGTACAACTGTTGAGGCTTTGTCAGTAGGGGAATAATGTGCTTTCCCTGGTCAACCAGCTACACTGTGCATCCAAATTAGCAAAAGAAAGACCAAGCTTCTCACACTGCAGGCATTCATGGAGTCCATTGTGAGGCACTTGTTCTAGGCTTACGAATCCACTTGTTAACTACTACTTCATGCAACCACACATGGGGGCTATAGAACTGAAATGGTCAAGTCAACTCTCCTGACTATCACACATATACTGCTCAAAAAATAAAGGGAACACAAAAATAAGGCATCCCACGATCTGAATGACTGAAATATTGTATTCCTATTGTTCACATACTGTAGTCAGATGTGCTGACAACAAAATCACATAAAACTTAACAATGGGAATCAAATTCATCAACTCATGGAAGTCTGGATTTGGAGTTACACTCAGAGTGACAGTGGAAGAAAACACTACAGGTTGATCCAACTGTGATGTAATGTCCTTAAATCTAGTCAAAATGAGGCTCAGTAGTGTGTGTGGCCTCCACGTGCCTGTATGACCTCCCTACAATGCCTGGGCATGCTCCTGATGAGGTGGCAGATGGTCTCCTGAGGGATCTCCTCCCACACCTGGACTAAAGCAACCCCCAACTCCTGGACAGTCTGTGGTGCAAGGTGACATTGGTGGATGGAGCGAGACATGATGTCCCAGATGTGCTCAATCGGATTCAGGTCTGGGGAACGGGTGGACCAGTTCATAGCATCAATGCCTTTGTCTTGCAGGAACCACTAACACACTCCAGCCACATGAGGTCTAGCATTGTCATGCATTAGGAGGAACCCAGGGCCAACCGCACCAGCATATGGTCTCACAAGGGGTCTGAGGATCTCATCTCGGTACCTAATGGCAGTCAGGCTATCTCTGGTGAGCACATGGAGGGCTGTGCGGCCCTCCAGGGAAATGCCAACTCACACCATTACTGACCCACCGCCAAACCGGTCCTGCTGGAGGATGCTGCAGGCAGCATAATGTTCTCCATGGCGTCTCCAGACTCTGACACGTCTGTCACATGTGCTCAGTGTGAACCTGCTTTCATCTGTGAACAGCACAGGGCACCAGTGGCGAACCTGCACATCTTGGTGTTCTCTGGCAAATGCCAAACATCTTGCACGGTGTTGGGCTGTGAGCACAGCCCCCACCTGTGGTCGTTGGGCCCTCATACCACCCTCATGGAGTCTGTTCCTGACCATTTGAGCAGACACATGCACATTGGTGGCCCGCTGGAGGTCATTTTGCAGGTCTCTGGTAGTGCTCCACCTGTTCCTCCTTGCACAAAGACAGAGGTAGCAGTCCTGCTGCTGGGTTGTTGCCCTCCTACGGCCTCCTCCATGTTTCCTGGTGTACTGGGCTGTCTCCTGGTAGTGCCTCCATGCTCTGGACACAATGCTGGCAGACACAGAAAACCTTCGTGCCACAGCTCGCATTGTTGTGCCATCCTGGATGAGCTGCACTACCTGAGCCACTTGTGTGGGTTGTAGGCTCTGTCTCATGATACCACTAGAGTGAAGGCACTGCCAGCATTCAATAGTGACCGAACCATCAGCCAGACAGCAAAGGAACTGAGAAGTGGTCTGTGGTCACCTCCTGCTGAACCACACCTTTATTGGGGATGCCTTGCTAATTGCCTCTGATGTCCACCTGTTGTCTCTTCCATTTGCACAACAGCATGTGGAATTGATTGTCAATCAGTGTTGCTACCAGGGTGGACAGTTTTATTTCACAGACCTGTGATTGACTTGGAGTTACATTGTGTTGTTTAGATGTTCCCTTTATTTTTTTTGAGCAGCATACTTTAACAAAAAAAAAGAATAGCAAATTCAGAGTCGTTAAAACAATAAGGGGGTGTAACTTCCACTTTGGTGGGAAGCTAAACAGAGTTCCGTGCACTCTGTTCTCTAGTCATGCCTGCCACATGTCCATGGAAATGTCTGTAGATGCAGAGAGCATTGGCTCCTTGGCTATAAACAGAGATGAGCACTGAACCCTAGATATAACTGGCTTTTGAACAAGGGTGACCTTTACCTATATCTAACTGAACTCATGTTCTTCTTCTGCCATATCTGAATCTGAATATTGTATAGGCGATCATCATAGCAATCAGCCACGAAGACTGTCCTGAGAATATAATGCAGTGGCCTTCCATCTGCCTTCCGCATAGCAGCATAACATCAGTTCCGCAAGTTACTTTCTGTTCCTGAGCCCTTTTGGCACACAAAGTCCTCCTCAGCCCCAGGCCGGTATTGATGAAGCTGCTGCCCTCCATCAAGATGGATTCAAGTGGGCTTTAATCTGCTTGGTGACCATCACCCTTCCCTGTGGACTTAGGCACCCAAATCCATTAGTCCTCAGGGTGGTCAGGTTAGTTAACTGCCGCCTGACACTCGGCATTGAGTTGCTGGCAGTATGGTCTACTCTATTACCATAGGAGGATAACCTGGCCAGATGGGATGAACTCACATAGATTACACACATTATTCATTCCCTCCCCCCTTGAAGGACTTAACCTGTTTACTTTATGGCCTAATTTGAGAAACTGTATTACAAACAGTGATGATGCAAGTAGATTACAAAGAAAATTATAAGTCCCATATCATATTTATAATAACTGTCAGTGCAATTCTAGAATGTCCATTTAAATGTAAGTTTATGTTCAATGAGAGGTAACAGATTTACTGCCACTGCAGCTGCTCCCGGGGCCAGCCCCCCTCCCAGCCTGGGAAGGGTTAAAAGACACCGGGATGCAGGTGGCCCAAAAGATCTCCTGGCCAGGACTCTAAGGCGGTAGAGGCGGCAGGACTTTCGCTGCCACCTCCGGCCTCTTCTGCGGGGAGGAGAGGTTCCAGAGCAATGGACGCCGGGACTGACTGCCTCCATCGGTGTCTCAGGCCCCCACCAATGCCTCCGGCCAGGACTTAAAGGCCATAGAGGTGGCAGGATCATTGCTCCCCACTTTTGGACTTTTGGGGTCAGAGTGAGTGTGTACTGCATTGTGTATTGTATTATTGAATTGTTATTGTTACTTTTCTATTGTATTTTCTGCTTTATGCTTGTTATATTATATTGTTATATTGTATCCTTGTTTTGCTGTATTGTATCTTATTGTATTGTATCTTATTTGATGTGTTGCAAGCCACCCTGAGTCAACCTTGTAGCTGAGTAGGGCGGGATATAAATTAAATAAACAAACAAACAAACAAACAACAACAACAGATTTGTTGGTGATTTCTTGGTGATGAATCCTGAAATATTTCGCTGGTTCTTTGTACATACTATGCCTACCCATTTTCCTTGCTAATTCTAAGCATGTGCTAAAAGACATATAATAATATACTGAAGCCATCTTTAATAAAGCACTGAGAAAATGATGGTCTGGAACCCAGATAACCAATTGACCACTACTCAGTTATGGTTGTCATTCTACCCATTCTTCTTTAAAGTTATGAAAAGTTCTCTTACTGCACAAGAGAAGCCAATAGGTCAGTGTCTGGGGGACACATATGATGGAATGCAAAAAATGGTAAGAAAGAGTCAACCAAGAACTAAAAAGCGAAAGACAATTCTTTCACTAGCTTGAGTAACCTCGGAACAGGAGTCTGGGTGCTGAAAACATGGCAAAATTGCCTCCATGTCAAGGGAATTTGTAGAGCCAATTTTTTCTTTCAAACAATTTTGGAGTTGCAGAGATATTGGAAGGCCTTAGTGGTTTGAGGACTGCCTTTGGGCCCCTGGAGGCATATGCTACCCTTTAGCAGCTAGCAACATGTTTCTTTCCTGTTTTAAGATGTCCCAAGCTGCGGCTAATTTGGTCTAAACCCAGGGTTCCCAATGTGAGGCACACGCTCCACAGGGAGGCAATTTGAGAATGAATGGCGTTTTAGGCTTTCTCCATGTGAATAGGAGCTCACTTTTTGAATAATAAGAATTATATGTCACTGGAGGTGGAATCAGGGTTTTACAGATGCTTAGGTAGAGCATGGCCAAAAAAGGTTGGGAACCACTGGTCTAAACTGTCCAAACAGGAGTTCTTAAACAACATTTTCAAACAGTGGTTGAGTGGTACTGTACAACTTCATCCAGCAGTTAAATGTTTTGATATCAACAAATGGGAGTGATCATCTTGATGTGTGATCCGGACATTTCTTATATCTTTACAAGTATAAGGAAGGATTACTAGGGACACATCATTGCTGAAACACACCAGTTACAGAAGCTACTGGAAAACAGCCATTTCCTGATTTCAGTGGAAAAAGGAACACGGTGCTATTGTTGTCACAGAAACACAGCAGCTTTTTACCAAGGTCAATGTCGGTTGAAGACACTGGAGAGAGGGAATGTAAAACAGGCAGTGCATGCCCAACAGAAGAAACAAAACTATTCTTGTTATAAAAAAATCAAGCAGAACACAACTTTGAAAAAAAAACTTCTTTTTTTTTGTTCTCCAGGCCTGAGAAGTGGAAGAGGGAATTGAAAACTGTTAATTATACTCTTTTATATCATGTCCAATAGACCAATTTATTTAATTTATAAAAATTTCCTGCAAATGGGAAGAAAGCCCCACTGTTCAATGAATTCATCACCTGACCTATGGGTCTGTGGTGGCTCAGTGGTTAAGAAGCTTACCTTGTTAGCTGGAAGGCCAAGTCAGCAGTTCGAGACTTGGGTACTGCATGACGGATTGAGTGCCCGTCTCTGACCCAGCTCTTGGGGACATGAAAGGAGCCTCATTCAGGCTACACAAAAAGCCACAAAGCCAGCATCAAAGGTTCAAGAAATATACAATGAAGTGTAGTTTACTTATTATAACATGAGAAGTCGTGGCTAGGAGGACTTTTGCACAACTCCCTGTCATATGCCAATTATGCCCGCTCCTAGACTGGGACTCCTTGCTCATGGTCATACATGCTCGTCACCTCTAGACTGGACTATTGTAATGCGCTCTACATGGGGCTGCCCTTGATGACCATATGCAGGCTGCAACTAGTGCAGAATGTGGCCACCCAGGTGGTGGTGGGGTGCGGGCGTTATGTCCATGTCTCACCACTGCTTCGGGAGCTGTACTGGTTACTGGTGTGCCTCCGGGTGCAATTCAATGTGCTGGTTATGACCTTTAAAGCCCTACATGGTAGTGGGGCAGGATACTTACCCCAAGAACATCTTTCTTTCTCGCTAGAGCAGACCAGAGGGGCTCTCTAATTGTGCCATCAGCTAGAGAGGTTCGTCTCTCTAGCACAAGAAGGTGGGCCTGCTTGGTGTTTGCTCCGGCCCTATGGAACCTCTTGCCAACTGAATTGTGGCTACAGATGGAGTTGCTGCCCTTCAGGAAAGAGCTAAAAACCTGGCTAGCAAAGCAAGTGTTGGGCATCAGGGGTGTGGTGACCCCTGCCAACTGGCTCATATAACAAGATTACTCCCTGTCTCTTTTAACTGATGGGGGTGGGGTGGGTAATTTTGTAGGTACTTTTAATGAGTTTTTAAGGGTTATAGCTAAGATTGTAATGCTTGTTTTTATTGCTGTTAGCTGCACAGAGACGCTGTCGAGTTGTGCAGCAGTAGAAATTTGAAATATAAATAAATAAATAAAGCTACTTTTCTCCAGAGACTGGAAGTACAGGTGAAACTCAGAAAATTAGAATATCATGCAAATGTTCATTCAGTTCAGTAATGCAACTTAAAAGGTGAAACAAATATATGAGATAGACTCATTGCATATTGATGCTTATGGTGCACAGTTTATGAGAACCCCAACCCCCCCAACCTCATGTACCCCATAATCATCACATAATCTCATGTACGCTGTACACCATGATCATCACAATTATAACAAATTAAGGCATGACATATCTTGCTTTGCATGTAGTGAGTCTATCTCATATATTTGTTTCACCTTTTAAGTGAAATGAATGAACATTTGCACAATATTCTAATTTTCCGAGTTTCACCTGTATTTGACTTTCCAAAATTGGTTGAACTGCAGCATCCATCAACCTTAAGCATCATAGCCAGAGTTGTGGGATGATGGGAATTGCAGTCTAATTTTGGAAGACCACGTTCCCTCCTTGTCTGCTTTATGTCAGAGCATTCTTTAATGGGGAGGAGTTCTCTGTTGCCACAGGCTAATACACACTTTTAGCTCAGCCTCAGTATAAAAAGGGTGTTTCTTTTTTTCTTTTCTTCCTCTTCTTTTTACAAAATACTGACATCTTTGTATTCAGAAGCAAAGCTGTCTTTGGAGTGGAATTGGCATCAGCTGAGCCTGACATCACCAACACAGCGAAAAGTGATCTCTTGGAAGAACAGGATCTTGTGGTGCCAGTAAAGTCCTTTGCCCTGAAAGTCCTTTGCCCTAAGACAGGGGTGCCCAAATTTTTTGGGCCACAGGCCAGTCATGTGGTTTAGGGGGCTGGTCACTATGGTTTAGGGGTGCAATCCAGCCCCTGATGCCAATTTATCTGGCCCACTAAGCCCTCGTCGCTCCCCGAAGTGGAAGTAAAACATACGGTCCAATTCTGCACCTTTCTCTCAGTCTTGGAGGAACAACCCTTGAACAGCAAAGCATGACCGGCTCTGCCTCCTGCTAACACCCTTTTAGAACTGCATATTTGTGCCAACACAGATTAACCGGAGAGCCTCCTGAAAAAGACAGATCCTGTTTGGAGGAGATCAGGGGTGGGGTGTGAGGTGCTCCATCCATCTCTAGCAATCGCACTTCTATACCACCCCATAGAGCTTAGTGCACTCCAGGGCCATAGCCAGGATTTTAGGTGCGGGTGGGTGAATATTTTTTCAGGATGGGCAACACAGCCTCTTTTCAATGCATCCCTTTAGGAAACCATGCTGCCTTTGCCAGGGTGTGCAAACTGCTAACTCAGGGTGAGCCAAGCCCCCCCCCCTCTGGCCCACCTAACTACGGCCCTGGTGCACTCTCTGGGCGGTTCACAAAGTAATTTTTGCCTCCAACGTGCTGGGTCCTCATTTTATTGACCTTGGAAGGATGGAAGGCAGAGTCACCCTCAGTGGTGGGCTCCAAAAAAATTTACTACCACACTGTCGGTTTGGTATGGTGGTCGTGGCCAGAGGGAAAGCCCTGTGTTGCACCTGAATTAGGACTACTCTACTGTACTTTGTTGTAAAACTTGGATGGGCAGGGCCAGCCAGAATTTCTGCTACTGGTCCTGGCGAACTGGTGCGAACCTGCTGATGCCCACCACCGGTCACCTTTGTTCCCGGCCAGGCTCGAACTCACACCATTTTGGCTGCAGTACAGCAGTTTCACCCCACCGCGCCCCACCAGTGATCTCCAACTCCAGGTCATGGGATATCATTTGGTGACCTGCAAAAAATCCTTTCCACCCCCAGAGTAATCTCTGACACGAAAACACACACAGAGATAAACACACAGAGAGAAAGTTGGTGTTGTTGAGCCGCGCAGAACTTTTCCCACGTCGGGCACAGAAGAGTAACGAATCGCCAGCTGTCGCCTCCTGGCTGCCCATTATAAAAACAACAAAAAACAATGATTCATCCTCCTGGGCCTCGGGGGGCGGGGGGGGGGGAAACGTGACTGACCCGTCCCGGCCTCGACCCGTCCCCTCCCTCGCCCTCCTTCCCTTCCCCACCCACCCACCGGGCAAAGCCAAACTCGCCCAGGCGAGGATCCCCCGCGCGACGGGCGACTCTCCTCCGCCTACGGAACCCCTGCCCCGCCTGAAGGTGAAGGGGAGGGGAGGGGAGGGGAGGGGGCCGGCCCTGCCGGCGTGCCTTCCTTGTGTTGATTTTGGGTCGCGGCGCGCAGCCGCAGTGCGCCTCAGCCGGCTTTGTGACTTCTGTAGGCGGCGCTGGGCTGGGCGGAGGGGAGAGCGCGCGCGCCTCCAAACCACAGAGGCAGGCAAGAGAAGGCTCGGAGGAGGCAGAGTTTGCTCCGGGGCCGGACAAACTCCTCCTGAGACTCCATCCCAGCCGTGGCTGCAGCAGCAGCAGCCGAAGAGGAGACGGCGGAGAAGAGCCTTTGGCGGGCGTTTGGTCTCCCTCTTCCCGGTGGCTTTTGGAGAGGAGGAGGAAGGCGCAGCCCGGAGGGTGGGCTTTGTCCGTGAGAGACCCACACACACCCCTCCTCCGCCCCCCCGCCCCCCAGCGCCTGGCACTTCTTCTCCGTGTGGAGGTAGGACCCACCTCTGTCCCTCCTCTCCCTCCCCCCCAGCGTCTGGCACTTCTTGCCCTCCGTGTGGAAGTAGGACCCCCTCTGTCCCTCCCCTCCCTCCCCCCCAGCGTCTGGCACTTCTTCCCCTCAGTTTGGAGGTAGGACCCCCTCTGTCCCTCCCCCCTCCCTCCCAGCACCTGGCACTTCTTCCCCTCAGTTTGGAGGTAGGACCCCCTCTGTCCCTCCCCTCCCCCCAGCACCTGGCACTTCTTCCCCTCAGTTTGTAGGTAGGACCCCCTCTGTTCCTTCCCCCCTCCCCCCCAGCACCTGGCACTTCTTCCCCTCAGTTTGGAGGTAGGACCCCCTCTGTCCCTCCCCCCTCCCCCCAGCACCTGGCACTTCTTCCCCTCAGTTTGGAGGTAGGACCCCCTCTGTCCCTCCCCCCTCCCCCCAGCACCTGGCACTTCTTCCCCTCAGTTTGGAGGTAGGACCCCCTCTGTCCCTCCCCTCCCCCCAGCACCTGGCACTTCTTCCCCTCAGTTTGGAGGTAAGACCCCCTCTGTCCCTCCCCTCCCCCCAGCACCTGGCACTTCTTCCCCTGTTTGGAGGTAGGACCCCCTCTGTCCCTCCCCTCCCTCCCCCCCAGCACCTGGCACTTCTTCCCCTCAGTTTGGAGGTAGGACCCCCTCTATCTCTCCCCTCCCTCCCCCCCAGCACCTGGCACTTCTTCCCCTCAGTGTGGAGGTAGGACCCCCTCTATCTCTCCCCTCCCTCCCCCCCAGCACCTGGCACTTCTTCCCCTCAGTGTGGAAGTAGGACCCCCTCTGTCCCTCCCCCCAGCACCTGGCACTTCTTCCCCTCAGTGTGGAGGTAGGACCCCCTCTGTCCCTCCCCCCTCCCCCCTCCCCCCAGCATCTGGCACTTCTTCCCCTCAGTGTGGAGGTAGGACCCCCTCTGTCCCTCCCCTCCCTCCCCCCCAGCACCTGGCACTTCTTCCCCTCAGTGTGGAAGTAGGACCCCCTCTGTCCCTCCCCCCAGCACCTGGCACTTTTTCCCCTCAGTGTGGAGGTAGGACCCCCTCTGTCCCTCCCCCCCAGCACCTGGCACTTCTTCCCCTCAGTGTGGAGGTAGGACCCCCTCTGTCCCTCCACTCCCTCCCCCCTCAGCACCCGGCACTTCTTCCCCTCAGTTTGGAGGTAGGACCCCCTCTGTCCCTCCCCCCTCCCCCCTCCCCCCAGCATCTGGCACTTCTTCCCCTCAGTGTGGAGGTAGGACCCCCTCTGTCCCTCCCCTCCCTCCCCCCCAGCACCTGGCACTTCTTCCCCTCAGTGTGGAAGTAGGACCCCCTCTGTCCCTCCCCCCAGCACCTGGCACTTTTTCCCCTCAGTGTGGAGGTAGGACCCCCTCTGTCCCTCCCTCCGCCCCCCCCCCCCGGTGTTCCCGCTGAAGTTCCTCCGTCCGCTCCCCCGTCGGTCGGAGTAGGTTGGCGCGCAGCGAGGTAAGCCGGCCGGGCGCCCTCCTTCCTTCCGCCGGGAAGCTGGTGGTTGTCGGCCTCTGCGTGCGTGGGGAACCCCTAGAGGCGGGGAGGAGGGGGAGGGTGTGTGTGTGTGCCCAAGGTGCCCTCAGGGGGGCGGGCAGTCGAGGAAGTGACAGGCAGGTAGGTAGGCGCTCCCGCGTGCAGCTCTACCCTGAGGCGCCGCGGGCTAGGGCGCCGGAGCCTCCTCCGGGCCTCCTTTTCGCCCTTTGGAGGAGGACAAGAGAAAGAGAGAGAAAGAAGGGGGGCGGCGGCGGGGGCGGGGGGGGGGAGAGAATAACTTCTAGCCTGTAAACTTTGGGGCCCTGGAAGGCACTGAAGGGGTTTTTGAGGCGGAGGGAGGCGTCCCACCCTGAGCGAACGCCCGCCGGTGGCTCTTGGCATCGCAAAGTTATTTCTCCTCACACACACACACCTCAGGAAAGTCTTTTGTGCGTTCATTTCCGCACAAAAAAAGAAAGGGGGGGAATGGGAAGGGACGGGGGGGGGGGTTCGTCTGTCTCTGTTTTGCTGGAGTGAAGCTAGGTCAGGTCGTCCTGCTGCTTCGGTTGCTTGTCGTGTGGCTGCTTGCAGAGCCTCAGGCTAGAGCTGCCTGGGTGTTTTGATTTCTCGCTTATTTTTATTTTTTGCTTTGGGTCCCCCTTCGCTTGATATTGCAAGAGGACCCCCGGGGGGGGCGGGTTTGGTGAGTCCGAAGGCTCTAACTTCTTCTTTTTTTGCTCTCTCTTTCTCAGGGCTGTGGCCAGGGGGTGGCCAGGGTGGTCTCTCTCTCTCTCTCTCTCTCTCTCTCTCTCTCACACACACACACACACACACACACACACACACACACACGCACACACGCACACACGCGTGTAGATATAGATATATGAGACATTGTTGCCCATCCTGAAAAAATATTCACCCGCCCACATCTAGAATCCTGGCTACACCCTGCTCCTTGTCCTTCCCTGCTCACCTCTTCCTCAGTGCTTTGGAACAGCAAGGATGAGGAACACTTTTGTTGTGGAAACATCAACGGTATTTGAGATGAAATGGTGGGGGAAAGCGAACATAACACTTTCGGAGACAAGATGATGCCTGTCAGCACTTCATTGTGTTGATCTATCTATCTATCTATCTATCTATCTATCTATCTATCTATCTATCTATCTATCTATCTATCTATCTATCTATCTATCTATCTATCTATCTATCTATCTATCTATCTATCTATCTATCTATCTATCTATCTATCTATCTTCCTTCCCCTCTCCCTCACCCTCTCCCTCTCTGCAAGGGAAGGCAAGGTATCAAACCTAACTTTTTTCCCCTTCCTCCTGGCACCCTCTCCCTCCTGGCTGCTGTTCACATGAGTTTACTAATGAAGCTGCATTTTATGCATAGCTGGAAGCTTATTGATCATCTGTTCTGTCTCATTACTCAGAGGTCTAGTTTAAGCAGCCTGTTGGGAGCTGGTAGAAAATCGAAATCCACATTCTCCCTCTTTATGTAAACCGTTTTTTTAACCTTGAAGTCTGCTTGTAAACCAAGGATATCAATTCACATACTGAGCAACTCAGAATCTGCAGTTATTACTCAGTTAATTAAACTGATCTATGTGTATGTCCATGTGGATCATGTTTGCATCAATTAATATGAGTTTTTTTTATATAAAAAAAGCAGTGCAATTGGAAAACGTCTGTAAATTTGCGACATGTTCAAGGGTCACTGTGCACATCCACCTTGAGGTTCATCTAGGAAGAAGGAATTCCATGGTCTCTAGTATTTTATGTGTGCATTCACAATAACTTACTGGCTGCAAAATATCATACAAGTAATACCTCATACAAAGTCCGCTTCGTACAACATCGAATTCATACAACATTGCCTAATTCCTTGAAAAAAGTTGCCTCATACAAAGTCATTGTGACTTTGTGTGAGGCATTGGGGTTTTTCTCAGGTTGCATTGTGCCTGGGTACAGAACGCATGCGTGCATTGCTCTTGTGGGTTTTGCACGAGGCAAAGAGTAATTGTTTACAGTAGCTTGTACAAAATGGATGATCAGCCACATGGCTGCAGATTAACACTGTGCTGCATCATGGGACATGTTAAGTTTTAAACCTGCACTTCATAAAGTTTTCAAAAGTTAAAAATTTGTTGTATGGTTTGTCCTCTAAAATCAGGGTTGTTTGACATATTTTTGTAATGTATTTAGCCTTTAGACAATGCACCCATACATGCACAGAACGCTGCCATAGATGACCAGTGGCAGTTGTAAACGCATTTACAATAGTCGCGAGTCATTTATGTCAGCGTTCTGCGCATGTGTGTTTTACTTCCACTTCTGAGAGTGGTGTGTGTGATGCAGGCCAGATGAATTGGCGTCAGGAGCTGGGGCCAGCCCATGGGCCGTAGGTTGGGAACCCTTGATTTTCGTCAATCATCTGATAGGTTGATAGTTCTTATTCTTGTTCTGCTTCCCTGGAAAAGCCCTCAAAAGGCATTCCTTGGCATGTTTCTTGAGCTGACTAACATCTGTAAAGTATTGTATTTGGCAGCACTCAATGTCAGTTCAGTTGGCTGACTTCTGTTGAGCAATATCTGCATGACTTCCCTTCATCTGCTATCTGTAGGTGTTGGGGCATTGCCTGATAATGCAATTCTGTTTTTGTGGGAACCCCTTGCACTCCCCCTGAAGAAATAGAGTGAAGAAAATACTGCCATGATGGTGAACCTTGGCACTCCAAATGTTCTTGGACTTCAATTCCCAGAAGCCCAAGCCCCCGTGAATCCACACAAAGGGCTTTACTGGGCGCGTTTTACTTCTGCTTCTGGGAGCGATGAGGGCAGCACGGGTCAGATGAATCACAGTAAACCCCTTCATGTTTATTCATGGGGGCTTGGGCTTCTGGGAATTGAAGTCCAAGAACATCTGGAGTGCCAAGGTTCACCATCACTGCAGTACTGCATCACACCAATGCAAATCTGGTTGATATTAGTGAATTGTCATGGAGGATGTGTTTAAAAATCTTGTTGCTGCAAAATTTAGAAATTTGTGAGTCAGATTTATAAGGAAGCAACAAAGAAATTTGGGTTACATGCTCTAGAATCCTCATAATGTGTTTAGGTGGGTTTTGAAAAACTGCTTGAAATTTATTAGAGTTGACTAGAGTGAACCAATTGAACCTATTGTTAAATTGTGGGTTAAAAGTTAAATCCTGTTGTTTCAACGTATTGACTGTACTTGAGATTTGGGACATAGTTGTAAGTTCTGTTGATGCCAATGAAAGAATTAGCTTAATTTCTCTCACATTTTAGTTTTGAAATAGTATTTGTCTATACTTTTTATGGTTAAACAAGTGTAAAAAACACTCAGTTTCATTCATTAATCATTTATTGATTTGTTAGAGTCAGAAACTTTGTATTTCCTTTTTACTCTTGCTGGACTAACAACTGTAAAGTTTGAAGAAAAGTTGGACATAAGTCTTTCGTACACTATGAATGCAGAACAATTCATTTCTAAGTAGATGTGCTCAATGTTACACTGTTAGTAACACTTGCGGTCATGAGTCTACTGCTGAACTTTGAATAGCTCTGTTCTTTCTGCCTATCTTCCCAGTCTGTGACTTGCAGCCAGTTATGGCTCTAGTGTAAAATCTGTTATTATAATACTTTTACATTTCCAAAGTTCCTGACAGTGATATTCAGCACAGTTCTTGTTGTGCAAACAGTTTTTGTTGAGTTGCTGCTTGCACAACTAATTGCACAATAATATATACTCTAGTCTAGTACAACTGCTCTAGCAGGGAATTTTGTTCTGTTTTTACTATTTTGGATTTAAACCCCTATATTGGCCCTCACATGTGAAGGGTAAATTTAACTGGTTTTGAGAAATAGTGAAGTAAGACAGAGGTATTCTCACTTAACATATTTAAGTGGCACATTTCAGCACCCTGAGTTTTGGACTGTATGTTGCACTTCGGTGCAATTGAGTCTACTACTTAGCTAACTAAATAAAGTTGAAGTATGTCATATGACTCACTTGGCATCTTGGATGTCACTGAGATAACCTTTCAAAGATTCTTGCATGTTTCTTGTACACTTGAAAGAGTGACTGTTCAGTAGATAATGTAGTGCAGATGCAGATAGTGGTTGCGTCTGGAGGGAGAAATTATTCTCATTTATATTAAAAGTTGTTAACCCTGAAAGCTCTAGAATGGCAAGTGAGAACAATGTGCTGCCAACCAGGTGTCTTATCTGGATATCTGCTTTCTGATAAGCTGGAGCTCTAGAGGGAATGTGATCCTATCAGAGACATAATTTAGTCTCCATACCTGGATCTGTGACTTGGATCGTAATCAACTCCTGCATATTGTTTGGATAGGTTTATTCCTCTTCTTTTATTCTATTGCATATCTCATACAGTCGGTTGCAGAGAATGTTTTAAAGCTAATGTAGCAAGAAAGAAGAAATAGAGAAGAAATTTAGATGCATTCTACAATCGCAAATTTAGATGCATTCAACAATTGCCCGGTATAGCAACAAAATTGTATAACAATTAGGTTTTGGGGGGGAAATGGCATCCCGCATAACAATTTTACCTATGGAAAAAACTGTACAACAGTTTTTCGATGGGAAAAACCACTTAGCGGAAAAAAACTACATTGTACGATGTATCCCATAGGGAAGATCGCTATACGATGCATGCATCGTATAGCAATTGTTTCGAACAACAACGAGCCCCGTGGAACGGATTAAAATTCTTGTATGAGGTACCACTGTATAGTGATTACAGTATATTTAGACGTGTTGTTTAACATCTATGTGAAGCCATTAGTGGAAGTCATTGAGAGATTTGGAGTTCACTGTCATCAGTTTGCTGATGACATGCAGCTCTGTCTCTTCTTTATGTCTTCTGCAGTCGATGTGGTCCATTTCCTTAAGGGCTGTTTGGCCTCGATAATGGAATGAAGGAAAATAACTTGAAATTTAATCCAGACAAAATGGAGGCCCTGCTGTTGGGCAGAATCCATGCCCGATTGGGGGGCCTGGTCCCTATTTTGGATGGAATTGGACTCCCTTTGAGGGACCAGATTTACAGCTTGGATGTTGTTTTGGATCTGGCCCCTTGCTGCAATCTGAGATTCCACATTATGACAGATCCATGTTTTTTCATCTTCTTCAAATTGTCCAACTGTGTCCCTGTTTGGACAGAGGGTCTTTGACAATGCTGCTCTATTGTATGTAGGGTTGCCCTTGTCTTTGACACAGAGATTTCAGTGGATTCATAGTGCTGCAACCAGGTTGATTTCTGGAGTGTAAAAAAAATGGTCATATCACTCCAACCTTTGCCAGGCTACACTGGCTCTTTGTTGCAAACTGTATCAGGCACAAGGTGTTAACTTCAATATACAAAGTCTTAAACAATTTGAGACCTTGTTTCCTGGTGGAATGTCTCTCCTAAAGATCTACTACCCTCATCAACCAGTCTTCTCAGAGTAGTACACAGCTCCATGATGCTGACCCTGAGAACGGCAAAAAAGGTTACAGCTAGAAAGAGAGCCTTCTTGGTAGCAGCATCCAGGGCACCATGGGAGGGCGCTGGACAGGGGCGAGGTGCAGCAACCAAGGGATGGGGGAAAAGGCTGTCCCTGGGAACTGCTTGGTCCGTCCAGCGTGTGGCACTTTGGAATAAACCATTGCTCCAAGCTGAAGGAGGGAGCTTGGAGCAATGGCTTAATCTAAAGTGCTGGGCGCTGGGCGGATAAAATAATAATAAAATTATTATTTGCACCCCAGGGCGCCAGAGGCGAGGATGCACTGGGATGCATCCCTGTTGAATTCTCGCAAGAAGTAGACTAGCACGCAGCGTGTGGGTTAAGCATAGTAATCCTTTATTCAGATCGGGAGGCGAGACTAAGGATGTGGGGGAAAGATGGTATCATATATACAGCGGTTTACCCTTTCAACAACAAGGAAACATACCAACGGACAATCACAGTTTATTACCCCCATTTGGTCACCAGCGCCCCTTTGATATGGGGCGCCCCTCTGGCGGGTCGCTTCACTCGCTGTGTCCCTTTGAAGTGAGTAACACTTAGACATAACATCCCTCCCCCCTCAGTGAGAAACAACCTTTCCCCAACGAATGGGTGGCCCACAAACTCGTCTGGGCCGCCCGTGCGTCCCTGGCACCAAGGTAGGCTCAACGGACACCCCAACTGGTTCTGAAGTGGGGGAAGAGCTCAGAGTGCCCCCCCTGCCATTCCTGCCTCTGAACTAGGGGTAGCCACCCCTCCTGCCTCGGGCTCTGGGGACGACGTGGGCAGGGGGTCACTGATTAATTCCCACTCCATATCACTCTCCGTATCTCCCCCTATTTTCCCTTGTGGCTCCCTCCCTGGGCCAGAGTTAGAGTTCTGACCCAGGACTCGGCGCCGCATTTGATCGGTGTGTCTCCTCCAAATCGCACCATTCTCCATTTGCACTCTGTAAGACACCGGGCCAGTCTGTTCCAACACTTCCCCCCCCCAACCACGGGGGCCCGTTGGCATAGTTCCGGCAGTGGACTGGTTGCCCAACCTCAAAACCTTTTAAAGTCGGAATGTCTATATTTAGGCCCCGATCCTCTTGGCGCTGGGGATCTAAACGGTCAAAAACAGTCGGCAGCTTCCTTTTCATTAACAGTTCGGCTGGTGACAAACCAGAGGCCAATGGGGTGACTCTGTAGGACAGCAAAAATTGGCACAACTGCAACTCCAAATCCCCTGGTCCCATGCGTGAGAGCGCGTCTTTGACCGTCCGCACCTGCCTCTCGGCTTGACCGTTAGTGGCAGGGTGAAAAGGAGCGGCCGTGATGTGCCTAATCCCATTACGATTTAGGAAATCCTGAAATTCTGCCGACATGAAGCTCGACGAGTTGTCGGTCACCACGATGTCGGGCAGGCCTAGCCCACAAAAGACCCGCCTTAATTTGCGGATTGTGGTGGCAGAGGAAGTTCCTGACACTGGGATGACATCTACCCACTTGGAAAAGGAATCTACAATAATCAGAAGTGTTGTTCCCCTGAAAGGGCCAGCAAAATCTATATGAATCCGAGACCAGGGGCCTCTGGCTGTATCCCATTCCCTACGGGGAAGACGTAGTTCCTCGGGCCTTGATGCCTGACACTCCCTGCATTTCCCCACCCAAGCCTCAATGTCCAGGTCCAATCGGGGCCACCAGAAGTAGCTTCGCGCTAGCGCTTTTGACCTGACAATACCTGGGTGGCTAACGTGGAGTGTGCGGAGCACCTTGTTCTGAAGTGCAGATGGGACGACTACTCTGTCCCCCCAAACCAAGCAACCCCGCTCCAGTGACAGTTCGTTTCTCTTGGAGTAGAACACCCTGAACTCCTCAGGGGTCGGTGACGATGGCCACCCCTTCAGAACCCACATGACAACTTTAGACAGGAGGGGGTCTTTTCTTGTTTGGGCCGCTATGTCAGCAGCGGAGATCGGGGGAGAGTCTAACACATCCAACATAAGGACCTGTCCTTCCGCCTCAATTCGACCCACATACTCAACAGGGGATCTGGACAGAGCATCCGCGTGGCTAATGCTGATACCTGGGCGATGTTGGAGCGTGTACTGATACGCCTGAAGGAACATTGCCCAGCGTAACATACGCGGAGACAGGATTTGGGGGGTGGGCTTGTCTGGCACAAAAATACCCAGGAGCGGTTTGTGGTCTGTGATAATCGTGACAGCCCTCCCGTAAATGAAATCATGAAATTTCTTCGTTCCAGCGATTATGGCCAGCGCCTCTCTATCAATCTGAGCATAGTTTTTTTCAGCCACCGTCAACGACCTGGAGTAATATGCGATAGGCGCTTCTTTCCCTCCCCCCATGTCATGGCACAGAACAGCCCCGACCCCCACTGGCGAGGCATCACATACAAGCAAAAGGGGCTTCTTCGGATCGTAATGTGTAAGGACAGCATCCGAAGTCAACAGCTCCTTGACTTCCCGGAATGCCTTTTCCTGAGTAGGCCCCCACTTCCACACCGCCTGTTTCCTCAGCAACTGATGCAGGGGCTCAGCTACAGTCGCCTTCCGGGGTAGAAAGGAGTGATAGAAGTTTAAGAGACCCAAAAATGCCTGGAGCTTCGTCTTCGAAGCGGGACGTGGGGCTTCCCAGACTGCCTGAACTTTGGATTCAGAGGGCTTGATGCCGGCAGGCGTGATTTTGAACCCTAAGAATTCAACCTCGTGAGCAAAAAAACAACACTTCTCCCTTTTTACCCGCAACCCCGCATTTTGGAAACGCTCCAGCACCTTTCCCAGTTTAACGGCCAGGTCCCCCTTGTCTGTCCCAGATATCAACACGTCGTCAAAAAAAGTCAGCACCCCAGGGAGACCCTTCAATAACTTTTCCACAAGAGCCTGAAACAACCCCGGAGCCGTACAAACCCCGAACTGAAGACGGTTCACCCGGAATGCACCCTTATGAGTAGTAATAGTCTGACACAACGCAGATTCCGGACTAACCGGCACTTGCTGATATGCTTGGGCCAAGTCCAGTTTAGCAAAACACTTTCCCCCATGGAGGGTGGCCAGCAAATGGCTAACCACTGGAACAGGATAAGAATTAGCTCGGATAGCCTTATTAATCGTGCATTTATAGTCCGCGCAGATGCGGATGTCCCCGTTCGCCTTGATAGCAGTGACTATAGGTGTCTCCCATGGAGCAGAGTCCACAGGCTCCAGGATGCCCTGTGCCACCAGCTTGTCCAACTCCGCTTCAATTCGGTCTTTCAGGGCAAAAGGCACCCTCCGTGGCTTCATGCGAATGGGCTGGACAGTTGGGTCCAGCTCAAAATTAACAGGGGCCCCCTTGAACCTACCCAGCCCGGGACGGAAAACATCTGGATAGCGTTCACACACAGCCTGAATGGGGTCGGCCGTAACCGCGTTAATTCCCGAAAACCCAATACCCAGGGGCCCAAACCACTGCACGCCCAAAAGGTTATTCCTACCGGTCTTCACCACGACTAGGGGAAGCTTAGCTGAGATGGCCTTGAACCGCACATCAAAATTTCCGATTCCCAACACTGGAATGCGTCGACCCTGCACATCGGTCAGGTCTACCTGCAGAGCCCGCAGTTTCGGCCGGTCTGCTGGAGGAAGTTGAAAAAATTCCCTCTGTGAGATGATTGAGTAGGCAGATCCTGAGTCGATCTCCATGCGGACGGGACACCCTTGGAGGCGGACATCAACGAAGAACCTCCCGGACACTGACTGTACACCCGATGATGTCTTCCTTCCGATGCGGACTGTGGAAATTGGGTGTTCCGTCCTGCGCTGACCTCTGTCCCCGGGGTGACCTTCGGATCGCTGGCGGCACACCCGTGCAATGTGCCCCTTCCGCCCACACTTGTGGCATTCGGCCATCTTGAACGGGCACCGTGAGCGGAGGTGCCTTCCCCCACAGCCTTGGCATGACGCAATGTTGCTCCTTGAAGCTTGGGGGGTATGCTGGCGAACCCTCCCGACAGTACCCTCCTCTGACGCATCGTCAGTATCCACTGGAGTAGCGCACTGCTGCAGCTGGACGGCCGACTCACCACGGGCAGGAGCAGCAGTTTCGGCATGGAGGATCTTTACCCCGGCGTGTGCAGCCTCGGACGCCAAAGCTTCTTCCAGGACCTGGGCAAAAGTCAACCTATTTCTCTTTATCAGCCGCCGCTGAGTAGCTTCGTCCCTGAGGCCCACGAGAAGCCGGTCTCTTAAGGCCTCCTCCAGGTCACGCCATTGGCACGGCACGGCAGCCTGTCGGAGAGCCGCAACGTACTCAGCTACCGTCTCCCCCACCTTCTGATCTCGCCGGTAAAAGGCAACCCTGGCTGGGAAGATGGAAACGACAGGCTTGAAGTGTTCTCGGAGCACCGCCAGGATGTCGGTCAATGGGGCTTCCCTCAGTGCCTGTGGCAGCAGCAGATGCCCGGCCAGCTCAATCGTGGGCAAACCACAATGGGCCAGGAACAACGCCTTCTGTCACCCTTCATCCTCGATCTCTCCAGCGATTACAAAGTTCTCGAACTGGATCTCGTACATGGGCCATGTCTCCGGCTTTGCAATGTCAAAAGGTCCGATGGAAGATGCAGTAGCAGCCATATCCCACCTTCGTCGCCAATGTTGAATTCTCGCAAGAAGTAGACTAGCACGCAGCGTGTGGGTTAAGCATAGTAATCCTTTATTCAGATCGGGAGGCGAGACTAAGGATGTGGGGGAAAGATGGTATCATATATACAGCGGTTTACCCTTTCAACAACAAGGAAACATACCAACGGACAATCACAGTTTATTACCCCCATTTGGTCACCAGCGCCCCTTTGATATGGGGCGCCCCTCTGGCGGGTCGCTTCACTCGCTGTGTCCCTTTGAAGTGAGTAACACTTAGACATAACAATCCCCCTGTCCCGGTGGCCCAGTCTATGCCAAGCAGCATCTACATTATGGAATAACTTACTGGTGGAGCTGCATCTAACTTCCTCTCAAGTCATTTTTAAAAGTTGCCTAAAAACAACATTATTTAAAGAGGCATGTAAGGATATTTGCCCACATGGTTAATTATTTAGTATTCTGTAGGTTTCCCCCCTGGACACACGGTTCTTTTGCTTGAAAGATTATAGGTTAATTCTTGTTTGAGACCTTGTTTCCTGGTTTATATTATGTTGCCAGTGGTGGGAAGGTTATGTATTTTATTTGTATTATTTGATATGTATGATTTAATTTTAGTGTTGTAAACCATCCAAAAGGTGTTCTTCTCTCTCCAGATGGGCGGTATTTATATACAGTATATATAAATGTTAACAACTTCATGGGAAGTAATTAAAAGCATTGAAAATGATATTTCTCATGGGAAAGAGCTGTAGTCTTCTGGTACTACCTTCTGAGAAACATCTGTTGTGCTAAATATTAAATTCAAGGATCAAATTATGATTTGGCATGTGAACCTATAATCTGAGAAACTTGTCGGCTAATAAAATCCAGAGTGATCCTTACAAATTTTATAGATATGTAACTCAAAGTGGAGGATCACTGGTTTGTAACTTTTCTTGTAGTGTCAGAATCAGAATAATTGTAGAATCCATTCAGGTATGGTATGTGTTTCCTTCGATAGAAATGTTGAAAAGTTGCCTGATATCTACAAACATTCTTCAGTTGAAACAAGATATACATTTGGTTTCATTCTCGGTTTTCTTAACTAACACTCCAGTCTTTTCATTATTGCAGTCTATGACCTGTCTAAATAATAGATGTAGCAAGTGAAATGAAAACTTCCTAATGAAGAATTTGCTTCACAACAGACACAAGCTTCTTATATGTGTTTGTGTGTCTGCTAGTTGTAGTGTTGGTGGAAGCTGTCAGAAATGGGAAGCAATTCATGCTTTTGATTTTATAGAAACACAATCAGTTAATTGGAAACAGCTGTAAATTTATATTGTCAGCAGCACTCACTAGAATTCATTTAGTTAATGGAATTAAGTACATAATGGGATTTAATGAGAGCTTGGCCACATTATGTTATTAATCACTTATACTTGTCCTTGTCCATCTCTTCAAAATGGAGGAAGAAATGCAGTGTCTTCTGAAATGATCTTATAAACACAAGGAAAGATCTTTTTAACAATTATTTTAGTATTTCAGTAGATCAAATTATCTCTTAATTTAATTTAATTTAATTTAATTATCACATTTATATACCGCTCACTCGGCCAAAGCCAACTCAGGGCGGTTCACAATAAAAATTAAAAACACAAGTTAAAACAGTTAAAACAGTTAAAACTACCCACCCCCTAAAAACACGGGCTGCAGGATCCAAAGGCACCATGGGGAAGAGTTCTTCTACACCAACCACCCAATGGCGGTTACCCTTCCACCTGCACCCCACACTTGACCCGCCAGCTAGGTTTTAAGATCTTTTCTGAAAGGCAGCAATTCCGTCCGGAGACGTAGCTCTGTTGGCAGGAGGTTCCAGAGGGCCGGTGCAGACACGGAGAAGGCTCTCCTCCTTGTGCCAGAGAGGCGAGCCCCTCTGGCTGATGGAACGATTAGAGAGCCCCTCCGGTCCGCTCTGGTTGGACGGACAGACGTCCTCAGGGCGATGCGGTCTCTTAGGTAACCCGGCCCACTACCATATAGGGCTTTAAAGGTCAAAACCAGCACCTTGAATTGCACCCGGAGACAAACTGGCAACCAGTGCAGCTCCCGGAGCAGTGGCAAAGCACGGGCATAACGCCCACACCCCATCACCACCCGGGCTGCCGCATTTTGGACCAGCTGTAGCCTCCGAATGGTCGTCAAGGGCAGCCCCATGTAGAGCGCGTTGCAATAATCTAGTCTGGAGGTAACCAGAGCGTGAGTGACCATGAGCAAGGAGTCCCGGTCCAGGAGTGGGCGCAACTGGCGGATCACCCGAAGTTGGGCGAAAGCCCTCCTGGTCACAGCCGCCACCTGTTCCTCTAGCAGTAGCCGTGAATCCAGGAGGACCCCCAAGTTGCGCACTGGGTCTGTCTGGGGCAAAATAGCCCCATCCAGAACCAACGATGGTAGCTCCCGGGTTAATGCAGAACCCCCTATCCATAGCCACTCAGTCTTGCTGGGATTCAGTTGTAGCCCGTTAGCCCCCATCCAGACCCCCACAGCTTCCAGGCATCTGGAAAGGACTTTGACGGCATCACTGGGGTCCCCATGGGCCGAGATGTACAACTGAGTGTCATCCGCGTACTGATGGTACCGCACCCCATGGGAACGAATGATCTCACCCAGCGGCTTCATGTAGATGTTAAATAGGAGAGGAGAGAGCACCGAGCCCTGAGGCACCCCCCATTTGAGGGGCCTAGGACTGGACCTCTCACTCTCCAACCACACCGACTGGGTACGACCCCTCAGAAATGAGGAAAACCAGGACCACACATTACCCTGGATTCCCAATCCTCGGAGCCGTCCCAGAAGGATACTCTTGTGTTATTATTATTTTTGAAGTAGAGAATAAACATATTTCTCTTAGATGAAATAATAGGAGAAAAATATCAGACCATGCTTTAGTGCTTGATATAAATTCCTGCCCATTTCATCATTGTAAAGGAGCTTGTAAATTCAATGTAGCGTATTAACTTACTGGCTTGGTGTTTGCTGTGAACCCATGAAAGAGATGTGAAAATTAGGCGTACTAGGTAGCTAATTAACCAAAACAGCAAAAATATGTTAGCACATTTCACATCTAGTTTTTATTCTTACATTAGTTGTTTTCCATAAAGTGCATTCTGAAACCAGTACCTGAGAGTGTACTGTGCTGGACATAACTTCAATTAAGGGATGATCAGTTGATGGTGACTTATGTTTACCACTTAAAAACATTGAGACCTTGACTCTTGTTATATGAGTTAGTAATTAGATTTCTAAACAAAAACAGTCACCTAAATCCAAACAATCTAAATAAAGGGGGTGATTTTTTCTTAATCTATGACATGAGCATTACATTTAGAAAGTACTGTCAAATACTTTACCTTTCATTTTTTATAAAGATGTACAGTAATACCTCATACAAAGTCCGCTTCATACAACATCGGATTCATACAACATCGCCTAATTCCTTGAAAAAAGTTGCCTCATACAAAGTCGTGTGTCGTTGTATGAGGCATTGGGGTTTTCCCAGGTTGCATTGTGCCTGGGCAGTATAAAAGGCAGGACACATGCGTGCATTGCTCTTGTGGGTTTTGCATGAGGCAAAGTGTGTCTAGGAGTGGTTTTGAGTGTGATTTTGGATTTTTTTGAATTTTCTTGTCAGAATTTTTAGAAGCATTCCTGGGATTTTTGCAGCATTCTTCAGGTTCTTGGACAATCAGGGTTGTTTGACATGTTTTGGTAATGTTTTTAGCCTTTAGACAATGATTTCTTAAAGTTCTGTCAGTTTCCTGTCTGTTTTATTGACTTTGACCTGAAGTCTGTGCTGTTACAGTACAATGTATCTCTATGGAAATGACGTTGTATGAGGCATTGCAGCAAGGATTTGGACGTTGTATGAGGCATCGCAGCTAGGATTTTACATGCCTCATACAAAGTCCAAATCCGTATAAAGTATGAGGTATCACTGTATTTTTAAATCATATTTCATGTACATTGAAGCTTTCTACATTCTTGCTTCTGCTGATGCATTAAATGCTGTTTTCAAAAACTATTTTCTCTCAAGTAATTGGCAGAGACATTGAAAAGCATTTAGATTTCCCATGAGGCATGTGGAAGAAATTATGGAAGCCCCTTGGGATTTGGATTTCTAAACTTTGTGTCAAACAGTTTAAATATGTGAAGGTTTGTCTTCAGGATGATATCCCCACCCCCCAGGTTATATTGAAGAGACCACAAGTCTGTCTGTCTTTTATAATTCCTATCTACAACTTAGTTCTGAACAACCTTAAAGGTTACCACATTTATTGTAGCATAAACCTTCATAAACTAGTGCTCAACCTCATCAGATGCATAAAATAGTACAGTACTTTGCATTTCACATGTATATTCAGTAGAGATAGATGGTGGTGGGATTGTGAATGGAGAGAAATTGAATGTAGTGGGTATTACTTTGCAAATGTTGACCTTTCACAAAACTCTTGTTGATAGCACAAGCAACTTGGCACTTGGTAGGCCAATTAACAGTTTCTTATCACAAAATACTTGTTATCCTATTTCAAACACTTACTGATGGATTTGAACTTGCTAATGAAATGTAGCTTAGCAGTTTGCCTCTTTGATCTCCCTTTGAAGTTTCTTTGTTCCACAGTCCTACAGGTAGATATTGTCATATTATACTTCTATAAACCTCACCTGTGCAATAATGGAGACATCTAACTGCAACCTATTTTGTTGAAAGGTTTATTTGGAAGATGCTGCTTTCTTAAATGCATTACAAATAAATGCTTCAGGGTAAGACACTAACAAGTTTTAAAAGGAGTTTACCTCAATAGTAAAAGCAGCTGCAAAGTGAAAATTGATTGGAAAATTCTTAATTTTGGCTAAAGAATGCTTAAATAGCATTTAAATTGAAATGTCAGGTTGCAGCTTAATAATTTATGGCACTGCCAAGCCCCTAAATTGGTTTGTTTATAAGCTGAATGTTTGCAGTTCTTGAATGTGTAACAAGTCATATCTTGAACCAACAAACCTTAATATCATTTCAAAATTTCTTAGAAGATAGCTTAACTTGTATCAATGTAGTGTGTCCCTGTATGACTGGGTGAACTGTCTCCACCAGAACAATTTTTTTTTATTGAAAAACATTTTTTTAACTGAAAAAGCTCTTTAATACCCTTCAGTAGCCAATTATTTTAAAAATGTATTTACAGTGTGTGTATGGGTATTTGTGTTTGGGAAGTCCATGAAAGCTATGGAGTGCAGAAAATCCTTCATGACCCCCTAGAGGCCACAAGAAAACTTTCAAGCTTTTAAAAGTAAAAAACAACAACATTGATTAGGGGTGATGGAAAGTTGTGTTAAACTATCTTGCTGCATACAGCCTACAGGCTGTATTTTGCCCATCCCTTTTGTATGGCCTTCATAAGAAGGCAGCCAACATCTCCTCCTTTGATAAACAGCCAAGTTTGTTGCTGCTTGCCTCCACAGTTGCTTCTGCTCTCTGTGTCACCTGCTGTAAACAAAGCACACATGATACAGTAATAGCCAATTGGAAAAGAAAAATGTCACGATAGACTGAGCAGAAAAGAACAACCTATTATGCATGCCACCTTTCCCATGATGCACTTTGGTAGCTGGAGAGGCCTCAAAATATTCTAATACAGGTACAAAATTTTTATTCTGGTTTGCTGTGGTAGATTTCTTCTGGAAGAAATTATGAATTTTGAGCATAGTTACCCATAATTCTTCATTTGACTTGTGAAATGAGTCTTTTCAGTATTGCATTAAATCTCATTTTTCTCCTATATTTCTCTTGCATGAATGAGATACACAGTTATTGAAAATTGTTATTATTGTTATTATTGTTAATTCAACTTATATGCCACCCCACTTGCGAAATGCGACTCTGGGCGGCTTACAACATAGCCATATAGCCATACAGCAATACAGTAAAATACTGTACCATAAAATACAATTTACACAATAGGATGCCATTTAAACACTAAAATAGCAAATAACAAATCAATAACACAATGTCCAAGCTCAACGTCCCCGCCGAAGCCCGGGGCTCAACATCCCCGCCGGAGCCCAGGGCTCAACATCCCCCGACAGAACCTGGGGCTCAATGTCCTAATTTAGTTGTTAAAGAGTTCTTCGGAATCTCTCACACCCTTCAGCCATGAATGTGATGTGGTTTTGTGGGAGTGGAGTGGGTGGGCTTAGTAGTGGACTTGATAGCACCAGTGTTTTGAACCATGTTGTTGTTCTTTAGGGGTGCCCTCTATCAAGCAGCAAGACTGCAATTCTCAGAAAGGACCTTAGCAACTATTATTTTTGTTAATTAGCAAAAGCAAGTAGAGCGGAGACACGGAGGTCTATTTCCTATTGTTAAGGAAGTATAGAAGTACAAAGATCAAGTTGTGTGCCAGGTAAATGGAATTCTGTATCTATAGATGTGGGTCTGTAAGCTGAAACTCTTAGGATTCGGGGGGGGGGGGAATGAATAGTATTAATGTCCTCAGGGTTCCCCCAGAATCAAGATTAATACCATTAAATATTATTTAGATGGTCACACATTCTTTTCCATCCACTTAATACCTTTGGTTCTTAGCTATTATATGGGTATTTCCCATTCTAAGAAGTTGAAATCTCTCTCCTAAGATTATGTTACTTGTCTAAATGCTTTAAATCTAAAATATGGTGATTTTTAAAAATTCACCTTTTGACCTCATGCACACCTGGCTCTGGGAACCTTTTTGTACTAGAATTTGGCTGTTCCCTGTCTTTGCCTTAAACAGCTTTAGGCAAGAATAGAACTGCAGAGTGTTTTTCATTTCCCACTCTACCTATTCTTCCCTCTCTTTCCATACTATGCAACGTGAACAGTTGCTTACTGTTTTGTGGTTTTAAGCTGGCCTTTTATAAACATCTGCAACCTTAAAATGTTACCCAGTTTTTCAAATGTGTAGGGTGAATGTATGATATGTGATTATGTTGTATCTGGATTGTCTGCCTAAACTTAATGTGGCCAAACTCTCTTTCAACCATCAGATTTTTAAATTGAAACTGAGGTTGTAGGAATTCTCCCAATTAATGCTATGTCCACTAAAGCTAATGTTACCCTTTGTGGGGAGTTCGAGTGTAATCCAAATAAATCCTTGCATGTGACAAGCCCTTTTTTGTAATCCTATTGCTGCCTTAAGGATACTGTTGATTACTTGAATAGATTGGATGAATTAAACCATGTCTAGACAGTAGAATTCCAAGGTTCATGGGGGGGGGGAGGGAGTAAAAATAAAAGCAATACAGTAGTTGTGTATCAGCCGATGCATATTTAACACAGGCAAACCTTTGCTACATTTCTGTGGTAAGAAAATATTACAGAGTATCTGCCACAAGGGTGAGGAATTAACTAACAGCGAAGAAAACGAACTTAATATGTATATATGAACAATCTGGGGCCTCATTGCATTAAGCTCCTAAATTGACTTTATGAAAAGCCTTCTAGGAACAGGGTATTTAAGCCAAAGAATAAAGAAGGTGAGGAGGAGAGATGTAAAACCTTGAATGGAGTAGGAAGAACAGCTGCTAAGTGATAGGACTAGAAGTAGCAAGTAATATGTTCATAGCAGCTTTCAGACATATCAGCCAGCATCACTGACTCCTGAAATATGCTGTTATCCAAACTAAGTGTAGCTAAGGTTAAAGACCACACAAATCGTGTGGCAGAGTATCAACTGCAAGTGGTTTGGCTAATGTTACTTTATTATTATTATTTTAAAAAAATAAGGCTGTTTTGAAGAACAGAAACAAAGTTGAATGGATGCTTGCAGACAATGGGTGATTGCTGACATGTCTGTATGTAACCATGTAAGGGGGCGGGTGAGAGAATACTGCAAGACTTCATGTCTGATTTATAATCATCCTTCACTACTTAATTAATGTATTTTTCTTTTCCTCTTGCATAATAATAATTTATTTATTTATTATTCAATTTTATATCCCGCCCTACTCAACACATGGCCGACTCAGGGTGGCTAACAACATATAAATGACCCCAGGACACCCCACAGGGTTTACAAATGAGATACAATATTCAAATTACAATAATAAATATAACAGAATATCAGCAAAACCTATGAAACAATTACAAAAATAGAGCAATCAAGCAAAAATACATTATATATATTCATACATATATGAGTGCACCGGAGTGCACAGAACACTGTTTACCTTCCCACCAAAGTGATCCCTATTTATCTACTTGTTATTTCTTGCTTTCGAACTGCTAGGTGGGCATGATCTGGGACAGAGACAGGAGCTCATTCCATCCTGCAGTATTCGGGTATTGAACTGTGTGACCTGTGGCCAAGCTAACTCCAAATCATGGTAGTCTGAGCTATTAAGTGGTTATTTTAACAATGCTGAATGGATAGCTCAGTGGTCTAGAGATCTGGTTCTGGAGACAGAGGTTGGGATTTTGATTCTCCACTGTGCCTATAAGACAGGGGTAGGGAACTTTTTAAAGTCGGGGGCTGGGTCATGCTCCCTCAGACAGTTGAGGGGGCTGGACTGGTGTGTCCCCCCCCCACACACACACACAGTAAACTCTACCATAAACGCATCTGCAACTGCTGTAAATGCATTTATGGTTGTCATAAAGACATCTACAGCTGCCACAAATGCATTTGGGGCTGCTTGTGGCAGTGGTGGCAACAGCAGTTGGAGTGAGGGCAGGGCCTGGATGATTTGGTACCGCAGACTGGATTTGGCACACAGGCCGTAGGTTACCGACTCCTGCTATAAGGTGAAGAGTCAACCTGTGTGGTTTGGGGCAAGTGGCATAGTCTAACGGCATCCCCAGAAGAAAGGTATGGTAAATCACTTCTTTGTAGTCACTACCTGGAAAACTTTGAAAAGGCTCACCATAATTGAGGGACTGCAGTGGCTCAAGTGGCTAAGACGTTGACTGGGAAGCGGAAGGTCAGCAGTTCGATTCCCGAGTACTGCAGGACGGAAATGAGCTCCCGTCTTCGTCCCAGCTCCTGCCAACCTAGCAGTTCGAAAGCAAGAAATTGCAAGTAGATAAATAGGGACCACTTTGGTGGGAAGGTAACAGCATTCCGTGCGCTCCTGTGTCTAGTCATGCCTGCCACATGACCACGGAAACGTCTGCAGAAGCAGACAGCGCTGGCTCTTCGGCTTAGAAACAGAGATGAGCACTGCACCCTAGAGTCGGATACGACTGGCTTTCGAGCAAGGAAAACCTTTACCTTTACCTAAGTCAGAATTGACTCAACAGTGTTTTATTACCAATGCTAACCCCCACCCCAATGAGTTTCCTTGGCTGAATAGAATTTGAATCCAGATCTCCTGTGTCCTAGTGTATCACTGTGTCCATTCTTCTGGTTCTCATTCTCCAGATACCATACTTTACTTTACGTTTTTGTGTGCTTGTGTTTGTTTTCTTCTACCATTTGTTGTTGTTCAGTCGCACAGTCGATTCCGACCCTTTGTGACCCCATGGACTATTTTCCTCCAGGCACCTCTATGTCCTCAACCATCCTCCTCAGCCCGCCAAGCTCTGTGCCTATTGTGTCCACAATACCATCTATCCATCTCATCTTTGGACGCCCCCTTCTTCTCTTGCCCTCCACCTTTCCCAGCATCAAGGCCTTCTCAAGTGAGTCCTCCCTTCTCATTTGATGTCCAAAGTACTTTAGCTTCATCTTCACTATTTGTCCCTCCAATGAACAGTCAGGATTGATTTCCGGCCTAATTGCAGTGTGCTCACTAAAAGTTTGCTTACTCTTGTAGGTTTTGTGAAGTTAATTTGACCACTGCAGTACTACTTTATGTAACTTGTTTGCTCTGATGCAGAGTCCAATGATTGGTAATTTGAGGCAGTCTCCCGAGGGAGGTTATAGCCTCCCTGGCATCTTGGTCAACACCACCTGTAGTGATTTGCTTACATGAAGTGAACCTGGCCATCAAGGTTGGTGAGCTGATTAGATAAACGAGTTTCAAATTAAGCAGCATGGCTCCCTTTGAAGGCAAATTTGTTTGATTTTACATGAATTTCACTGGCTGTTCTGTGGCAGACTCAAGGCTTGGACGTTATACAGTATGTTAAAATAGTGAGGTTTATTTGTAATAGATTACTCTAGGGGTAACAAGGGCATGGTGTTTTTGAAAAAAACTGGCAACAGTTTTTGTCCATTGAAAAATATTTCCTTGTTATGGTTACAAGAGAGGAATTTCTTCAGAGAACATTTTGATAGATTCTCTTTTCAACTATTAAGCCATTTTAAAAACAGATGTTTTCTTCTACAAGACAATGTGCAACATAAAAAAGTAATGAATAATACTGAGTAATAGTAACATGTTGATTTAAAAATAGGCAATGGTAATAACAATACCCTTTTAAAGGGTAACTTTCTAGCTTCTAGGCAGGTTGTTAGTACCATTTCACTAGTTGACTGTTTTATGCTACCAGTTCTGTTATTCACATTATTTTTTGCCCTCTCCTCTTCTATGCTGGAGTTGCATTATATCTTATATGCAACTGACATCATAGCCACAAAATTGTCTGGTTGTACTAGAGTTGCAAATTTCTCTTTAATTAAAAACAGCTAGATGCTAGCGAATCCACTGGTGGTGGGAGTAAGGAATGTGCTGCTCACAGCAAGGGAGTTCAGTAAAATACTCTGAAGGAATGCCATGTTTGTGTGAAGGTTGTGTAGCCTGTTCTTAGTTTTCATTAAAGGTAGTCTCATGTTGAAATTAAAGCACAACACCACAAAAGTAGAATGCGTTGCTATATTCCCCTACCACAACAGAGTTTGCAGTGACAATTGCCATAGGTAGCAGATGTTAATCACTCTTTTCTTATACAAATCTGCTACTATTCAGAGTAGTTGTGAGGCTGATGAAGAATACAGGGCTGCTATCATAAATTTCTGGGCCCCATACTGAGCAATCCTATTGCCCCCCCCCCAATTTTGGCCATGCCCCACTGTGGGCGTGGCAAATTCTGTGGGCGTGGCAAAATTTGGCCATGTGTCATGCCTGCCACATAAAGGTAAAGGTAATGGTTTCCCTTGCTCGAAAGCCAGTCATATCTGACTCTAGGGTTCAGTGCTCATCTCTTTCAAAGCCAAAGAGCCAGCGCTGTCTGCTTCTGCTGATGTTTCCGTGGTCATGTGGCAGGCATGACTAGACACCGGAGCACATGGAACGCTGTTTACCTTCCCACTGAAGTGGTCCCTATTTATCTACTTGCAATTTCTTGCTTTTGAACTGCTTGGTTGGCAGGAGCTGGGACAAAGATGGGGGCTCTAACATTATGTTTATCTCTCTCATACGAACCCTTGAGTAGCTATAACAACAGCAGCAGCAGCAAACGCCGCCGCCAACGCCGCCAACGCCGCCAACGATAATTTTGTGTCAGAAATTATTCTGGGTTGAAAGGATTTTTGCTGGAAAAACTCCGCTCAGGGGATGCCTGATGAGGCTCCTTTCATGTCACCACGATCTTTTCCCACCAAAGTGGCCTCTATTTAGCTACTTGCAATTTCTTGCTTTTGAACTGCTAGGTTGGTGGGAGCTGGGACAGAGACAGGTGCTCAAACTGTCATGCAGTACCCATGTCTTGAACTGCTGACTTGCCTGCCTTCCAGCTAACAAGATGAGCTTCTTAACCACTGAGCCACTGCAGCCCCTGAGTAGCTATACTCAGGGAATAATGAGATTATGAATGGGGAAATCTGTTTGTCTTCTTTAGGATAAGGCTCCAAGTTTTAAATAGTTTTTCATGAAGCTCTTGGTAACAATCTTGCCAATTTCTGAATTTCCACCAAAAATGGCTGAGTATATTTATTTGAAAAGATTAGTATTAAATTCCTAGGAATAATCTCTTAAAATCTAAGAATGTTAGTTGGGTTGAGAGGATGGAAAATGTGTGCATTTCTGGCTAGGTAAAGGTCACTCTTGCTCGAAAGCCAGTCGTATCTGACTCTAGGGTTTAGTGCTCATCTCTGTTTATAGACATTTCTGTGGACATGTGGCAGGCATGACTAGACACTGGAATACTGTTTACTTTCCCACCGAAGTGGTACCTATTTTATCTACTTGCAATTTCTTGCTTTCAAACTGCTAGGTTGGCAGGCGCTGGGACAGACGGGAGCTCACTCCATCGTGCAGTACTCACGAATCGAACTCCAACTCTTCAGTCGTTGAGTGCAGTGTCTTAACCACTTGAGCCACCACTCTTCATCCCTAAAAGGTTATTGGAAATCTGGAAAAGTACAGAAAAGGGCTACCACCTATAGGGCTGGAGGAACTCTAGTGTAAGGGAAAACAATTATATTTGGAACTTTTTAAAGCTTAGAAAGTAAGCAAGTATAAAGCACTTGCCAAAGGTATATAAGTAAAGGTAGGTAAAGGTTTCCCTTGCTCGAAAGCCAGTCGTATCCGACTCTAGGGTTCAGTGCTCATCTCTGTTTTAAAGCCGAAGAGCCAGCGTTGTCTGCTTCTGCAGACGTTTCCGTGGTCATGTGGCAGGCATGACTTGACACTGGAGCGCACGGAACACTGTTTTCTTCCCACCAAAGTGGTCCCTATTTATCTACTTGCAATGTCTTGCTTTTGAACTGCTTGGTTGGCAGGAGCTGGGACAAAAACGAGAGCTCATTCCATCCTGCAGTACACAGGAATTGAACTACTGACTTTGTGCCTCCCAGTCAGCATCTTAGCCACTTGAGCCACTGCAGCCCTGCCAAAGGTATATACAATACGCATTATGTGGAGAAGTGAATATGGAGAATATTTTATCCCTCTCTCAGAACACTTGAAGCTAGCATCATACAGCGAATCTGAACAGTGGAAGATTTGGAGTAGTCAATAGGAAGTACTGTACCGTATTTCAGGTAACATGCCAAGTCTTTGGAATTCAGTACCACAAGATGAAGTGATGTCTGCCATGTTGAATGGTATTAAGAGGGGATTAGGCAAACTTTTAGAGGACAAAGCTGTCAAAAGCTAGTAGTTGTAATGGTTATATATTACCTTCAGTATCAGGTAGTATGTCTGAATACCAGTTGCTGGAAAACATAAGCAGAGGGATGCTTCATTTATTCATGTCCTCCTGGTGGCTCTTCTGTAGATATCTTGTCTCCATGGGAACAAAATGATGCATTATTAGACAGATGTTAGACCCATTTCAGTACTGTTCCTGTTCGGCTATCCTTTTGGAAATAAAAATGGATTTTAATCAGTTTTCAGATTTCAGCAAAAAATAAAAGGACATCCTATGGCCATGATGGCGAACCTTGACACTCCAGATGTTGTTGGACTTCAATTCTCCAAAGCCCAAGCCCCCGTGAATCCACACGAATGGGTTTACTGCGATTCATCCACCCTGCACCGCCCTCGTCGCTCCCAGAAGCGGAAGTAAAACGTGCCCATATGGGCGCATTTTACTTCCGCTTCCGGTAGTGATGAGGGCGGCGCGGGCCGGCTGAATCGCAGTAAACCCATTCGTGAGGATTCTAGGGGGCTTGGGCTTCGGGGAATTGAAGTCCAACAACATCTGGAGTGCCAAGGCTCGCCTTCACGGTCCTATGGCAACTCAAAGATTAATGAGTTAGGTTTGGCAAAAGCTTTTGTGGGCAATAGCCAACTTATTCAAATGTAGTATGCATCTGAAGATGTAGCTGCAGTATGAATCTGAGGAAGTGGACTAAAGTCTATGAGAACTTATCCCAATAAAACCTGTAGATGTTTTAAATGCCATTACACACTTCATTACATACTTCATTGTCTGTCTGGCCAGACATCCCGCTACTGTATAATTTTAACCTGAACATGTATTTGTGTGTCACTTTAATGCCATCTGCTTTTGCTTGTAAGAGCGCTACTTTTTCTTAGCTGATGATAATATTATGAAATAATGACTTGAGGGCCTGACTGTTTATATTAGTATTTCTATAGCTTTTCAGGATATGACAAGAGGCTAATGCAATATTACTTAGACTTGCACTGGAATATGAATGTTTCTATAAACTCTAAAGTGCAACAGAAAGAAAACTTCAGGTGTTTTTAAGTGGTTTTTTTGTTTGTTATGATAAAAGTGAAGATAAGTCTGTCAAGAACCTTGGGATAGCAAGAAGGGTTGTGCACATGCATGTTCATGGAAGGACTGTAAGCTGTCTTTTGTTCTGGTACTCAAAATAAATTCCAGAGTCAGAATACTTCAGTGGCATAAGTGCATATCTTTTTGTATCAGTTCTACTAACCAACAACAAAACAAAGTACCGAAGCCTGCTCATTCCTACTTCTATTTGTGATCCCAAGCAATTTCACCAAAGAATAATAATAATTTTTATGTTCCATTAAATTAAATTAGCAATAGCAGTTACATTTATATACCATCCTTAGCGCTTAGTGCCCTCGCTGGGTCATTCACAAGGTAATTAGCATGTTGCCTCCAACATGCTGGGGTCTCATTTTACTGACCTCAGAAGGATGGAAGGCTGAGTCAACCTTGAATCCCATCAGGATCGAATTCACAACATCAGCCGTTTTAGCTGTAGTATAGCAGTCTAACCACTGCAACACCAGGGTTAATTCTGACTGCTGGTGACACTTTCCAAGAATTTCTAGGTATAGAATATTCAGAGGTGGTTAACCATTCCCTTTTTCTGGAGGATGCCCTGGTACTGTGAGTTTGCCCAAGATTATGCCAGTTGGCTCTTCTTTTAGGACAAGGGTTGTCAACCTTTTCAAGTCGAGGGATGGGTCACACTCCCTCAAACAGTTGGTGGGCCGGACTGTTGGTCCAGCTGCTGGCGCCGGAATCGGCTGCTGACTCATTTATGGTGGTTGTAAATGCATTTACAACAGCTGTAAATGAGTCTGCAGCCAATTCCGGTGGCAGTGGCTGGAGCAAGGGTGGGGGCCGGATTACTTTGTGCTGTGGGCTAGATTCGGCCCACAGGCAGTAGGTAGCGAACACTTGTTTTAGGAGGCATTAAGACTCTCAATCTCTGGCTAAATTCACCGAGCTAATTAGCTTGGCCACAAAAGAGTTTGTTGCTAACTCCACTGTTATTCTAGTTCTTCACTCCTGCCTGCTTAATAATTTATTTTCACTTATGATGAATAAAATGGTCATCCAGGGCAGCCCCATGTAGAGCGCATTGCAATAGTCAAGTCTGGAGGTGAACAGAGTGTGTGTGACCATGAGCAAGGAGTCCTGATCTAGGAGCGAGCGTAAGTGGTGTATAGCACCAAGTTGTGCAAAAGCCCTCCTGGCCACAATTGCCACCTGTGAGTCCAGGAGGACCCCCAGATTACACAAAATAGTCCCATCCAGAACCAAAGATGGTAGCTCCTGAGATAGCGGGGGCCCCGACCCACAGCCACTCAGTCTTGCCAGGATTCAGTTGTAGCCTGTTGTCCCCCATCCAGACTCCAACAGCCTTCAGACACCTGGATAGGACTCTGACTGCTTTGTTTGGATCACCATGGGCCAAGATATACAGCTGAGTATCATCAACATACAGTACTGATGATAGCTCACCCCGTGGGAACGGATGATCTCTCCCAATGGCTTCATGTAGATGTTAAATAGGAGAGGTGAGAGCACCGAACCCTGAGGCACCCCATATTGGAAAGGCCTAGGGCTGGACATACCATCCTCCAACCACACCGACTGGGTCTGGCTCCTCAGAAATGAGGCAAACCAGGACCACACAGTGCCCTGGAACCCCACTCCTTGGAGCCATTCCAGAAGGATACCGAGGTTGATGGTATCGAAAGCTGCTGATAGGTCAAGAAGAGCAAGGATGAAGGGATGACCTCCATCCCGCTCCCACCAGAGATCATCCAACAGCACGACCAATGCAGTCTCGGTACCATATCCGCGGCTGAATCCTGACTGAAAAGGGTCCAGATAATCCGCTTCATCCAGAACCCCCTATAACTGCCACACCACTGCCTTTCCAAAACCTTCCTTAAAAATGGGAGGTTGGATACAGGCCGATAGTTGGCCATTATTGTTGGGCCGAGTGCTGATTTTTCAGGAGGGGGCGCACCAAAGCATGTTTTAATGGTGCAGGAAACACCCCCTCCCACAAGGATGCGTTGACTATTGCTCTGGCCCAACTACCTGTCACCACCTCGGACACCTTGACCAACCAGGCAAGACATGTGTCTAATAGGCAAGCAGTGGCATGAACAGATCCAAGGAACCTGTCCACTTCCTCAGGGACAACTGGATCAAACCAATCCCAGATAACATGGCAAGACTGTGATCCGGTCAATTCCAGACCCATAGTTAACTGAGATTCCACTGTACAAATTTACATGCTGTATTTTCAGTAATCTTTCCTGACTATTTTGATAGGTTGATAGTCTCATTTATGCAATGCAACTGCTTACATACTGTGGAAGAACTGCAACTGGAATTAATGCAGTCTTTTAGATTTTGAAAAAAATCTATTTGTGTGCTCATCCTTAATATTGGGGAAAGATTTAAATGTGGAAAATATTGATGATTCTCCCCCCCAACACCCCCCCCCAGTTTATCTGAATTTTGAATACAGAGCTTTGAGTTTCAGAGTAGTTTTTATTGAAGCTAAAATTATACTTTGTTCATGGATCAGAGAAAGGGGGAAACGTCAACTCATTCATTGTACACTGGCTGTCTAGCATTTCAGCTTGTTAAAATGCCACCCACCTTCCCAGAGGAGTCAAATTACCACTCCAGGGAATACAATAAAACAATGTGTTATGTGTTAAAACAGAGACTGGATTTAGCAACACAAATTATACAGGTTCTTGGGATGTTATTCTTGAGATTTTTAAAGGTTGCGCTCTGACAAATTGTGAACATTTCAAATTGGGCAAATTACAATGTTGGGGAGAAGGAGCCATTATTTTTTTACCTTTGAAGTTTGTTCCTCCCAGTTTGTTATTTAACATAAGAGGTGTATAATTGGTCTGAATAAGGAACTGAGGTGGTTCTCAGGCTCAGCCTCTCCCTTTATCGTCTCATGCATATATTGGCTGCATTGTTTGAAACTTTGTAGGGTTGTAGTCAGACGCATCTGCTCTCTTTTGCTACCATGGGAGGAAGTAAACACCCTGCAGTGATGAGGGTTTTCCAGAAAAAATAAAACTGGAAAATACTGTAGTGTTATGTATCTAGTTTAGCATGTTTGCTGTAATGTTGTATTCAAGCACATTCAAAACTTTATTTGGAAATTATTTCATTGGAATATTTATGATAATATAAAGAGAATAGCATATACAGTACTGTACTTCCCTCATATTTAACAAACATTACTATTTCTGAAAGAACCCCCTATTTTTTTTAAGGACACACTAGCAGAGGTTGCCCTGCGTTGCCGGGCTGTTTTAAATTGTGTTGGAAGGTTAAATTGTGCTAATGTTTTTTAAAAATTGCTTAGTCTGTAATTTTAATTTTTAAAATGTTTATTTATGTAAAAAAATTTTTTGGCTTGGCTGTTATTAACTGATCTGCTTTTTTGAGGATTAATAAAAGAACAAAGTATGATATAATATTTTCAAATTGTTTTATGTAAGCGAATAATGTTTTAGTTATTTGAATTTTTTTAATTAGTTGTACCGTAGGTAATAATTTTAATAATGTAAAAGTAAATGTTTTTTACATTCAATGTTTTTAAAATGTGTTTAGATGTTTTGTGTTTTAATTTGAGTTAAAACTCAGCACAGGATTTTTAAAAGTTTCTATTGTATTTTATTGATATATGTTTGTGATTTGTGTTAAAGTGTGTTTTAGTGTAATTTTTTTGGCTTGTTTTTATTGGTGTGACCTTTTGTGTAAAATTGTGAATTTGTGTTATGTTTTTGATTAGTTTTTACTCTTGTGGCCTTTTGTTTGGGGCTGTTGTGTGTTTTTGATTTGTTTTTACTATTGTGGCCAGCAGGTAGTGCTGGTAGGGGTTATTGTATTTTGACTGTTTTTTCTCTCCTGGCCTCTGGGTGGAGCTTCTTCAGTAGTCTCTTTCTTTATTCATTTCTTTTCCGGTCCTCGTGGAGGTAGGACATCTTTTGGTAAGTTTGCTTGTTTTCTTTCTTTTGTGTGTGTGTGGGGGGTGGGGGTTTTGGAATTTGTATTTTTTGTCTGTTTGTTTTGTTTTTGATTGTGTTTTTGTTTACTTCGTCTTGTTTTTGGTGTTGTTTTTGTTTGTTTTTGTATATTTTTTGATGTTTTTGACTGTGCTTTTAGTAATTTTTTAAAAAATTATTTATTTATTTGGTGGTGGGGAGGGGCCATGGCCGTTGGGGGTTAGGAAGGGTGGGCTAGGTGGTGGGGAGGGGGGCGTGGTCGGTGGGGGTTAGGAAGGGTGGGCTAGGTGGTGGGGAGGGGGGCATGGTCAGGGGGGGTTAGGAAGGGTGGGCTAGGTGGTGGGGAGGGGGGCATGGTCGGTGGGGGTTAGGAAGGGTGGGCTAGGTGGTGGGGAGGGGGGCATGGTCGGTGGGGGTTAAGAAGGGTGGGCTAGGTGGTGGGGAGGGTGGCTTTATTGTGTTATGGTGCTTTGATTGTGTTGAGTCGTGAAAGTAGATCGGGGTTTCCCCTTTAATATCAGTGGGTGGGGGGTTGCAACCCCCCCTCTCCGCTGGCTCCCCTGGGGTTGGGAGGTTTGGGGGGACAAAAGGGGTATGTCTCCCCAACCCTTCTGGACCCAGGAGACCAGGGAGAGGGGATCGATTCCACTCCCTCCAAATAAAAAAACCTCAATTTTTAAAGAGAAGAAACCGCTTGGTTTCTTCTTTTTAAAGATGGAGTTTTTTTGGGGTGGTGGTGGTGTATTCGATCCCCTCTCCCTGGTCTCCTGGGTCCAGAAGGGTTGCGGGGACAGATCCCTTTTGTCCCCACAAACCTCCCAACCCCAGGTGGGCCAGCGGAGAGGGAGATCGCCACCCCCACTTACTGATATTAAAGGGGAAACTCTAATCGGATTTTCCCTTTTAATATCAGGGGGTTGGGTTGGAATCGATTTGTCTTGGTTCCCGTGGGTCCGTGATGGTTTGGGGGGGACAAAAGGGGTATGTCTCACCCAACACTTCTGGACCCAGGAGACCAGGGAGAGTGGATCGATTCCCCCCCTTCCTTAAAACAACTCCATTTTTAAAGAGAAGAAACCGCTTGGTTTCTTCTCTTTAAAGACGGAGTTTTTTGGGGGGAGGGGAATTGAACCTCTTTCCCTGGTCTCCTGGGTCCAGAAGGGTTGGGGGGACATACCCCTTTTGTCCCCACAAACCTCCCAACCCTAGGGGAGCCAGCGGAGAGGGGGATCACCCCCCCACCTACTGATATTAAAGAGGAAACTCCAGTCGGGACCTTCAGGCGCCGTTGGTGAGGGAAAGAAGGGCGGTTGGTGTTTGCGTGGCTGTGAGGCAGTGAGTTGTGTTTTTTTAATTTTTCAGGCACCGGCTTCCTCAGCGTTCTGCGCGCTCATGTCGCACAGGACTCTGGGGCTTGTAGTTATGGGTTTGTGGTTGTGGTGCATTTTTTCCCCTGCGGCTTGATTTTGATTGGCCACGGTGCGTTTCTCAATGTTCTTTGTGGTTGCGCCTCTCAGCCTGATTGGCTGTGGTGCGGCGCGGCGCAAAGAACGTTGGGAAATGAAGTTGTTTCCCTTTTTCGCGTTTGTGGGGCTCTTGCCCCACTGGCGCATTTCTCAATCTTGCGTTTACCTGCGTACCCAGTTCAGGCGAGTGCATGAATGGTGAGTGCGGGCTAGTAGGGCCTGGCTAAGGAGCCTATGCAAAGTTCCAACGGTTAACCCTCGATTTTATAGGTTAAGATCGCTAAAGATATATCTTATATAAACAATTTAATCTTCTTTTGCTGAGAAATAATTGTAATACCTTCAGGGTCAATACTCACTACCAGCACTACTTTTCAGTCTCAATTCAAATTGAGAAAAATTTGAATCAATTGAAGTCCAAGAACATCTGGAGAGACATTTTTGCAGACATGTGATCTATGCAGATAACACAGCAATGACCATAAAAGGATCAAGTTTTGATGAGATATCTGGAAAACCTACTGAAACACTTGAAGAATTAGGACAGTTTTACACTATCAACCAAGATTGCAGTGGCTCAAGTGGTTAAGATGCTTACTGGGAGGCAGAAGGTCAGCAGTTCAAAACCCGAATACTGCATGATGGAATGAGCTCCCGTCTCTGTCCCAGCTCTTGCAGTTTGAAAGCAAGAAATTGCAAGTAGATAAATAGATACAACTTCAGTGGAAAGATAAACAGTGGCTGGGGATGCGCTTCAGGGTGAAACGGAGCCCTGGAAAAGCCTTGGACAAGAGGGAAATGGCTTCAGAGGTTCACTATAGAGTGATGAAAATAGAAGAGGCTTCTATTTTCATAGCTCTATGGCGAAGAGCAGTCACATGGCCAACAGGCCACACCCACCCAGTCATATTGCCACACCCACAGTATGGCAGAGAATTTTTTTATGCCCACCATCACTGCATATAGATACAGTATGCGCCATATGGAAATAATTCCTTAGGGGGAAAATAGCATCAGAAAATTTTTCAGCTCCTTGTGACAAAATAATGCTGTATATTTCTGTGTAATGGTTCTGCCACTCAAAATGCCATTATTTGACATTATATGTTTCTTAAAATGCCCATTTTGTGAAAAAGTTATTTAACATTCTTATGAAATAGCCACATAAATGTCCATTGTCCTCAAACCTTGAGGACCCTTTTCTGTTTCTGTCCTCAGTGCTTAATAGTTTTACATATTTATTATGTAGGTTATGTCTCTGGATGCAAGAAAATGTAGGATTATGTGAGGCTTTTCCGTTAATGTGCACGTTTTGAGTTGCCTTCAAACAGAGTATTATTAACTTTGTTTGCTAGAAAGAATGTTAGCCTTCTGGGCTAAGTCTAAAAAAATCAACACTATTGAATAGTTAATGAATGTTAGTCTGCTTTCATTAGATTGTTTTGCAATAGAATTGGATGGTTAAAAGATGTGTATGTCTTAAAATACTGGTATTTCTACTGGCTGTGATGTGTTTAGATTTTTTAAAAGATGGACATCTGGATTGTTCATGAGTTATTTTTATTCTAATTTAATAAAACATTTTCTCTATTGGCTATGCATACAAATAGGAATCCTGTCCCTTTAATTGATCTCCTTTCATTGGAAAAAATCCACACTCTGCTGCTCATAACATTGAACTCTGGGGCATAGCATGGAACAAAGGTGAGCGACAACATTTAATTAGACTTATGTTTGACTTGAACATTGTAGCAGCTGTAATAAACTAAAGGTTAAGGACATGACTGGCTTGCTTGAAAGCCAGTCATGTCCGATTCTAGGTCTCAAACTGCTGATCTGCCAACCTTCCAGTTGTCAAAATCAGCATCTTGACTACTAAGTCACAGCAGCCCTAGTAGTTGTAATTACTGTGATTGGAAACAAGCATGAGGAATAGTACAGATTGTTTGATCACTTATCTAAGCTTCTCCTGAAAAATAGCTGAACAAACCAAAGAAGCCTGCATCTGTAATTGTTTGATATTTTGTCTGAACTGGGCTTGTTGCTCGCTTATGTAGCCTGAATTTGAGCCAGGGTTTGTTTGGGGCATATTTGCTTCTTCCTGATTAACCAATATTCTAAAGATTTGTGATTTATTGTTATATGCCAGTTATCCCATATCCCATCAATATTAGCTAGGACCATAAGTATTGACTTGCTGGGTCCAAACCAAAGCTTCTAGATACATGTATTCTTGCACAATCTGTTTGAGGGAATTCAGGATTAAGGAGCATGCTTTTTCTGAAACATCAACCTAGCATGTATAACTAATTGATAATTTTGTAGATAGGGAAGAGGTCTAACTACTTGGCACCAATCAATATTTGAGTAATGATACCCTGGACCGTTTGAGCCCTAGTGATTGTTGCTGGGAGGTTGGATAAACTTATGAGCCCTACTGCAGCCTAGGACTGTCCATTTTAGAGCGGATTTTATACGAGGAGAGAGAAATGGTTTTCACTTGTATGAAGATGGTTTAGTTTAGGGATCCAATTAGCCTTCTAGTTCTGCTCTCTCCTTCTGTTACAACAATTCTTGAAGCGAGGGAACAGAACCCTTATTCATTACTGAATTGTGCAACAGGGATGCCTTCCCTTGGAGAACAATTAGACTGGTTGCTTATGTAACCCATTTCCACTTAGTGTCTTCTGGACATGACACATTTATCCTTGAATGTTCTGCAGTTCTTCTTGTACGTGAATATCTTGAATTAGCTTTGGGAGAAATGGTGTTGATAAACAGTCATAAATATTGGAAATTGTTAACTGTGCTGTGCTATTTTCTTCCTTTCTAAATATCTTGTCTCATACTTTTATTTAACAAAGCTTCATTTTTGTTATGAGACATTCTAGGCCAGTTATGGTGAACCTTTTAGAGACTGAATGCCCAAGGGGAAGGAGGAGATGCACGGGTAGGCACCATGTTTGACCACGCACCCATTTCATGTTGATGGTGTGTCTCCAGTGAAGTCACGGGAGTTTGTGCGCACACGTGCTGCTCAAGACACCCTGGTGATGTCACATGGGCACGTGCCCTCCCCCTCCTCTACGTGGGTGTGCTGGCCATCCCATGAGTACATACTTGTGGTGGGAGTCAGCAGGTTCACACCAGTTCACCAGAACTGGTAGCAGAAATTCTGGATGGCCCTGCCCATCCAAGTTATAAATTAAAGTAGTCCTAATTCGGGTGCAATGCAGGGCTTTCCCCCTAGCCACACCCACCATACCACACCCACATAGTTGGTAGTAATTTTTTTTTAATCCCTTCACTGGTGCAAACACACACACCCCACGCATGCACAGCCACCTCCTCTGCCTCCTAGGAGGGGTGGGTGGGTGTCTAGTCACCTCACCTTGTCCCCCACCGCCACCTCCCGGGCATGATTTCAGCCTCACCTCCCATTGGCGGAAGGAGAGGGGTGGGTGGGGAAGCAATGTTGCTATTGGTGCCAGCCAGGAAGAGCAAGGCTTGCCTGCAAAGGCGGCGTGCCCACGGTAAGGCATCTGTGTGCAAACTCTGTCACACATTCCATAGGTTCACCACCACTGTTCTAGGCTTTAAAATGTTACAGATTTCATCTGGATTCTAAGAATCTTTTGTAGTTGCCTGCATTGCTAAAATAGAATTTAGTATTATATGCATGATCAGGATTGTGCCTCTGTCTGATTTAAGCAATCCACTTCTTCTCTGTTTAGCGATTTAGTTGCTCTTCAGTGACAATTTTATTTCTCTGCAGCAAATTATGGGCTTTCCATTTGTGCACCATCTCATTGAGCATGCTGATAGAAAAAAATACTACAGTATTTTTTTCATAAGATATTTTGAAGTATTGCCTTTGAATAGGGTTTACAGTACATGCATCCTTTCACCTGAAAAGCCCAGTTACTTCAGAGAGTAATTTTTCTAACACACTTCTGATATGCAAATTTTTCTTTGGAAGTTTATAAAGGAACCAATTCACTCATACTGCTGTTATTCCCCTCTTTACTAAGTACATGAGACAATAAATAGAGAGGCAATTTTGAAGCTCTGCAGCAATGAAACAAAGAACAGCTTAAGGGCAAGACAAGGATAGGAGTTGAGAGCATCAGGATGTAGCTTGGTTTTGGTGTCCACTGGCTTGTTAAGAATTTTAATCTTGCTTACATTCCATTATGGTTAGGTAATAAAGCTTTGAATACAAGTTAATGGTAACAGTTGACTTTGTTTTTGGACTAAATTGATTGTATAGTTAAGACAGGCTTAAAAAACTTAAATCCAACTCTTCAGTCCCTATGTTCTTTTTAATTATTGCAAATTAAAACTCTCCCTATTGTTTCTTTAACCCATTTCATGGTGACTTTTCTCATCTCTTTGCTTTGAACATAATTGCTTAGTGCTAAAAGACACTATGGAAGTGTTGAGCAAAGCTTGGCAAAGTATCCTTCCACTCGGAGAACAATGAGCCTGATTTTTATGCCACTCTGGCAATTTAGTCTTTGAAAACTAAGTATAAAAGCAGTATTGTTCATATTAGATCATTTTCATGCACATGGATTAACTCTGAGCATGTACAAATTTAGGTAAGTGAATGCACAGATATTGTGAGAATTTGGCAAATGATTAATTTGAAAAAAAAATGGCACTTATGTGATACCAGAACTGTACTCTCCTGGGAAAATCAAGCTTTCTGCATATGAACTGTTGCTTTCATGTACTATAATGAATGTATTACAATAAATAAGAGCAGATGTATAAATGCATAGATATATATATCCTACTTTTCCACCAAGGTACTTACTAAATGTTAATTTTACTTGTTGCACACAAAGGTATCAAAAAATTCTAGTATATCTGGAAATGTTACATTATTAGACTTTATATGTTATGACAACAAAACAATGAATGATTTTGAATGCAGATGCGCATGAAATTACTATAGGGCCGGACATTTCCCCCTCAGACAGCTGAGTGGGCCGGACATGTGGTTTCCCCTGCTGTGGTTTCTGTGTTTACATATTGGAAAACAAAGGTGATAATCATACTGAGAATATACTTTACTGTACTTGTTGCTCCTTCTCAAGAAAAATATTACGGCTTTTAAAAAAGATGATCAAAATGATTGAGAGTTCTTTTTTCAGAGAAGAGCCAAACTGATTCTCTTTGTTTTTCTCATTTTTCATCTAGCAAAAGAAAGACATGAAAGCGTATTTTTGTAAAGGAAAAGGGTGGGGAGGGTAGAGTAGAATGTTTGTTGTGTTAGATTTAGTTTTAGTTATGGGAAGTGAGGTTGCACACTCATTGGAGAGATCGGAGATGACAGAAGATTGCTTTTTGGTAAATTATGAGGAGTATTAAAGTAATATCCTGGAATGTGAAAGGTACAGGATCTCAAGTTAAGAGGAAAAGAATAGAATTAGCTTTAAGAAAGGACAGGCCGGATGTAGTCTTTTTGCAGGAGACCCATCAAAAATCTCAAGATGTGAATAAGATCTTTTTGAAAGGGATGCAATATTATGAAAAATCATTTGGTACCTCAAAGGCAAGGGATGTGGCTACTTTAATTTCGACTAGGTTGGGCTTTGAGATGACATGTAGTATCTCCGACCCTGAGGGAAGATTCTTGATAGTAAAAGGGAAGATTGATGATGAGGAAATGGCTTTTGTGAATATATACGCCCCAAATGATCATCAAGAGGACTTTTTGGAGAAAATGAATAAAATATTGGTAAAAGAAAAAACAACAAGAATGATAGTAGCTGGGGACTTTAATCTAATTAGGTCAAATTTAGATTGTACAAATATTTTAAGAAGTGGAAAAGGGGTTAAAAAACAAATTTTGGATAAATGGATGGAAGATATAGAATTGAAGGATGCGTGGTAAGGGATCGGAAAGGGTTTATACTTATTTTTCGCATGTTCATAACTCATACTCTAGAATAGATTACATATTCGTAACAGAAAATATGATTGGAAAGGTAGACGAGGTAGAAGTGGGAATATTCAAAGAATCGGATCATGCGAAAGTGTTGTTAGAAGTGGGGATAGAAAATATAAGAAATACAAGGAGGAATTGGAGATACGATCCTAAATTATATAAAGACCATAAATGTAAGGAACAAATAACTGAGAATTGGAAGGAAAGTTGGCAATGGAATGATATGGAGGAGGTGAGTTTTAATGTGGTTTGGGATACCATGAAGTCGGTATTTAGAGGGGAGAGTATAAAGTTGGCTAGTTTTAGAAACAAGCAATTCAAAGTGGAACAAGATAAAATTGAGAAGGAGATAAAACAGCTTCAAGAAAAACACACAAGGACCAAGGACAAGAAGTTTTTTTATAATCTACAAAGATTGAAGACTGAATTGATAGGAAAGGACGTAGAAAAGTAAAACGAGACTTGGTATATTTAAAAAGATAATATTTTGAATTTAGCAATAAAAAATCAAAATTGCTAGCAAGGGCCACAAAAGAAAAGAGAGAAAAAAGAGAAATTGGAACTTTGGTCAATAAGGATGGAATAAGATGCAATAAGATTGGAGATAAATGTAAAATTGTTAAAGATTTCTACCAGGCATTATATGCGAAAAAGAACATAGATATACCAAAATTGAAAAAACAATTGGAGAAACAAATAAATAATTAGATAACGCAAGAACATAGGAACAGGATGGAAGAACGAATAACAGAAAAGGAAATAAAAGAGGTCATAGCTAGCTTAAAAACAGATAAAGCACCTGGAGAAGACGGATTGCCAGCCGAGTTTTACAAGGAGTTTAAAGATATAGTGGTTCCAAAATTGAATAAATTATATAACTATATATTAGAAGGAGGGCAAATCCCGACTTCATGGTATAGGACTATAATTATTCTGTTGCCGAGGCCAGGAAAAGATTTAGAAAAAATTGAATCATACAGACCAATTTCATTAATAAACCAAGATGCCAAGATCTTCACAGCGATATTAGCTAATAGGTTGAATAGTTTTATGGGCACTTATATAAATGAGGACCAGGTGGGATTTTTGAAGGGTAGACATATGTCAGATTTGACAAGAAGAGTTTTAAATTTAATTGATAAGGTAGGACAAACAAAAGAGAAAGTCGGACTATTATCTTTGAATATCTTCAAGGTATTTGATTCTTTACAATGGGTAACAATTAATGAGATAATTAAATGTTATGGATTTGGTGATAAATTTAAGAAGATAATTGGACAATTATACCAGCAAGGGAAGGCAGTAGTAAGGGTAAATGATGTAGTTACAGAGGAGGTAAAGTTAGAAGCAGGTACGAGGCATGGTTGTCCTTTGTCTCCAATCTTATTTATTTTGGCAATGGAGATGTTGGTGAAGGAGGTAAGGGAAAACAAAGAGATAGAAGGGGTTCTAGGTAATAAGATAAGTTTATATGCTGATGATACTTTGATAATAGTTAAACACCCTGGAAAGGCATTGGATAGAATACAACTGCAGCTGAAAATTTTTGAGAATATAACGGGTTTGAGAATAAACTGGGATAAATCTGAAATGATACTGTGTAATATGGGTAAAGAAGAACAGAAAAGGATAAAGGAAAAATGTAATTTACGAATTAAGGATGATTTGAAATATTTGGGGATTAATATCTCGAATAAATTCGACGAATTTAAGAAATTGAATTACGTAAAGTTGAAAAAGGAAATTAAAGATAGAATACAACAATTGCAAAAATTGAAACTTTCATGGTTTGGAAGAATTGCAATATGTAAAATGATGTTGTTACCAAGAATTAATTTTTTATTTGATGCTCTTCCAATCCAATTGAATGATAAAGAAATTAAGGAGTTTCAAAAATTGATCAACAATTTTTGTAATGGGGGGAAAAGGCCCCAATTGGTTAAAAAATTCTGGTATTTATCCCAGAAGGAAGGGGGATTAGGAATGCCAAACTTGGTGGCATATTATCAAGCTTTCCAAATTAAAAACGTTGTGAAGATCCTGGCTAATGAAAAGGCAATTTGGGAGGAATTAGAAATGAAAGATTTTGTTCATATTGGAAAAGTGGTCTTTTTAGAAGGTAGTATGAGTAAAGTAGTTACTAAAAATAGAATGATGAAGGCAACATTGGGGGTATGGAAAAAAGTAAAAAGGGACTTGGTACCGGACATTTCCCCTATTATAGAGTTGGAGGATATAGCAAATTTTCCAATAAAAATTGATAAATGGGTCAAAGAAGTACTTGATAAGAATGAAGTATTTATGCTGAGAGACTGGATACGGGCCTGTAAAGACAGAGAGAGGAAAATAAATTTGTATGGACAATTGAAACTGAATTGGTTTCAGACAGGGATGGTTAATAGTTGGAATAGTAAATATTTGAATGAAGTTGGATTAGAAAGAGATAAGACTGAGTTTGAAGAACTGATTTGGAAAATAAGAAGGGGACAAAGTGGTATAAAGGGACTGGTTGGTAAAATATACAGAATGATAAATAAGGTAGGTAATCCACAAGAAGATTTAAGATTAAGCTGGGAACAAGATTTGAATATAAAAATAGAAGAACAGAATTGGAAAAATAAATGGAGGAAAAGAATTATGAGAACTATGTCGGTTAGAGTTAAGGAACATAACTATAAAATGCTGTGGAAATGGTATTTGACTCCAATGAGGTTACATCAGATAGATAAGAAAAAAGATAAAATGTGTTGGCGTTGTAAGAAGGAAATGGGAACATATGAACACATGTGGTGGAGATGTACTGTGGTAAAAAATTTTTTGGAAGAAAATTGAATACGAGATAACTGAAATTATGGGGGAGAAAAATAAATTGGGTGTTAGCATGATTATGTTGACAGAAGTGGAAAATATAAACCTGAGTAAGAATAAAAAGGAGTTATTGGAAATAATGTTGTCAACGGGAAGACAGTGTATCGCTAGAAAATGAAAAAATGAGGTAAATTTGAATATTGAGGAGTGGTATAAGGAAATGTGGGGCTTAGCATTGAATGATAAGTTGACATGGGAAATAAACTTTAAAAAGGGAGTTGTTAAAGAAAATAGATTCTGGAAGGTTTGGCAAGCTTTTGTGGATTACTCACTGAGGGGGAATGATTTGCAAAGACCTGTACCTGATTACAAGATTTTCTGGGGAAAATCTCAATGAATATCTCCGACCTCTCCAATGTATTGTAAATAACACCGGGTGATTAGTATTCTATTTTTTTTTGTCTTGTCTTTATATTGAACATTATTGGAAAATGAGGCATAGAAACCATATCCTTTTGGTTTGATTTGAAATCTTAACCTATAAATCCAAGGGTTCACCGTTGGAACTGGCTATAGGTTGCTATGCGTCGCCCTACTGATCCGCACCCACCCTTCGTGCGCACGGCCGAATTGCCTACGCAGGTCAACGAAGGATTTAAAAATCCGGCACGGGGGCCTCAGCCCCACAAACGGCAAGAAAGGGAAAGAACTTCACTTCCCAACATTCCTTGCGCTGCGCCGCGCCAGAGCCAATCATGCTGAGAGGCTCTCGCACGGCGCAACGTTCCGACACGCGCCGCAGCCAAGCGAAAGAAACGCATTTTAAAAAAACCCAGCAAAAACACAAAGCACCAACCCATTACTACAAGCCCAGGCATCCTGCGCGCCATGAGCACGCAGAACGCTGAGGAAACCGGTGCCCGAAAAATTAAAAAGAAAAACAACTCACTGCGTCACAGCCAAGCACACACCAGCCAGCTTTCTATCCCTCCCTGAAGGACCCGACTGGAGTTTCCCCTTTAATATCAGTGGGTGGGGGTTGCGATCCCCCTCTCCGCTGGCTAACCTAGCGTTGGGAGGTTTGTGGGGACAAAAGGGGAATGTTTCCAAAACCCTTCTGGACTCAGGACACCAGGGAGAGGGGATCAATTCCCACCCCCCTCCTTAAAAAAACTCCGTCTTTTTTACTCTTTAAAAACGGAGTTGTTTTAAGGAGGGGGGAGGGAATCGATCCACTGTGCCTGGTCTGCTGGGTCCAGAAGAGTTGGGGGGACATACCTCCTTTGTCCCCACAAACCTCCCAACCCCAGGGGAGCAAGCGGAGAGGGGGGTCGCAAGCCCCACCCACTGATATTAAAGGGGAAACCCCGATCTACTTTCACAACTACACACAAAAAAGCACCATAAAACAATAAAGCCACCCTCCCCACCACCTAACCCACCCTTACTAACCCACAACGACCATGCCCCCCTCCCCACCACCTAGCCCACCCTTCCTAACCCCCAACGACCATGCCACCCTCCCCACCACCTAGCCCACCCTTCCTAACCCCCAACGACCATGCCCCCTCCCCACCACCTAGCCCACCCTTCCAAACCCCCAATGACCACGTACCTTCCCCACCACCAAACAAATAATGTTTTAAAAATTACTAAAAACACTCAAACACAGCCAAAAATACACAAAAACAAAAACACCAAAAACAATACGAAGTAAACAAAGGCACAATCAAAAACAAAACAAACAGACAAAAATACAAACTCCAACCCCCCCGCCCACCCCACACAAAACAAAGAAAACAAGCAAACTTACCAGAACACGTGCTACCTACACCAGGACTGGAAAAGAAATGAATACAGAAAGACCCTACTGACCAGAAGAAGCTCCACCCACAGGCCAGGAGAGAAACAAAAGTCAAAATACAATAACCCCTACCAGCACCACCTGCTGGCCACAATAGTAAAAACAATTCAAAAACACACAACAGCCCCAAACAAAACACAAACTCACAATTTTACACAAAAGGTCACACCAAAAAAACAAGGAAAAAAAAGTACACTAAACACACTGTCACACAAATCACAAATATATATATGTCAATAACATACAATAGAAACTTTAAAAAATCCTGTGCTGAGTTATTATATCATACTTTCTTCTTTTATTAATCCTCAAAAAAAACCCAAAAAGCAGATCACAGTTAATAACAGCCAAGCCAAACAAATTTAACATAAATAAACATTTAAAAAATTAAAATTACAGACTAAGCAATTTTTTTAAAAAAACAACACAATTTAACCTTCCAACACAATGTAACACTATTGCAAAAAAAAAAAATTTGGCTCATTTGTAATTAAAAAACACGGGGGGAAAAGCCCGGCAACGCCGGGCAACCCTTGCTAGTAGTATATATTATAAACAATGTGGATACGGTTCGCTGATGTTCAATTTTACATATATATGTAATTTTATTTTTATATGAGTAATTTTCTTTATATTTGTAATTTTGATGTTCTTTATTGTTTGTATTATTTTTGAAAATTTAATAAAATATTTTTTTAAAAAAGAAGCGTAGAAAGATTATACATTACTTGAAGAAGAGGCATAGTTTTTCCTCTTTTACTTAGTATTCATATTCATGTTTAACTGATGAAACTGTTTAACTGATGAAACTAACATTAGTAAAGGTAAAGGTTTCCCTTGCTCAAAAGCCAGTCGTATGTGACTAGGGTTCAGTGCTCATCTCTGTTTCAAAGCCAAAGAGCCAACTTCCATGGTCATGTGGCAGAGGGTAGTCCCTATTTATCTACTTGCAATTTCTTGTGTTCGAACTGCTAGGTTGGCAGGAGCTGGGATAAAGACAGGAGCTCTAATCCTATTTTAAAACTGGCCAGACTACTGACAGAAATGACACTTGGGTGGCAACGAATTAAGTTATATATACTCAGAAGACATGGGTTTGAATCCCTGTTTGGCCATGGAAACTATGGGACTAACAGCAGTAAGGACATTGCTGAAATACTGTATCTCACTTAGAACCCTATGAAGGTTGCCATAGATTGGATGCACCCAACATAACATTTGTTAATGTAGGCTAAGCCTGTCAATAGCAGGTGAGATTGAACCTCCAGGTACAGACACATATGCCTCGAAGTACCAAGAGCTGATGTATTTAATTTTTCTGTAACTTTTCCTTTTTGGTTATTTATCTCTTGCAGTTGGGTACCTGCGTTTCCATGCTTAAAAGGTATGTGTGCCCTTGAGGAAACGTTTTAGGATCATGTTATGGAAATTATACAGTTAAATTAATTGGGAGATTATTGTAATGTATAATTGATGTGGAAACTGTGGTATGCACTGCCTCTTGCACAGCATCACATCTCTTAAATTAATAGGCAGTCGACATTTGCATACAAAATATTTGCTTTGCAGCTCAACATGCTTTTGATTTTACAATTTATTTTCTAAATTTGTAACTAGGGTTTAATATGTGCTTCAGTTGCAAGCTGTTATTTTGTTTTGGTAACCTGTCCTTGAGCTCTGCCAGGAAATAAATATCTTGAACAAGGATAAGCAGGGAGAACTTGTTTGTTCCCAGGGCAAAGAAAAGCCTCATTTATAAGATACATAAGAAACTGCCATGTATATGTAGTTCTGTGCTAACATCCACTGTGGTACGAGATCTGTGAATAACAATTTAAATAAATAATGTAGGTACAGTATTGGGTTTTTAAAATGAAATGTTGCCAAAAGCACAACTGTTATCTTGTGGGATAATGTTTGTGAACAGCCTGATCTCAGTTACTTCATTATAAAATACCTGTGGCTCTTGTAGATTAGACCACAAGGCTCCCAAACATTTTCTGTGAAAGTGACTTGGGGCATTTGTCTGCCATATAATTTGCCTGTAATCTTGGTAGGAGAGTAAAAGTATGTTGAGAGAGCGCAGGCAGAATACGAAATTGTTTTCCAATGTAAACTGTGACTATTCTTTTCAAAGGTAAAAATACTCACCAAATTAGCTGTGCATTGCAAAATGCTAATAAAATGAGAGAAGGGAGCCTTTAAAATGTTAATTCAAGGCCATATGCCTAGTTAAAACAGTAGCTGTGTGGGTGGACTATCCTTGAATTTCGTCGACTTAATTTAGTGTTGCACAGTACCCAGCCATGGAAACCAGCTATAAATTGTCGGTGTGCATCCATGCATTATTGATAAAGGGGAGAATCAAACACGGTTCTTTATTATATGTTGTCAACGCAACAGCTGGTTTGTATACTTTTAAAAAATTCTTTCAGCCTTTCTGGATCTATGGGTTTTAAAGAATAATATCCATTCTCTTGTGAATTTTATTTAAAGTTAATTATAAAAATATAACCTTTCACATTCTAAATGGTGAAACTTAAGAGGTATTGGCCACCATTTAGGCTTGATTTCAGCCTCTTCTTTGGTCCTCTTCTGGAAGCAAAAGTAACACAATCTGAAGTTTTCTAGAAATGTTCCTTTGATCTTTATAGTTTTCCACAAAGTCTGGTGGCTTTTGCTCTTTTATGCAATGCACTCAAGTCGCTAAGACGCTGACTGGGAAGCGGAAGGTCAGCAGTTCGATTCCCGAGTACTGCAGGACGGAAATGAGCTCCCGTCTTCATCCCAGCTCCTGCCAACCTAGCAGTTCGAAAGCAAGAAATTGCAAGTAGATAAATAGGGACCACTTCGGTGGGAAGGTAACAGCGTTCCGTGCGCTCCGGTGTCTAGTCATGCCTGCCACATGACCACGGAAACGTCTGCAGAAGCAGACAGCGCTGGCTCTTCGGCTTAGAAACAGAGATGAGCACTGCACCCTAGAGTCGGATACGACTAGCTTTCGAGCAAGGGAAACCTTTACCTTTACCTTTTATACTCTCAAAGCTTTCAGAAATGTGATAATCTTTGCAATATACAGGTGAAACTCAGAAAATTAGAATATTGTGCACATGTTCATTCATTTCACTTAAAAAGTGAAACAAAAGATAGGATCACTACATGCAAAGCAAGAGATGTCATGCCTTAATTCATTATAATTGCGATGATCATGGCATACAGAGTACATGAGATTGGGGGATTGGAGTTTTCATAAAATGGAAACCATAAGCATCAATATTATAACAAAGTAAGGCTTGAACTATCTCACTTTGCGTGTAATGAGTCTATCTCATATATTTGTTTCACCTTTTAAGTTGCATTACTGACTTGAATGAACATTTGCACGATATTCTAATTTTCCAAGTTTCACCTGTATGTTCTAAGATAGCTGTGGTCCACCTAGCTCTAAATATGATCTGATAGATACTGTTGTGATAAGTGGAAAGCTACCTTTTGGATCTACCTGTATTGTAGAACCTCATGAGTTTTACACATGTTTGATATTCCTTAGCTGTACAGTTAAATGATTTTATATTACTGTACATAGAATTATAATATATGCATATACAGTATTGTATTATATGTTTCCTGCTGGGGTTGTACTTGCAGGATTTTTTGCTTTAACTATTTTACTACTTTGGAGTATTGTCATACCTGTCAACCCGCGGCTCCAGAAAAACGGGACCTGTGCACAAGCGATGTGAGCAGGTCGCTTTCCACGCATGCGTGGGTTTTACTCCTTCCACGCATGCGCGGAAGGGGTAAAATACCTATGGCTCTTGTAGATTAGACCACAAGGCTCCCAAACATTTTCTGTGAAAGTGAAACCCTTTCCTCATGCGCGGAAAGCGCTACGTTGCTTGCGTAAAGGCTGCACAATTGGCATAGCGCTTCCGCGCATGCGCGGAAAGCATTTCCCCCGCTGCCAAATTACGGAGTTTTGGCAGCGGGGGGCGGGTTATGACATCAATCGACGTCAAATTACAGGGTTTTCCCGGCCAAATCGGGATGGTTGACAGGTATGGGTATTGTGCACTTGGTATAAGGTAGGAGGCAAAATGTTGAAGGTACTGTAGTGACCTAGTGGTTAAGACACTGAGCTTGAAGACTGGAAGGTAGGAGTTTGATACCCGAGTACTGCAATGATGGAGTGAGCTCCTGCCTCTGTCCCAGTTCCTGCCAATCTAGCAGTTCAAAAGCAAGAAATTGCAAGTAGATAAATAGGTACTACTTCGGTGGGAAGGTAAACAGCATTCTGTGCACTCCGGTGTCTAGGCATACTTGCTACATGTCCTGGAAACATCTGCAGACACAGACAGCGCTGGCTCTTCAGCTATAAACAGAGATGACCACTGAACCCTAAAGTCGGATACGACTGGCTTTCAAGCATGGGCGACCTTTACCTTACTCTAGGTTGGCTCTAGGTGGTTTATAAGAAGATCTTCCTCTTGAGTTTAGAAGAACTCGCTGTTTTGGAATAAAAATGTATCACGATAAACATTTAAACACATTTACTGTTTAGTTTCATTTTCCTGCTAGTAATTATTCTGACACCTTTTAGAAGCATGAAAGCTCGTAGATGACAAGTTTTTTTGTGCCCATTAGACCAGGAGGTGTGGATCTGTAGTGTTCATGTTGGAACTCACTAAGAGCAATTTCTGCATGCATCCCAACATAGCAAGTAGCCATTCTCAATTTTCATGCAGTAGCTCAGGGCTCTGCAGAGTGGGGAGTTGTCTTTTATAATTGATCTATGATGGTAAATGGTGTATGTAAATCAGGATGATACAAGATCTTTATTCTCTTCAGTCACTAAAATAATGGGAGGCAAGAAAAACTAGTTCTAGGAATTTTTAAAATGTAGATATTGACATTGTTGTCTTAAACATTGTGAGTTGTGTTTGGAGCACATATTCTAGGTAGGCTTGATTCTGGGGTGTAGTCTCAAAATTACTTGTCAGTTCTGTTCATTCAGTACAGAGGTTATATAGCAGCAACTTCCCATGGTTCTATTTCCACTTGAAATCTCAACTGCACATGGTCATGATGGAGCCAGTTGCATGGATCTTTCCTACTTTGTGGTCATGCGACATGGAATTATATATATTTTAAAAATTTATGTTCTCATGCAGGTATTTGCAAAAGTCTCTTACAGCTGCTGCTACTTGCTAACAGCCTTCAATAAAAGTGAACCGTTTAAAATTTAGGATTCTAGGAGAGGTAGTCAATAATATGGGTTTTCTGGGGAAGTGGAGAACTAGAAAAATTTCTGGAACATTTATTGTTGCTCTAAATAACATTATATGTCTGGGTGAACATCCCACTACGGTTATAGAGTAGACTGTACAGCTAGTGACTCAACGCTGAGTGTTGGGCAGCAGTAAATAACTGACTCCCTAAAGAGGCCAACGGCTACGGGCGGATGAGCCCCTTTAGGTGGGGTGATGGTCCCCTCAGTGGAGGAAATGCCACTGGAACCCATCAGATTGGGCCCAACGGTAAAATGAGCGGAAGAGGAACTCTGATTTCCAATGGTCATGGAGGCAGAAGAGGCCATTCCAGAAGGACTGGCTGTGAAAGCACACATTGTCCATATCCATATCCTCAAGGCTGCGGAAGTCCATTGCAGTCCCGGTGTTAAATCCTGCATGTCTCATTTCATATGTGCCACAGGAGATGGCTCCGTGATCATAGTATGTGGGTCACTTCATGGCAAACTTGGATCCATCTTAAACAAATTCACTCCAATGGCATTTTTCCTGCTTCAGTTACCTGGAAAGTTGGCAAGTCAGCAGTTCAAGACCTGGGCACTGTATGATGGAATGAGATAAATAGGGACCACTTCGGTGGGAAAAGATCTTGGTGACATGAAAGGAACATTTATTTATTTCTGTTGCCAATAGGTTTTATGGTTATGGCATTTCCCCCCTCTTTTTAATGTGCGGGTATTGTATTGTAAGCTGCCTAGAATGGGAAACTATCCCAGATGGGTGGGGTGTAAATGAAATAAATAAATAAATAAATAAAATCCCCTGAGCAGAGTTCCTCCAGCAAAAATCCTTTCAACCCAGAAAGCACCTTTGTGTGCTTCTGCCACAATAAAAAAATTGGGCCCTGCATGTGCGGAATGCGTGTCCACACATGTGCAGCTTATCCTGTGATGCGCCATGCACACCTACCTTTCGTCCCAGAGATCACCGCTGCAAGTGTCCGGGAGCCGAGAATTGGGCCAACGCCCCACAAATGCGGAAAAACAAAAAAACTATGAGTTCCAGTGTCCTCCGCGCCATGGCACGCCTCAGCCAATCAGGCAGGAGGACACAAGCGTGGAGGAGGCGGGACAGCCGGTGCGTGCAAAAAAACAAAACACCAAGCTGATGCGCATGCAATACAGCTCAGGGCCCTGCCTTACCGAGGCAGACAAAGCCCGGGTTGAGCGAACGGTCTGGCCCCTTTCCCCCCTCATCGCCGGGGGCAGGGCAAGGCGCGCTGTGAAGGCCTCCGGACCGGACAAAATGGAGGAGGCTGGCAGACCGGAGAAGGGAGGACCGGCAAGGAAATGCGGCGCGACAGCCCCCAGCACAGGCCCGAACGCTCTCACCCCACCAACACCACAGCCACAAACAGAAAAATGGGGACTAAGGTAAGAAGAGGGCCCAAGTGACCCGACCGGCGAAGCCGGCTAGCCAATGCTAGTTACCTATAATGCTTGAAGGGCATTTTGGTAACTTTTAATGTATATTTTTAAAACAAATCATTAACTTAAAAAGTAACATTTTAATAGTGTAATATCAACACATTTCTAAAACCAGTAGAGAATTTCTTTAAAAAGAGAAGAGTAACAAACAAAACCCAAGCTTCGAATTACAGTAATCCTAAAAAGAGACTCAAGAATAGCTTGAGTTTTCCCATGAACATTTACGTGAACTAAACATTTATTAACATGTGCTAAACTTTTTTTCACTGTGCACATTATTTATTTCTTGAATACTTCATGCTGTAGTAGTCTATATACTACAGTTGTTTCCATGAGTCGTTTTGTAAGAGCAAATGAAGCTGGTAAGTATAAATGTGAGGGATCTCACTAGTGCATTTGTCTGTGCTTCATTGCCTACTTGGAACAAACTATTCACATTTAGGACTCCATATCTTGCTGACTTTTTAAAATAAGTCACAAAGCAATTAAACTGGCTGCGTAGTTTCTGTCAGCAATAGCCCTTTTTTCAGTTAGCTAATATGATTGACAGAGGCTTGCTGGAGATTTACATTAAGAGTAACTCATTCTTCAGAACTTTTTTTTCCAATTTCTCCGGGGAGTTATGAGGGTAAATCAAATATAGTGGCTATGTATGATTAAAATGCAGAAGTTATGATTTCTTATTGACTTTGTAAATCTCTTAACAGATTTATCCTTACCTGAACAGTTTTCTTGGCAGAATATTAAGGCATAGAGGGCTAAATAAAGTATGAAATGCTTGGGAATACATTTATTTAAACAAAGACTTTGAAGTCAGTAGAAATGCATGAGAAACTTAAGAAAATTTAGGAGAAATGAGGCATGTGATAATTATTTTTCCCTTTCTCTCCTTAGATCTAGCCCTTTCCTTTAGTGCAGGTAACTTTATTTTAGAGGAAGAAAAGTGAAATAAATCCATCCATGCTTCTACAAATGTCAAAATTACTGAAAGGCCTTGTCTTTGCTCCCAAGAATTATGAAACTTCATGAGTCCTTTTTAATTTCTGAAAAATAAATCACTTTGCTCTTGTAGTACTCAAGCAGCCCCAGCCTGTCCAGTTTTAAAATAACCCATTAATTACAGATTGGTTTTCTTGAAACAAAAATGACTATGCTATTTAAAAAGTTAATTCTTGCATGAGATAAAATGATAGAATATTATTTGATGGTAGGGCAAGAAATACAGAAAAAGTGTTACGCTCTGGCACTCTACTGTGAAAAGTGTTTTAAGTAAATATAAAACTGAACGTTAGTCTATATGACTTTCCTTCTGTTTCTGGATGAGGTACCATTGTAGAGTGGTGGAAGTCATGGTTGAATCATATGAAGTGCTCTTAGAACAGGAGTTCTCAAACCCTTTAAAGTCGGGGACCAGGTCACGCTCCCTCAGACAGCTTCGGGGGCCAGATGGCCATTTTGCCCTTCCTCCACCACAAGGCACTTCCTGGTGTGGTGGAGGCGATGGGGGCCACATGAAATGGCTCCACAGGCTGCATCCAGCCCATGGGCTACTGGCTGAGAATTTCTGTTTTAGAATATACGGATATACTAGGAAGTACTAGCAACCCTTGATTTAGCACATTTTAAGAAATAATCTGGAATCTAACGCTTGGCTCAAAGTTCAGAGTGGCTGAGAGAGGTTCTTTTTTAAACCCTTCCTGAAGGCAGAAGCCGCCTCAAGGATGATTGCTTTGCTGTGATGAGGGGGCTTGTGTGGTTCAATGAGGTTGTGGCCTGTGCCATGTAGAGCCACCCAAGATCAGTGTTGTACTGTGGCCAGTTCTTGCGAACCGGTAGCGGAAATTCCAGGCCATGCCCACTTGGCCGGCCACGCCAACCTCTCAGCCTCCCCCTTCTAGCGCCGCCGGAAACGCATCCCATGTGCCTAGCCCAGGGCCAAAGGCGCACTTTCATCTCCGCACTTCCCTTGCGTCTTTGGCCTTGAGCAAGGCAAATGGGACACGTTTCCAGCGGCGTTGGGAGGGGGAGGCTGGTGCCAGCCTACCACACCACACCACTCACCTCCCAGCAGCAGCACCAGGCTCACTTTCAAGGAAATTTTTTTTCTTTCCCCCCTTTTTTTCTTTTTTCTGGGGTGGGTGGGTGATTGAGGCCACACCCACAATTAGCCACACCCATAAGTAACCACACCCACCAAGTGGGTAGTACATTTTTTTTACAGTACATCACTGCCCAAGATGGATAGGCCATAATGGAGAATTCATACTAAATGTGATCCACTGGAGAAGGAAATTGTGACCCACCCCAGAATCTATACTGTCAGGGGGGGACACCTTGGAGCTGAATGTGGCTCAAATCATAAACTACTGATAGCAAAATTTTGGCTTATAAAGAAGAAAGTAGGGGAAGTCATTATGCCATTCAGGTATGACCTAGATCACATTTTTAATGAGTATACAGTGGAGGTGAAGAATAGATTTAAAGGATTTGATGTGGTAGACAGTGCTTGAAGAACTATGGATAAAGGTTCAGTTGTTGTTGTTGTTGTTGTTGTTGTTGTTTTTAGCAAAACAAGCCATGATAAAGGAAAAAAATGGTAGGGACCTAACAGAAGCAAAAGAGATTATAAAAAGTTGGCGAGAATACATGGAAGAACTATACAAGAAATTCCTTACTCCCCCTGACAACTACGATGGTGTGATCACTAACCTTGACCCAGATATTATGGAGTGTGAAATCAAGTGGGTCCTAGAAAGTATTACTAACAACAGAACTAGTGGAGTCGATCGTATTCCAGTTGACAATGATGCCGTTAAAGTGCAGCATTCAATATGCCACCAAATTTTGAAAATGCAACAGTGGCCACAGGGTTCAAAAAGCTCATTAATTATTAACAGTGGGTTTCATAGCCAATATTTGTATCACCTAATTATTTCTCTGTGGGAGAAGAAGAAAATGAAACAGTCAGGGTCACTTGTGTTTGAACAGGGAAGAGTCTGGGCGAAGGTGGGAAATGAGAGAATACTCTTTTTTTCACTTGAATTAGAAGGTGTTTATAAGCTCTAGATTCATTCTTGCTGAGAAATACCAGGTTAGGCCTTGATTTAATTTTTAATATATATAAAGTCAGTTACTTTATATGCTGAGCTTTGTATTTTAATATAAAATATAATTTTCTGGTAAAATATCTTTTTAATTTATTTACAAATGACAAATTCCTTTTTTTTTATCCACAACTAACAGTACTTTCTTTATACAATTTAAAATTTTAAGTAAAATAAGCACAACATTTTTGTTACCCTCCCTTAATTAACCGACAGACATACCTTACACAGAGGCTGCAGGTCTCATGATTAAAGTGTTCAAGCTGAATGACTTTTTGCAGTACAGTATTAGCAATTTCTGGTTTGAGATGCGGGAAACTTCATAACAGAAGAGTAAAGATGATCACTGATCATACCTGTCAACCTTCCAGGATTGGCCAGGATTTCCCGGTTTTCGGCGTCAATTTTTGCCCTTTCCTGCTCCGCGCTGCCGAAACCCCGGATTTCGGCAGCGGGGGAAAGGAGGCACTGCGCAGCCCATCTGCGCAGGTCGTGTTGCACGCATGCGTGGAAGGGATCTACACTTCCGTAGCTCCCTTCCACGCATGCGCAGAAGGCTACGCTGCGTATGTAGAAGGCTACGCAAGCAGCGTAGCCCTCCACGCGCATGCGTACAACGCGACCTGCGCAAACCCGGTCCGCGCAGGTCCCGGATTCGCCGGAGCCGCGGTTGACAGGTATGTCACTGATGGAGAAGGGAAATTCCTTTCTACTCCTTGTTCACCTCATCTACAGTCTATTACTCATAATTAAGCCCAGCTAAATTAAGAGTAATTTTTAAAAAATTAATAGTTTTGGAACAAACTGGGTGGAGAGATGGGGAATGATGAGGAGATTTCAAGGAAGAGGATCATTTGTAGGGATAAAGTCTGGGAAATTTTTCTGTTGTGCTTTACTGCCATTGCAGGCTTTAGCCAAAAGATAATTGGTTTTTTAATTATCAGTGACAGTATTTTAACTACCTGAAAAACATGAGAGATTTCACAATACTGTATAGATAGTGCCTTGTCTCCAAATAATGTGGCAAATATTTTCCCTGTTTCTCCTACTTTCTTCACCTTTCCTTTTTTCCTCATTCTTTTTCTTTACAAAAGACAAGAGGCATGTAAAATAATTGTATAGTCAGGATGCACGAATATTCCCTTTTGGAATACTTAGGGTCATGCAAAGGAATTTATTGGGTTTTTACACAGAAAAGTTTTTCACAATGGAGAGAAGGAAGGAGGAGTTTAAAATGGTTATGCACAAAGAATGTAGACAGATGCTTAATGGAGTATGTCTGCTTTCACTTATTTTTGTGACTTAATGAAAACTTCTGCTAGTGTCCGACATGCTTAAAGTTTTCTTGAAATGTCTGCCAGCAATTTTGCTGAAATAACTTTGTCAGGACATAATGGAGATTTATGATCAAATCTTCCATCCAAGATCTTGCTTGCTTGTTAATGCAGTATTGAATGCATAGAACAGAAAGTATAGCATGTTATCTTGTATGTGCTGATTTTTCAAAGATAAAATTCCATACTAGGGAGCAAGGGTAATCATCAGTGCTTTCTTGAGAATTTGTTTTGTCCATTTCCTGTGGTTGGAAGTCAGAGCAGTTATATATCACACTGTAAGTAAGGCAGAGGATTTAGCTATTTAATAGTATTATTTCAGGTGAAGAATTTATATTTTGTAGAAGTGTGTAGAAAATTATTGTGAGTACACCTCAATATTTTGCTATAACTGGTTTTATCAAAGGACTTAAGCTTTAGTCCTATATATAACTAGCAGAGTTTGCCCGGTGTTGGAAAGTTTTTGTTGTTAACATTTGTAAAGAAGAGGTTAGTCCATAATTACATTTTTTATTTATACACATTTTATTTGGTGGCCTGTTAAAAACTGTGATGAGTTTTGTTTGGTGTTTTGGTTTTGTGGATGAAAAAAAGAACAAAGGATGATATACTTCTTACAAAAAATGTATTTAACCCAATAATTTTTTAGTATGTATTTTTTTAAATAGTTGTACTGTAGTTTTAAAAATGTGAAAGTACATGTTTTTCACAATAAATGTTTTTAAACTGTGTATTGATGTTTTTGTTTTTTATTTGAGTAAAAATTCAGCACAGGATTTTTGAATAGTTTTTATTTTATTTTATTGACATATGTTTTTGATTTGTGTAAAATTGTGATTTTGTGTTATTTGTTTTTACTTGTTTTTACTCTTGGGGCCTTTTGTGTGGGGCTGTTGTGTCTTTTTGAATTTTTTTTTACTATTGTGGGCAGCAGGTGCTGCTGGTAGGGGTTATCTTGTATTTTGACTGTTTTTTCTCTCGTGGCCTCTGGGTGGAGCTTCTTCCAGTAAGTAGTCTCTTTCTTTATTCATTTCTTTTCCAGTCGTTGTGGACTGAGGTCGTGTGGTGGTGAGTTGGCTGTTTCTCTTTATTTGGGGTGGTGGTGGTGGTTGGATTTTGTGGTGTTTTGCTGGGTGCTGGGTGTGTTTGGAAATTTTTGTTTTGTTTACTTTGTCTTGTTTGTTGGTGTTATTTTTGTTTGTTTTTGTGTATTTTTGGATGTTTTTGATTGTTTGTTTTTGTGTTTTTTGGTGTCCTACGGGGGGGATCCCCTCTCTGCCGTCTCACCTGGCTCTGGAAGGCTTGGGGCGACAGACCCTTTTGTCCCCCCCAAACCTTCCAGACTCATGGGACCCAGGAGAGGGGATCGAATCCAGGCCACTCTCTGATATAAAAAGGGAAATCTCAATATCAGTGCGGGGGGGGGGGTTGTGATCCCCCTCTCCACTGGCTTCCTTGGTTTGGGAGGGTTGGGTGGACAAAAGAGGTCTGTCTCCCCAACCCTTCCGGACCCAGAAGAGCCATCGGAGAGGGGGATTCCCCCCAAAAAACTCCATTTTTAAAGAGAAGTAACCGCCTTGTTTCTTCTCTTTAATATGGGCCGTGTGTGTATTTGTGGAGGGGAATCCCCTCTCTGCCAGGTCCCCTGGGGTCAGGAGGGTTGGGGAGACAGACTCCTTTTGTCCCCCCAACCCTCCCAACCCCAGGGGAGCCAGTAGAGAGGGAGAGCACAACCCCCCCAGTGATGTTAAAGGGGAAACTCCGATCGGGAGCTTTAGGTGCCGTTGGGGAGGGGGGCTTTGGTTCCCGCGGCTTGGCGAACTTGCTCTCCCGGTGTTTTTTGTTTGTTTCATTTTTTGCACGCCGGCTTCCTCAGCGTTCTGCGCGCTCATGGCACGCAGGATGCTGGGGCTTGTAGTTATGGGTTTGTGCTTTCTGTTTGTGCTGCGTTTTTTAAAAATGGTTTTCTTTTGATTGGCCGCGGTGCGTTTCCGAACGTTCCTTGCGCCGCGCCGTGCGAGAGCCTCTCAGCCTGATTGGCTCTGGTGCGGCGCGGCACAAGGAATGTTGGGAAATGAAGTTGTTTCCCTTTTTTCATGTTTGTGGGGCTGTTGCCCCACTGCCGGTTTTCTCTATCCTTTGTTGACCTGCGGACCCAGATCGGCCGTGTGCACGAAGGGTGAGTGCAGGCAAGTAGGGCGAGGCATAGCAACCTATAGCAAGTTCCAACGGTTAACCCTTGGTTTTATAGGTTAAGATAAATAAATAAATAAACATACTTATACAGTGGAATGAGATTGGGCATGTTTGAATTTGTCGTACTTTGAAAATACTTTTTGTGAAGGCTAATTTCTCTTCCTATTACTCTAATATTGGCTTTACAAACTTTACAAACCAAGACTTGAAATAAGGAGGCATTCAAACACAACTTGCTTCCATTCTGAATGGCCAAGATCCAGGATCAATTTGTGAATCCTTAATATTTAGTTTTTTTTATTCTCAGCAGATGTTTTAACAATTGCACCCAATCATTGGGAATATTATTTTGTGTTTTGTTTATTATTTATATTCTATTTTACCTTCCAGTGCAGGGACCCAAGGCAGTTTACAAATACTTTTAAAACATAAGTATTAAAATAATTAAAATACTGTACAACAAATTGCAGTATTAAAAACAATTGAATGTATTAATCATTAAAAAGTACAAATAAACAGTTTATTTAAAACAATTTAAAAACACATTTTAAAAGATGGAAAAGGCATCTCTTTCATTAAAGCCCCTACCTTAGTAGCAGTGTACTTATTAAAAGTCTCTCCAAATGTTCTTCCTTGCTGATAGGAAGCCAGCAGGAAGATGGAGCCAGCTTGATCTATCTTGGAAGGTCACGGAAAAGACCCCAATTTGTGCCTGCACTAGGTGTGTTTCTGAGTAGGATAGGACTAAGAGAAAGGCTTCCCAGGAAGATCTTAAAACTCTAGAGAGGTTTACATGGGGAGATAAAATTCCTCAATTATCCTGGCCCAAATCACTGAGGACTTCGTAGGGCAAAATCAGCCACTGGATATGAATTGTGTCAAGAAAAAGGTAGGTAGCTTGTACATGATACTATCACATTACCCACCACCCACCCCCATTCTTAAGTTACCATTGTTATTTGGTAATTTAAGCATGCAGTATATCCTGTACCTAGAGCTGGCTGACAAGCATATAAGCATGTATACTGTATCTGCTTTCCTGTAATGTCCTGGATAACCTTCAGTTTCAAAAGTTGCTTCTGACTTCTTATCAAATTGAGATTGTTAAATCCACTTTCTTGATTTTCAGTCTTAATACGAATATGAATAAGTATTTTATGAGACATTCAGTTAACTATAGTGTCTAAAGCACTGGAAGTTCCTGCGCATAGCCTTCAAGCTTGTTGACACCCAAATTAACATACAGTACATTTTACCTTGTTTGTTTGACACGCACAGGTATTTGGCTCACTATTATACCCACAGTGTCTAATTAGGGAATTATCCCTTCAGGGATTTCATGTGCATACCTTAATCATCTTGTCATAAATTATCTAACATCCTCTCAAAATATTTGTTGGGTGGAGCATCACCTGGCCTTAAAATAAAATAAAAATTAAATTGTTTCAAAAATTTATGAAATTAGTTTGTTTACTACAAACCAAGTCTTTCTAAGATTGCATGGAGTCATCTGGTATTATGAGAGCTTTTCTACTGAAGTCAGTTCTATGGAAACTTTTAAGACTAGAGTCAGGATTATGAGTCTGATGTTGTTGTCTTATGTATATAGATGTAGTTGTGAGTTTGATTATGGTGACTTGTTCTAAGCAAGGGGCTTCACAATGGACACTAAAACAGTACTCTTAACCCTTTCTCATGCTGTTATTGTTTTAAATGTGCATAGAGTTGCCATAATTCTCTCCCACAAAACCAGGACAGAAGTATACTTGACAAAAATTGGGCAGGTGTGTTTCCTCAGGCGGGTCTCCTTATGAGTAAAGGTGGGGAAAAACACCTCCACCCCATTTCTTCCCACACCTGTCGAAGAGAGAAGAATTTACCTCAGACTCAAAAGCATCGGCTCTCCTGTTTTAGCGACTCCAAAGCTGCCAGAGTAAGAGTGAGGGAAAGGAGAGAAGAGGATGACGGATGAGGCAGGGGTACGTGCGTTCACGGGGTGGAAAATGCTGCTGCCCCAAAAGCATGCAGCTCCATGAAGGGGAACCTGGTCCTGTGTCCGGCCCACTCGACGCACCTTCCCCTGCGAATGGGGCAAGAGCAGCCTCCTACTTGGACTCTTGGAAGGGCCGGGGATGGCACCAGCTGAAGTGGGTGCTGCCTCATGGCTCCCCAAGGAGCCTCGGCAGAGCAGTGGGGTTGGAGAGGAGAGGATGGGCGGGTTAAAGACTAACTGCTATAAGTGAGTCTTTAAGGTGGCACAGTGTTATTTTAATGGTGTGTTATAATACACAATCAGTAAATTTTAAAAATCCGTATCTTTAACATGGATTTTATTGAACTGGCCGGGACAGTTTTTTGGACCTTGAATCCAGGACAATCCTGGTTTTCCGGGACATATGGCAACTCTAAATGTGCAGGATTCTGTATGTGTGTTTAATGTAGATTAGAAGGCACCCTAGAAAAGTGGATTTTTTAATTATTATTTTGAAGCTCAATATTTGGTTTCCCATTTCCTGGTATTACTTCAGAACTTGTGTGTTGCTGTTCAGGCTGCCCAAGGGCACAAATGCTGTTGTTTAAGGTTATAGCAAATCGTTTTGAATTGTATGTCAGGAGAAACTAGGAGATGGCTAGTCTCCCAGCGTTTGAAGTACTGTAACTACACTAAATATTTTCCTATGCTGTTTTTCTATCTATGAGGACAAAATAATGCTTGGTGTATTCATTTAGTTTGCATTGAAGTTCTCAGCAGGGAAAAGAAGCTATACTGGTTATGTCTATTTCTTACCCAACTATTGGTATAATTTAGTCAGGATGGTTGTTTCAGTAGAAGAGTTTATTTTTCTTTATTCACTGCTAAAAAGTTGTGTTTACTCTACAGCATATCTTACAGTACATCTTGACATTGTCCTGTAGACCGCAAGGGATAGCTTATAATTTGTTCCTGCTTCCAAAAAGGAAAAAGAAAAGATTATTATTGGCTTATGCTCATGTGTGAAGATACCATATTTATATTACTTCAGAATGCTTCTATCTCTAGTTACAGAGCTCTTCCTGATATTACAACAGCATTAGACATGCTGCATAGATAAGCATATGAATGTACTTTATTTGAGCCCTTTTTCAAAATAGGCCTTTCAATCTCAAATTTATTCTTCCATTCCTGCAAATATACTTGAAGCCCTCTCTCTCCTGGGAAGGAGGGTGTTAAAGGGAAGACAATGAGCCAATCGGCTTCAAGTATATTTGCATACAACATAAACAGGATACTTCCGTGGTTTTCTCTGAAACACAGAGTTTTAAAAAATGAAATTGAGGCACACAAGGCTAAGACAGTAGACAGTTAAGTGATTAAAGTGTAAAACATAGTTCCATGAAAGATCACCATAATATGTAATGCAGTCAGCAGAGAATAGGGGGGAAATTAAAATAGAATTATTACAGTAAGCCTGGCTTGCTGGCTGCCTTCTTCCCTGTGAGGGGAAGCAGTCCTGCTAAGGACTGCTAGGGGATGGTTCTTCCTCCACCAGGGGGAGACCAACACTCCTCTTCTCTGGCTCTGGTATGAGGCACACATCTCATGAATAAAGATATAATAAAATAATATATGGGAGATTTACATGCCTCCTGGATTTTTTTTAAAAATATGGGAGATTATAAAAAAATACATGACAGCGGGAAGAGGGGCTAAATTACGGAGACCCCGGGCAATACGGGATACTTGACACCTATGGCCATAGGTTCACTACCACTGCCAGACAACCAGAATTGTTAAAGGTTTGGAAGCCATGCCCTATCAGGAAGACTTGAGGAAACCTGCTGTTTTTAGCCTGAAGAAGAGAAAGCTGAGAGGTGATATGATAGCCTAGCCATCTTCAAGTATTTGAAGAGATGTCATGTGAAACATAAGGTTTGTTTGCTTTAGTTCAAGAGGATAGGCACAGAAGCAATGGAATCAAGTTTAAGAAATGAGACTAAACATTAGGCAAAACTTCCTGCCACTGAGAAACATTCAACAATGAAGTAAACTGACTCCAGCCAAATTTCCAATTACAACCCTGTTTTTTTGTAAGTACAGTACACTAGTACAAATGGCATATCTTCAGCATTTGTTTTGTTTTTGTTTTGCATAAAATGCTATTTTCAAATGGTCTTACAAAGCTAGAATGTATTTTCTCCAAATAAAAAGTTGTATTTAATTTCTCTTAATCAGATAAAATGCTATTGATCCATCGTAGTAAAAGTATACCATGGCATGAATACATGGCAGTAATGTCGCTTGCTGACACCATGTAACATCTCAAAAACTATCCATCTCCAAAACAAAACAAAACAAACACTACGAACTATCCACATCTTTATCAACTGTACTATTGATGTTTTCTCTTAGATTCTGATTTCCTATGGCAATATTCAGATCTGCCATTAATGAAGAGTTGATGAGTTACTTGATTTGTTTAAATGTTTGTATAGGTGAGGTTTTAAGTTGGGCCGTTGTTAGACCACTTTAATAATCCCCAAGCCTTTTCATTATTTCTTGTCAAGTTTATTTCTTACATGAATTTTATCCAATTGTCTCTTTTAGAATTTAATCACTGACCACCCAAAGTGATTTCTTTGTCCAGAAGATCAGGTTGATATTGTGAAAAACTATTTACAGTATTTGGCAAGCATTTCAGATGTTAGGTCTTGAAGATAGTTGATTTTGCATCCTTGGGTTGTGGATTATCTTTTCATTGCCTCAATGAATCATTCATAGGCTTCTTGTACGAGACAAAAGTTTATATAATTCTATCCAGTGTTGTACTTGTTGAGTTTATAAAACAGGAGCAGCTCAGCAGGTGTAACAAAATAGTTATATTTAGCAAGTTCTCCAAAATCTTAGACTCCTTCCAGCCCGGCAATTAAAAACTCTCCACACATCTTGAGCTATAATAATAAGAGAGTTTTTTAGTCACAGTTCCTTTCTTGAAATAGAAGAATAAATAGTTGCTTTTGTTGATAAAACAGTTCTGTACAAACATTTAATAAATACACTGCTTGTAAGGCAGAAAAAATGGAGAGAGAAAGAGCAGAGAATATTAACACAACAATGAAAATTACTTCAGAGACACTAACTGACTGAACACTATCTGACTGAAAACCGAATAGCAAGCATTCTAGAGAACTCCTCCTAGTGGCTGGTTAAGCACACAGTTCATATTAACCCGCTGCAATGTGGGGTTGCATTAATATACAGTGGTACCTCGCTTAAAGAGCATAATGCATTCCATGGGATTGCTCTTTAAGCGAGTTTGCTCTTTAAGCGAAACACCATTGTAAGTGACCAATTGTGACTTCTGGTGGTGGGGGGATTGTGAACCCCGATTTAGTTGTTAAGTGAGTTTTTGGTTGGTTTTAGTTGTTAAGCGAGGTGACCATTCAGAGAAAATTCTGCTTTTTAAGTGAGTTAGTCTCTAAGCGAGGCGCTCTTTATGCTAGGTTTTACTGTATACAGTACTGACCTTCTGCCAATTGGCTTTTTAAAAATTTCATGTCTTATGGAATGATAGTGTCAATATTTGGATCATTGCCATGAGTTGGAATATTAAGAGCTAGAACTATGTTTTTGGAATTCAGTTGCCAACTGTCTTCATGCAGTGTTGGGCTATAAGCTCACTAGCAAATACTGTATAGCAATAGCAAAGCAATCACATTTATATACCGCCCCATAGCAAAATTCAGGCTTAGACTAAAGAAAATAGGGAAAACACGGAGACCAGAAAGATATCACCTAGACAGCATCCCTAAAGAATACACGGTGGAGGTGATGAACAGATTTAATGGCTTAGACTCGGTAGACAGAGTACCAGAAGAATTATGGACGGAGATGAGGGACATCATGCAGGAAGCAGCAAAGAAAACCATACCAAAAGAAAAGAAGAGTAAGAAAGCAAAGTGGTTGTCTGACGAGGCTCTTAAAATAGCAGAGGAAAGAAGGAACGCAAAAGCCAAAGGAGAAAGGAAAAACTACAATCATTTGAACACAGAATTTCAAAGAAAAGCAAGGAGAGATAAGGAAAACTACCTAAAAGAACAGTGCAGAGAAATGGAGGAAAACAACAAAAGAGGCAGAACCAGAGATCTTTTCAAAAAAATCGGGGAAATTAAGGGAACATTTAAAGCAAAAATGACCATGATAAGGGACAAAGACGGAAAGGAGCTAGCTGATGCAGAAGAGATTAAGAAAAGATGGAAAGAGTACACAGAGGAACTCTACAAAAAGGACCTCAACACTCCTGACAATCACAATGATGAAGAAGTAGAACTTGAGCCAGACATCCTGGAGAGCGAAGTCATAAAGGCCCTAAAGAGCACTGCAAACAACAAAGCTAGTGGAGATGATGGTATCCCAGTTGAATTTTTCAAAGCGCTAAAAGATGACGGCGTCAAATTACTGCATTCAATATGCCAGCAGATTTGGAAAACAAAACAGTGGCCACAGGATTGGAAAAGATCGTATACGTCCCAATCCCAAAAAAGGGCAATGCCAAAGAATGTTCAAATTATCGAACAATCGCGCTCATCCCACATGCCAGCAAGGTGATGCTCAAGATAATACAGGATAGACTTCAGCAGCATTTGGAAAGAGAATTACCAGAGGTGCAGGCCGGTTTCAGAAGAGGCAGGGGGACTAGAGACCACATTGCCAACATACGCTGGATCATGGAGAAAACAAAGGAATACCAGAAACAAGTTTACTTTTGTTTTATTGACTACACTAAGGCATTTGACTGTGTGGACCACAACAAAATGTGGTAAGTAATTAAAGAGATGGGAATACCAGAGCACCTCATATGCCTCCTGAGAAATCTGTACATGAACCAAGAAGCAACAGTTAGGACAGAACAGGGAATGACAGAGTGGTTTGGAATAGGAAAAGGAGTAAGACAAGGCTGCATTTTGTCACCATGCCTATTCAACCTATACACAGAGCACATAATGCGCAGTGCAGGGATGGAGGAATCACAATATGGGATTAAAATCGCTGGGAGAAACATCAACAATCTGAGATATGCAGACGATACCACCCTAATGGCAGAAAGTGAGGAAGACCTAAAGAATCTCTTGATTGGGCTGAAGGAGGAGAGTGCAAAAGCTGGCTTGAGACTAAATATCAAGAAAACCAAGATAATGGCAACAGGCCCAATCAGTTCCTGGAAAATAGACGGGGAAGAAGTAGAAGCAGTGACAGATTTTACTTTCTTAGGATCAAAGATCACTGCAGATGGGGATTGTAGCCATGAAATAAAAAGGCGACTGATTCTTGGGAGACAAGCAATGAAAAACCTGGGGAACATAGTGAAAAGCAGAGACATCACCTTGAAAACAAAAATTCGAATAGTCAAAGCAATGGTATTCCCAGTGGTAATGTACGGATGTGAGAGCTGGACAATTAGGAAGGCTGAGCGCAGAAGAATAGATGCCTTTGAAATGTGGTGTTGGAGGAGGGTTTTGAGAGTCCCCTGGACAGCGAAGAGAACAAATAGGTCAATCTTAGAAGAAATTAACCCTGACTGCTCATTGGAAGGTCAAATAGTAAAGATGAAGCTAAAATACTTTGGACATCAAATGAGAAGGGAGGATTCACTTGAGAAGGCATTGATGTTGGGAAAGGTGGAGGGCAAAAGAAGAAGGGGGAGGCCAAGGATGAGATGGCTAGATGGTATTGTAGGCACAATGGGCACAGAGCTGGGAGGGCTGAGGGGGATGGTGGAGGACAGAGGCGCCTGGAGAACAATGGTCCATAGGGTCGCAAATGGTCGGAACCGACTGTGCGACTGAACAACAACAAGCACTTAGTGCACTCTCTGGGTGGTTCACAAGTTAATCTGCATTTTGCCCCCAATATGCTGATAGCACTTAGTGCACTCTCTGGGTGGTTCACAAGTTAATCTGCATTTTGCCCCCGATATGCTGGGTAATAATTTTACCAACCTTGTCAGGATCAAACTTACAGCCTTTTGGTTGTAGTACAGCAGTTTAACCACTATGCCAAAAGTGATTTTTAAGTGGAGTACACTATATTAATTTTATCCCACTACTATTATCTCTATACCAGAGGTTCGCAACCTGTGACCCGCGGGGCTAATCTGGCCTGTGGTGGCCATCAGAGCACCTCTAGAACCACCCATCACCACCAGAAGTCAAAATACATCACTTACAATGGCGGTGGTGGTGATCGTGCCATTTTCGCAGCTGCTTGCACAGCCTCCGCTGCTTCTCATGGTGGCGGGATGCTTTTTGGAGCATGTTTGCTCCATTTTGGGAATTTTCCATCACTTCTGTGGTGCATTTTGGCATCTAAACCACTGAGGTTGCCAACATCCAGTGCCAGGCGGAGCTTATGTCAGCACCTGAGTTCACATCACAGAAGCAGGAAGTCTCCAAGTGCCGCAAATTAGCTGCTGAAGCACAGCGGAGAAGTGGAGAAAAAAATCTCAAAATGGAGCGAACATGCTCTGAATAGCCTCCCACCACCCTGGGAAGTAGTGGAGGCAGTGCAAGCAGTCGCTAAAATAGTGCAATTGCTGCCGCATGCCGCTGCTACCAAAAACGTACTTAGTGGGCGCCAACAAACCTCCAGCCCGCACAGCTGAGCACGGTGGCAAGAGCTGGTCCCTGGTGGGGAAACTTTGTGAACCCCTTCTCTATACCATCCTGCACTGTAAGTTGATATTTGTAGGTCTGGTTTGATAACTATAGCTCTTCCTCACCTTCTGAGAGATCTCTCAGCTGATTATTTTGGTGCATTGCTGGTTGCTGTCTCTATGTGTTTCTTGAATACAAAGTACTGTACATCACAATCACATGTCTGGCAGGGTTGATATCATAACTCTTCTTTAGATGTTGATAAACCCTCATGGTTAACTTTGGCTTTGACAAGGGCTTTTTTGTTACTGATGGCTGCTTGTGGGGTTGTGACATGATTATCAAAATCTTATAGCATACCTGTCAACCTTCCCGGATTGGCCGGGATTTCCCATTTTTTGGTGCTGATTTTCGCCATTTCCTGCCCGGAGCTGCTGAAACCCTGGAATTTGGCAGCGGGGGAAAGGCGTTACTGCACATCCCTTCTGCACAGTTCGCTTCTACGCATGTGTAGAAGGCTTTTATGCATGCGTAGAACCCTTCAACGCATGCGTAGAAGGCTTCTGTGCAGAAGGAGATCGTAGAAGCCTTCTATGCATGCGTAGAAGCCTTCTACGCATGCATAGAGGTGAGCTGCGCAGAACGGTTCTGCGCAAGTTGCTTTTATGCATGCGTAGAAGGCTTTTACGCATGCGTAAAAAGCGACCTGCGCAGAACCATTCTGCGCAGGTCCCGGATTGTCCGGAGCCACGGTTGACAGGTATGTCTTATAGATCAGCTGATAGGGTCGTAGCCTAGGTAGGTTTTTCCAGACTATGCTTCACGGAACACTGGTAGACTTCAATTCCCAGAAGCCTAAGTCAGTACACTGATTGATCAGTGCTTTGGGGAATTGACTTAGGCTTCTGGAAATTGAAGCCCAAAACCCAAGGATTGGGAAACACTGACCTCGGGGAAACTTGTATGTGTTCACATTTATTACTTTCTTCAACGAGGCTCTTTCCATGCCACCTTCACAATCAGTGTATCCACAAAACTGAGATAAACTTTAGACATTTGTTTGATCTCAGAGTGAATACTAAACTAAAACAATTGCGTTTGCTGTTAAATAATTTGTTTTGGCCAATACTTTTGCTGAATCACCAAAGTGTACAAATAATAATAATAATAATAATAATAATAATAATAATAATAAAAAATTTAATTTATATCCCACACTTTCTCAGCTGAAGCTGACTCAAGGCAGCCATCACAACATATATATATATATATATATATATATATATATATATATATATATATATATATATATATATATATATATATATATATATATATATATATATATATATATATATATATATATATATATATATATATATATATATATATATATATATATATATATATATATATATATATATATATATAAAAAGACAATACAATAATATCATAACACAATAAAGAAGAAAATAATAAATTACAATAATACAATAATCAGTAATAACAGAAATTAACAAATTAATATAATATAATATAATATAATATAATATAATATAATATAATATAATATAATATAATATAATATAATATAATATAATATAATAAAGCGCAAACCATAACCTCCATAACCCAGCCGCAAACAAGTCCAAAGAGAGAGGGGTAAATAAAGTGCAGCCGTTCAATACCGCTCATTACCACAACATTTGTGAACATTTTTATTTTATAGAATTCTTCAGGCTTACATGAAATAAAAATGTTAAGATGAGGAGAAAGCAAAAAAGGAAAGAAACACCTTCCAAATAACAAGCCAGAAGTAATGGTCATTGTTCTTAAAAGCAGACTGCTTGCAGTCTGTGGAAAACAAGGAGAAGGTATCAATTCACAGTCTCTCCTAATTCTGTATACAAAAACCATAGATACAGGACTGCTGAGGAGTGTGAAAATGAAAGATGAACAACTTCAAGCCATAGTTTGCTTGTGCAACTAGGAACTCAAAACAGTAGCTTGGGTTCTGAATGGCAGTTAACACAAGTTTTAAATATCTGAAATAAGCCACAAAATCAATGTTATTTCTTGCTGCAACTTCTTTTCTCATGCATTCTGTGTAAGTGTCTATACCTGATAAAACAAACCTTATTTTAACATCAATTGCAGCTGCAGGTATTTTGCCTTTGGATTAATCATAATTACTGATGTTGTTCATAGTAACAGTTTTGAGTTTTGCATTTTCCAGACCACAAAGTTGAAGCTGCATGTTTTTCAGCTACATTCTCTTCTCAGGCACACCTACTTATTTTTAATTAGGAAAAGCCTTTGAAGATTTTTAAGATGAAAATTTTAGCATTTGGCTTAAACCATATATATATGTATTTCAGATTATATAATGAAGAAAATATGCTGCAATAGGAAGTGAGGGAGAATTTTTTCCATGAATTTAAAAGAACATGAACAGAAAAAATATGAATATTATGATCCTTAAACAAACCAATTTGATTCACTAGATGGCACTATAGATATTTGAAGACTGTCTTATGTTTAATAATGGAAATGTGAATACTTTCTTAAGAAATATCCATAGCAAGTGTATCCTAAAATTACTTTCTGAATGGGAGCAAGTTATATAAATTCCTGTCCTTATATTTTAGGTGGGCAAAAGCATGGATTTCTAGTTGTTGGGCCTATGGCTCCCATTAGCCCTGCCAGCAAAACTAGTAGAGAGGAATGATGGGAATTGCAGCTCAGCAACACTTTGAAGGCCACAAAACAGACCATCCACCCCCCCCCCACCCCTAAATAAAAGACATATACTTATGGCCATTTCATATGTTGCAAAATAAGAAAGTCATATATTGTCCATGGCTTTAGGAACTCACAGTTGTTAGGAAGAGGAGGTTGTTGGATCAGACATGATTCCCCCCCCCCCTCTTCAATCATCCTCTTACACAGTTGTTTTAAGGGGAGATTTCCTGCTATTTTAAGTGGAAGTCTCCTGCAAAGTCTGAACAGGGAAGCTCTTTTTTCTTCTGCTATTTGCAACATTTGGAAATTTAGTGTGAGAAGTGGAACTATTTGAATACTGAAGGGTAGCCAGTGTGCTTTTAACAAGAAGACTGTAGCTAAACTAACATCTGGAAATTTTTTTGCCAAATTCCTGTGGGTTACCAGAGTGTAGTATTTATATTCTATTTCTGCATATCTTTCTTTGTATCTCCATTTCTTGTGAAAGAATGTGCATTGGAATGAAACAAGAATTTTTCCTTTTTTTTTGCCTCCCTGAGGCTTGAAAGGTGGCTAATAGATTAATTAACAAAACAATTATTATCAAGTGAGAACATGCTGCTTTACTGGGAAGATCCTCTGCTATGTGTGCATAACATATTTTTGTTAAGATATGGTTTTAATAATCTATTGTTTTCCATTACAGACACATTGGTATTAGATCCTAGAACACTTTAGAGGCTTGATTGAAATGCCATGAGCATTACTTGATTGTGCAACAGTTTCATGTGGTTATGCTAAATAGCAATCCTCTACTCTTGTCTAAGGCAGAGAGTTGATTCAGCCTCTATAAATTATTGGGTGGCCATATAGTTTAGCAGTTCCTGATACAGCCTCAATCTGAAATTTAATAGAATGCTTCTGGCCACTGAATTATGTTTGTGCTCTCAGGATCACCAAGATTTGTGTGTGCAACTATTTTTAAAAAAATCAGTACCATATATACTCAAGTATGAGCCGACCTGAATATAAGACAAGGTACCTAATTTTGACCTGAAAACCCAGGAAAATAGATTGACCCTAGTATAAGCTGAGGGTGGGAAATGCAGCAGCTGTTAGTGAGTTTCAATAATCAAAATACATAAAAATATGGTAAAATTAAATTGTTGGCATATCTCAATCCAACGTGGTCTTGGGACCCTCGTGGTCATTGACCCGAGTATAAACCAATTCTCCTTTTTGGGCTCATTTTTGGGGCTAAAAAGCTCACCCGAGTATATATGGTAAGTGTGCTGTTCTTAAACTCTAAGATCTTTCTTGTAGAGAAGAAAAATGATGGCTAAGAAGAGCAAAGCTTTCTTGTACTGCAGGTTATGACTTGGAAAAGGAATAAAAGAAATGAAGAATTGTCTAGAAAATGCAGGACCTCCCATCCTGTCCATTCAAGCCCTCTAAGTTTATGAGCATTCTGAAATTTTTCCTGAGATGTACAGCACCTTTAAATTTTTTGTAATTTTTTGCACAATTAAACATCCTATCAAAATGCCTGGGACAAATGTTAGACAACAACAACAAAAGTTTATTTTTCCCACTGGATGACATTTTATACACATTTTATGAACTATTATCTAGGTCTTACTTTTTAAAGTTTAATTGAATTATGGTAGCAATGTGTAGTATGATATTAGCTCAAAAGAATTAATGCTAGTGTCGCCATGCAACAAGCAGGACAGTCAAAGAAAATGGTGGAAGCATGGTTGTTGTTTGAGGAGTACAAGATCATTTTGAAGAGGTGCAGTTGAGTTTCCCCCACATTCTCCTGACTTAACACCCCTTGACCTCTACCTACCTTAAAGGATGTGGTATACCATAGAAAACCAACTATACTGGTGGTACTTTGGGAAGGAATTGAAACGGCATGCACAGCATTGGTCAAGCAGTAGTTCACCATAATCAGAAATGTCTGGACACTGATAGTAACCACTTTGAGCATCTCTTGTAATTGCAGACATTTAACATGACTTGTATTCATCTTTTGTTATTGGTATATATTGAGTATTACAATTTTAATACAGTTTTTCCTTTCTTAAAATATGTATACATTTTTGCACCCTCTGTATATAATGCAGGCATTCTGTTACATTTATGATTTGCAGCAAATTAATGAAGAGAATCACAGAGAGACTGGATATCTAGAGTTTTGACCAGCATGCCAGAAGGTCAAAGATGGTAATCAGTAGTTGGTAGGGTAATTAGATTTGGGGTCAGAATATTTTGCTCTTGGAATTGAAAATAAAGATTGAGAGAAGGATAATTCTCAGTTGCCATGAAAGCTGCTAGTGTGTCCCATGAGTTGTATGTGAAACACTGCTCTATGGGGATGATGTAAAAATAAAGAGGACAGAATTTTGCTATTAGCCAGTTGATCCTCATACATATTTAACAGGAGGTCAGATTATTATATTAATTCAGTAATCCAGTAGTTTAGCATTAGTAAACATGGAGCCACAAGGATTGCTTTATACCTATAAAGAGGGACGTTAAACGTTGGACTCTGGCCCAACCATCCCTAACCGAGCCACCTGCACTTACCTTACCCCTGCCTCACTAACCCCGCAAGGATCCAGAGGTTGCCAGTGGGGCAGCCGCCCCACGAATGTGACCAAAAAAACAACAACTATGAGTCCCAGAGTCCTCTGTGCTGCGCAACCCCTCAACCAATCAGGCTGAGGGATGCGAGCACAGAGGAGGCCGGGAACGCGCGCGCCAACTTTAAAAAAAAAAAACTGCCGGGAGCCAGAGGGAAAGACTTTGAAAGACCCAGCTGGAGCCAGGAAAAGGTAGGTGCAGTCAGTGGGGGTTAGGGAGTGGGGGAGGGGAGGCACGGCCCTAGTAACCACGCTGCCCCCCCCCACCACCTAGCCCCCTTCCCTAACCTTCTCCGACCGCACTTACCTTTTGCCGGCTCCAGCTGGATCTCTGAAACTCCCTCTCGGTGCGGCCTTCTGCTAAGGGAGAAGCACCTGCCTCTCCTTCATCCCTGTGGGCAACGTGGCCTTGATGCCCGCATGGACAAAGGAGAGGCTGGAGCGCCTCCTGGCCTACCAGAGAGAAGGACTCGCTTCTCTCTGGGTTGGCTGGGTTCCGTTCCCAGCCACCAAGAGAGAAGCAAAGCCCCTCCATGATGGAGATTTGTTTTCTACAGGAGGCAAAGGGGCTGCAGAGAGGGGATTCCCCCCCCCCAGGATACCCCGTTATTAAAGAGAAGAAACCAAGCAGTTTCTTCTCTTTTGAAATGGAGTGTTTGGGAGGGGGGTGGAATCGATCACCTCTCCCGGGTCTCCTGGGTACAGAAGGGTTGGGGGACAGACCCCTTTTTGTCCCCCCAACCCTTCGAAACCCAGGGGGCCAGGGAAAGGGGATTGAATCCAACCCCCCCCTCCCAAACACTCCGTTTCAAAAGAGAAGAAACAGCTTGGTTTCTTCTCTTTAATAATGGGGTGATCTGCGGGGGGATCCCCTCTCTGCAGGGTCCCCTGGCTCTGGAAGGGTTGGGGGGGGACAGACCCTTTTTGTCCCCCCAGCCCTACCAAACCCAGGGGACCAGGGAGAAGGGGTCGATTCCACCCCCCCCAACACTCCATTTTTAAAGAGAAGAAACCGCTTGGTTTCTTCTCTTTAATAATGGGGTGTCCTGCGGGGGGATCCCCTCTCTGCCTGGTCCCCTGGGTTGGGGTTGGGGGGGACAATACACACACACACACACACACACACACACACACACACACACACACACACACACGACACTCCTGCCTTGCCAGGAATTTTTAATGTGTGTGTTGGTGGTTGGAGTGGTATTGTATGGGTGGTGGTGGTTATGCACACCCAAAACCACCCCTAACCACCAACACACACATTAAAAATGCCCGGCTGGCTGGGCACAAATATGCTAGTTATAGTATAAAATTAGGAAGAATGTAAATGCAATGTAGGAAAGGATTGTCATCAGACATCCCACAATCATTTGATTAATGAAAGAACTCTTTCATTAGCAAAAGCTTGTCTCCAAGAATCACAACAGCTACAAAATGAATGCACATGCCCAATGATGTTCCTACCACTCAACTGTACAGGTGCTAGCTGGATTCCTCTTGCATGTTGTTACTTGTGCATCTAAAAACGTGGAAAGTTGCATGAGGCACCTTTTCAAAATTGCTTGTCACTCAAGATAAGAACAAGCCCTAGATGTTTGTTTAAAATTGGAAAACTAACAAACTGAATTAGGATGTTCAGAAATCTGTACATCATTGGTTATAATGGAGATTTCGAAGAAAGCTGCTAGCGTGTCAGCTACAAAAATAAAGAGGACAGGAGTTTGCTGATGGGCCAGTTGATCCTCATATATTCTACAGCAACACCCGAACACTTTAGGAATGATGGTGTTTAAAATAATTTGAGTTTGATAGCTTGCAGGTCAGAGCACAGAAGCAACTAGTTGCAAATAATGGAATTCCCTTTAACTAGTTACTGCAGTGGCTCAAGTGGCTAAGACGATGACTGGGAGGTGGGAGGTCAGCAGTTCGATTCCCGAGTACTGCAGAACTGAATGAGCTCCCGTCTCTGTCCCAGCTCCTGCCAACCTAGCAGTTCGAAAGCAAGAAATTGCAAGTAGATAAATAGGAACCACTTCAGTTGGAAGGAAACAGCGTTCATGCCTGCCACATGACCACGGAAACGTCTGCAGAAGCAGATAGTGCTGGCTCTTTGGCTTTGAAACAGATGAGCACTGAACCCTAGAGTCGGATATGACTGGCTTTCGAGCAAGTTACTTCTGGGGTGAGAAGCAAACTAGTAATCACAAGGTAATGCTTGGGTTGGTTGTTATTTTTGTTGTTCAGTCGCACAGTCGATTCTGACCCTATGGACCATTGCCCCCAGGCACCTCTGTCCTCCACCATCTTCCTCTGCCCGCCCAGCTCTGTGCCCATTGCATCTACAATACCATCTAGCCATCTCAGTTTTGGCTGCCCCATTCTTCTTTTGCCCACCATCTTTCCCAGCATCAAGGCTTTCTCAAGTGAATCCTCTCTTCTCATTTGATGTCCAATGTACTTTAGCTTCATCTTTATTATTTTTAGAATGAGCAGTCAGGGTTGATTTCTTCTAGGATCAACCTGTTTGTTCTCCTCGCTGTCCAAGAGACTCTAAAAACTCTCCTCCAACACCACATTTCAAAGGCATCTATTCTTCTGCGCTCAGCTTTCCTAATAGTCCAGCTCTCACAACCATACATTACCACCGGGAATACCATTGCTTTGACTGAGCGAATTTTTGTTTGCAAGGTGATTCTCTACTTTTGACTATGTTCCCCAGGTTTCTCATAGCTTGTTTCTCAAGAATCAGTAGCCTTTTTATTTCATGGCTGCAATCCCCATCTGCAGTGATCTTTGATCCCAAGAAAGTAAAGTCTGTCACTGCTTCTACTTCTTCCCCATATATTTTCTAGGGACTGAGAGGGCCTGTTTCCATTATCTTGGTTTTTTTGATGTTGAGTCTCAAGCCAGCTTTTGCACTCTCTTCTTTCAACTTAAATAGCAGCTTTAGGTCTTCCTCACTTTCTGCCATTAGGGTAATATCATATGCGTATCTCAAGTGGTTGATCCCAAATTGTGATTCCTCCATCATTCATTCATTCATTCATTCATTTATTCGATTTATACCCCGCCCTACTCGACCAGGGCCGACTCAGGGCGGCTTACAACAGTTAAATCAAATACAATATACAAAATTACAAATAATACAATGTTACAATACAGCAGTGAAACAATAAAATATGCAATAACATTTAAGTTCAAACATAACAAAACGGTTACACGATCCCTCAGCTACTAAACATAAGTAGGGGAAAGGGAAAGGGGAGGGGGAAACTGGAAATACGACACAATACAGTTCATTATGCAATACAGGGCAATAACAACATATCAAGCATAAACACAATATAAACAATTAAATAAAAAATAAACTTATACAAAACATAATAACAGTTTACAATGTTACAAGATATAATCAGGGAAAAAAAACAATAATCCAAAAGGGGGGGAGGGTCGGAACCCAAGGCTCAACGACCTTACACAACTCTTAATGTGAGCCGGGCTCAACAACTACATTGGAGCTCAGCTTAGTAATGAGCAATAATACCATAATACACTCTACAAAATACAAAAGAGACAAGACAAATACCGCAATGTCCTCAGCAGCCAAGTCCACAACCATGGTGGGGGCACGGACGGGAACGTCACCGTGCGGTGTCTTTGGCCCGCTCTGGCCACGGGAGCCCTTTTAAACTCCCCGCCCGGTGGCAGGGGGCGGGGATGGACGGCTTCGCACGGCGGCGGCGTCTTCGGCCCCCTCTGGCCACGGGAGCCCTTTTAAACTCCCCGCCCGGTGGCAGGGGGCGGGGAGGGATGGCTTCGCGCGGCGGCGGCGTCTTCGGCCCGCTCTGGCCACGGGAGCCCTTTTAAACACCCCGCCCGGTGGCAGGGGGTGGGGAGGGACGGCTTTGCGCGGCGGCGTCTTCTTCGGCTCCCTCTGGCCATGGGAGCCCTTTTAAACACCCCGCCCGGTGGCAGGGGGCGGGGAGGGACGGCTTCGCGCGGCGGCGGCATCTTCGGCTCCCTCTGGCCATGGGAGCCCTTTTAAACTCCCCGCCCAGTGGCAGGGGGCGGGGAGGGACGGCTTCGCGCGGCGGCGGCGTCTTCGGCTCCCTCTGGCCATGGGAGCCCTTTTAAACACCCCGCCCGGTGGCAGGGGGCGGGGAGGGACGGCTTCGCGCGGCGTCGTCGTCTTCGGCTCCCTCTGGCCACGGGAGCCCTTTTAAACTCCCCACCCGGTGGCAGGGGGCGGGGAGGGACGGCTTCGCGCGGCGGCGTCTTCGGCCCGCTCTGGCCACGGGAGCCCTTTTAAACACCCCACCTGGTGGCAGGGGGCGGGGAGGGACGGCTTCGCGCGGCGGCATCTTCTTCGGCTCCCTCTGGCCATGGGAGCCCTTTTAAACACCCCGCCCGGTGGCAGGGGGCGGGGAGGGACGGCTTCGCGCGGCGGCGGCATCTTCGGCTCCCTCTGGCCATGGGAGCCCTTTTAAACTCCCCGCCCGGTGGCAGGGGGCGGGGAGGGACGGCTTCGCGCGGCGGCGGCGTCTTCGGCTCCCTCTGGCCACGGGAGCCCTTTTAAACTCCCCGCCCGGTGGCAGGGGGTGGGGAGGGACGGCTTCGCGTGGCGGCGGCGTCTTCGGCTCCCTCTGGTCATGGGAGCCCTTTTAAACTCCCCGCCCCGTGGCAGGGGGCGGGGAGGGATGGCTTCGCGCGGCGGCGGCGTCTTCGGCTCCCTCTGGCCATGGGAGCCCTTTTAAACTCCTCGCCCAGTGGCAGGGGGCGGGGAGGGACGGCTTCGCGCGGCGTCGTCGTCTTCGGCTCCCTCTGGCCACGGGAGCCCTTTTAAACTCCCCACCCGGTGGCAGGGGGCGGGGAGGGACGGCTTCGCGCGGCGGCGTCTTCGGCCCGCTCTGGCCACGGGAGCCCTTTTAAACACCCCACCTGGTGGCAGGGGGCGGGGAGGGACGGCTTCGCGCGGCGGCATCTTCTTCGGCTCCCTCTGGCCATGGGAGCCCTTTTAAACACCCCGCCCGGTGGCAGGGGGCGGGGAGGGACGGCTTCGCGCGGCGGCGGCATCTTCGGCTCCCTCTGGCCATGGGAGCCCTTTTAAACTCCCCGCCCGGTGGCAGGGGGCGGGGAGGGACGGCTTCGCGCGGCGGCGGCGTCTTCGGCTCCCTCTGGCCACGGGAGCCCTTTTAAACTCCCCGCCCGGTGGCAGGGGGTGGGGAGGGACGGCTTCGCGTGGCGGCGGCGTCTTCGGCTCCCTCTGGTCATGGGAGCCCTTTTAAACTCCCCGCCCCGTGGCAGGGGGCGGGGAGGGATGGCTTCGCGCGGCGGCGGCGTCTTCGGCTCCCTCTGGCCATGGGAGCCCTTTTAAACTCCTCGCCCAGTGGCAGGGGGCGGGGAGGGACGGCTTCGCGCGCCGGCGGCGTCTTCGGCTCCCTCTGGCCATGGGAGCCCTTTTAAACTCCCCGCCCGGTGGCAGGGGGCGGGGAGGGACGGCTTCGCGCGGCGGCGGCATCTTCCATCCCGGCGGCGGCGTCTTCCATCCCTGTGTTGCGCATTATGTACTCTGTGAATAAGTTGAATAAACAAGGTGACAAAATGCAGCCTTGTCTTATTCCTTTTCCTATTCCAAACCACTTTGTCATTCCGTGTTCTGTCCTAACTGTTGCTTCTTGACTCATGTACAGATTTCTCATGAGGCATATGAGGTGTTCTGGTATTCCCATCTCTTTAATTATTTGCCACATTTGTTGTGGTCCACGCAGTCAAAGGTCTTGGTGTAGTCAATGAAACAGAAGTAGACTTGTTTCTGATTTTCCTTTGTTTTCTCCATGATCCAATGTATGTTGGCAATGTGGTCTCTAGTCATCATCATCATCATTTTAATTTATATACTGCTCTATCTCAGCCCAACGGGTGACTCAGAGCGGTTCCCAATATGTATAATAAAAAATACAATACAGTAAAAATATAAACAACTCAATGAATGTATTGAACCCAGCCTGCACTTCTGGTAGTTCTCTCTCCACATGCTGCTGAAGTCTATCCTGTATTATCTTGAGCATAACCTTGCTAGCGTGTGGGATGAGCGCAATTGTTTAATAATTTGAACATACAGTGGTACCTCATACAACAATTTTAATCCGTTCCACGGGGCTTGTTGTTGTCCCTGTAGGATGCGTCGTACAATGATTTTTTTTGCTAAGTGGTTTTCACCATTGAAAAATTGTTGTGTGATTTTTTCCATAGGGAAAATTGTTATGTGGGACACCATTTCCCCCCAAAACCTTTGTTGCTGTATGGGGCGATTGTTGTATGAGGTTCCACTGTACCGATCTTTTCCAATCCTGTAGCCATTGTTGTGTTTTCTAAATCTGCTGACATATATAATGCAATAATTTGATTTCATCATATTTTAAGGGCTTTGAAAAATTCTGATGGGATATCATCATCTCCACTGGCTTTGTTGTTTTCATTGCTTTTTAGGGCCTTTCTGAATTCACTCTCTATGATGTCTGGCTCAAGTTCAATGTTCTCACCATTGTGTTGAGGTCCTTTTTGTAAAGTTCCTCTGTGTACTCTTGCCATCTTTTCTTAATTTATTCTGCACCAGCTAACTCCTTGCCATTTTTGTCCTTTATCATGGTCATTTTTGATTTAAATATTCCCTTGATTTCCCCATTTTTTAAAAAAAGATCTCTAGTCTCCCTTATGTTGTTTTCCTCTCTTTCTTTGCATTGTTCATTTAGGTAGGTTTCCTTATCTCTCCTTGCTTTTCTTTGAAATTCTGTATTTGGTTACATTTAATGAATAGTTGGTTACATTTAATGAATAGTAAACAGAAGAAAATGGCAAAGTAGATGTGCGTGTGTGTGGATGAGAGAGAGGGAAGGATTGCTGTCAACCCTTCCAGATAAACTGCTTTAATGCAGGGCTTCTCAACCTACAGCCTGCAGGTTGACCCTGGCCCGTGGCACCATTTCATGTGACACACGTTGCCACCACCACTGGAAGCGGACGCATATGCATTTACGACAGCCACAGACGTATTTTACGGCAGGGGCAATCACCAGTCCTGCCCACTCGGCTATCTGAGGGAGCGTGGTCCAGCCCGCAGCTTGAAAAGGTTGAGAACCCCTGCTTTAATGTTTTGGAAACTCACAAGCTCATCATCTAGGTACATATCAGAATTCCCAGCATTTTATGCTGCATGGAGAGTTTTACGTATGCAACCTGTTGAATGCGGTTATTAGGTAGGAACTGCACTCATCCTCTCTGTACATTGTATACATGTTACTAGCAAGGTTTGCCCGGCGTTGGCGGGCTTTTTCACCCCTTTGTTTTATTTAAAACGATGCATGTTTTTTTTTCAAATATTTATTTTTTCGAAAAAATAAAACAATTTAACATTTAACAAAAAAATTTTGTAATGTTTTCTGCTCATAAAATGTTGCTTTAAACTATTTATAATTTTTTTCTGATGTCTTTTTTGCTGTAGGAATGCGTCTTCTGTATCTGTAAAACATAATATACAGGGATAGATATTGTTATATTTTTTTGTTTTTGAAATGTTGCATTTGCAAATTGTTTTGTTCTTTAATTATTGTTTTTTTAATAAATTTATTTTTATGCTTAAGTCAATATTTACCTTCTGTAACAGCTGTTTTGTGTTTTGTGGATCACGCAGTTGAGTGATGTTTTGCTGAGTTATCTGTGTAAAGGAAATAAAGACAAAGTTATATATATATGCTTTTTTAAGTTTCTGATAATGTAATTATTTTTATTGTTTACCTGATGATTTCTTGCTCTGTTGCGATTTTTTTTTTTTTGAGGAAATGCTGCAGCATTGATTCTGCTAGTGGCTGATTGTATGGTGATGGTGGATGTGTCATCATGAGTACATGTCTCAGTATGATTTTGTCTATATCCACCACATTTTTGTTTGGCTGGTCTTGTTGTTTTTGATGTGGTTGTGGTTTTAGACTGTTTTCTTGTTGTTTCTCATCGGATGAGTGTTTCAGTTCCTGTTGTTGTATTGGTTTGCTGTTTATTTCTGTTATTATTTCTTGTAATGTCTTTTTCTTTGGTTGCATTTTGTATCTAGTGTCCTCTGGTTTCTCATTGTTTGGGTTTTTCATGTCCTGGTGTTTTGTTTGTTTGTTGTTTATTTCCTCTATGATTTCTTGTAATGTTTTTTTCTGTGCGTTTTGTTTTAATTCTGTGGCCTTGTTATTTATTTCAGCAATATATGTTTCTTCCTTTTCCAAATTCAATAATGACTTTGTTGTGGTGATTGTTTGTTTTTCTTTTCTCCTGACTATTTGCATTTCTGTTTGGCTGGTTTTGTCGTCTGCCTTTTTGTTTTCTGTTTTGTTTGTGGTTGTTGTTTCTGTCTCCTTTGTTGTTTGTTGTATCTCATTTTTGTTTACATTGGTTGCTTTCTCTGGTTTTTGTTCTTTCCATGGCAATATAATTTTTTGGTTCATTGTTGTGTGAAGTTGTTCCCTTATGTATATGTCCTTGTATTGTTGTTGTTTTTTTGGGTAATGTGTTTGCCTCATTTGCATGTTTGTTTCTGTTTGTCCCTGTGTGTTTGTTGCTGTATTTCTGTTTGTTTGGGAGCTGTTTTCTGAGTTTGGTTGTTTCCATGGCAGTTTCATTTCTGTTGGTGATCCGTTTTGTTTTTCATTTTTCCTTACAGTAAGCAAATTCTGTTGTTTAATTTCCTGTTCTTCATTATCTAAGACATTATCAGTTATTTCATAATCTCCTTGTTTCCATGGCAACTTTTTTCCACGGTAAAATTCAATTGGGTGATGCATGTTAATTTTGCTAACGCAGAATGTACCTTTTGTGTTGCTGCTTGTTGTATGGTTCTCTACATGCTGGTTAGATGTTTTTGTGTTTGGTTGCTTTAGCGAATTGTTTTCTTCTTTCTCCATTTCGTTATATATTTTTTTAAACTAAACTTTGTAAAGAGTTCACTCTCGCTTTTTCAAAGTCGCGGCTGAGACATGTACTTTAGTTTCCAACCTGCGTATTTCCTGTTCGTTTAGAAAGTCTCGTTATCGCGTTATCTTACTCCGCTGCTTTGGGACTTTGGCAGAGTTAGGTGAGCTAAGGGGATTTGCAAGTGTGGAGATGTGGTTTTCTTCCGCGTTTCTGTTTGGATTTTTGGACGGCTTGGATGTGAGTGAATAATTTTTTTCCTTTATATTATTTTATTCCTTGCTGTTTATTGTTCCGTTTGTGCTTTACTTTCGTAAACCTTGTTCAAATTATCACGATACACGATGTTGGCTGTCGTGGACTTTGGCATTTGCCTTTACTCGTGTTTTAGTAATTTTAAATGTGAACCTAAGTTATTTATCTCCGCTGCCTAAGGAGTTAGCAAGAGTTTGGTGAGCTAAGTGGTTAAGCATTATTAGAGGTGTGTTTGTTTTGTCTGTTGCTTTTTGGCTGTCGCTATTGTTTCCCCTCGGAAAGTTTGCACTCACGACTTTGGCAACTCTCTTTTGGCGGATTAGTTTCGTTTTTAAGCTGTGTGTTTGCCGTATGTGTGTTTAATCTCGTTATCGCGTTATTTTCCCTCGCTCTTTTTGGAGTTTGGGAGAGCTAAGTGGATTTGCATGTTTGTAGGTGTGTCTGTGTTCCGCGTTGCTGTATCGCTGTGCAGAAGGCATGGCTGTAAGGGAGTGCGTATTTTCCTTTTAAAGTTTTCGTGTCTTGCTTCTTTTCGAAGCGTCTGTGAGTGTTTCTTGGCTGTCTTTGGGAAAGTTTAGGGAAATTCGATGTGTACTGTCGTTGACTTCGGGTGCTTCCTTTACTTGTATTTTGGTAAGTTAAACTGTTTTGATGTTATCTTTTGTAAAGGTGTTTAGGTGGTGGTGGGGGCTTTGTTTTGTTATGGTGCTTTGTTTGTGTGGAGTCGTGAAAGTAGATCGGTGTTTCCCCTTTAATATCAGCAGGCAGAGTGGATCGATCCCCCACCCCCCATCCTTAAAGCAACTCCGGTTTTAAAGAGAAGAAAAGACGGAGTATTTTTAAGGAGGGGTGGTAGGGGATCGATCCTCTCTGCCTCATCTTTTGTTTCCAGCCGCGTTTCCAGCCACTGATGTTAAAGGGGAAACTCCTTTTGGGAGCTTCAGGCGCCGCGGGAGAGTAAAAGAAAGCCGGCTGCTGTTTGCTTGCCTGTGAGCTGTTTTTCTTTTTAATTTTCCGGGCACCGTTTTCCTCAGCGTTCTGCGTGGGCGCGCAGGACGCTGGGGCTTGTAGTAATGGGTTGGTGCTGTGTGTTTTTGCTGGGTTTTTTTAAAATGCGTTTCTTTCGATTGGCTGCGGCGCGTGTCCGAACGCTGCGCCGTGCGAGAGCCTCTCAGCGTGATTGGCTCTGGCGCGGCGCAGCGCAAGGAATGTTGGGAAGTGAAGTTCTTTCCCTTTCTTGCCGTTTGTGGGGCTGAGGCCCCCGTGCCGGATTTTTAAATCCTTCGTTGACCTGCGTAGGGAATTCGGCCGTGCACACGAAGGGTGGGTGTGGGTCAGTAGGGCGACGCATAGCAGCCTATAGCCAGTTCCAACGGTTAATGCTTGGTTTTATAGGTTAAGATTTTTGTAAGCTACCAGTGTCTCATGGTTTGGTTACTTTCATTATCCATGCACAGGCCAAGCAAAAATCTGTGAATGCTAATTCCTGTCATTCCTGCCACTACTGAAACTGAAGACAGTGGGTTGAGAAAAAAAATCAGATCTTTGTGTTATCTTCCTTATTAATGTTGAAGTTCTTATTTTTACATTAAAAGGGAAGACACGGCAATTGATACACCTAGAAAGCAGTGTTTTTAAAGCAACCGATCACTATGCAGTACCTTCAAATCATTTTCTTACATTTGTTCTTCCCAATTAGTATAAAAATGATAAATTAATACATTGGCTGAAATGTAGTAATTTGCACCAGAACAGACCTGTTAAATCAATGAGGATTTACTAAATCAAAATCTCCATATGTTTCATTGATTCATTTGGGCCCATTCTACTTGACTTACTTTATCATGGTAAGTTGCAACTAGAGGACAATTGATTCAGTGGAACTAACAATTCACCCAATCCTCTCTGATTCAGTGTGTCTAGTGGGACTTACTATGAAAAGCAGTAAGATTTCAGTAAGCATGTCTAAGGTCTGTAGGAATTTTTGTTACCTTGGAAGTCTGGCCAGAATCCTGTTGGGTGAAAAACGAGCAGAAGAATCACACAAGAGGTTCCAACCTTTCTTGGGGTATCCATCACTATTATTTATTTAAAATATTTATGCTTTGCTTTTCTCCTCAAGAAGTCTCAAGATTGATTGTGCAGTCAGGTGTGCAAGAGATACCTCAGCAAAGGCAGGAACTGTTTGCACAATTACTGTTACAACAGGATTCTGACCTTTGTTTTTTGAAATAGGCCCAAGGTGGGAAAATATTTCCATTCACTTTCATTAGAGATTGATGCAATCTAGGAAAAATGTCAGTATTGTGGAGACAGTGTTTTGGCTTACCTTGTATTTGGTATTGTAGTTAAAGCATTTCAGGGGTTTTATCTACAGATGTCAAAAAGAGGGAAATAATATGTGGGTTTTCCCCCTGTGTCTGAAAAATAAAAATTCCAAGGCACTTGCTTATCAGTTAACAAGTACTGGGTGTTTCTGTTTTAAGTATTAAGTAACAGGAAACTGGAGTGTTCCTATATCCGGAATATGCCTGATATTAAATGTAGTCTTTGAAAGAGATTATTTGGCATTGATAAAAGAACATTTGAGTTTTAGTCTTTTCCTGATAGTTTGTGGGAAGAAAAGGAGCTTTCAAATTAACATATGTTTATTTACTTGAAGAAATTTAGTTGTATACTGTAGATACTTCACTGTGAATTTTAAGATAAAATAATAGCATATTATTCCAGGAGAGTGTTTATTATTAAGGCTAATGTAGAAAAAATGGGTAGCAAAGATAATATCTGTGAATTACAAAGGAGGGAAAATGCAGGTGCCAGGAGAAACATATTTTTGATAATTCCAGTAGATTTGAATTGGAAATTGAGTGCAATATGTTGGATTGGAAATTTTCTCAGTTGTGCTATAAAAAAGGAGATTATGTGAAGGAAAACACATATAATAAAATTACAATCCGGTGTTTTCTCACTTGCAAAAGGCTAGCTATATTATGCTGATATAAATATAGCTAGGACATCTCAAATTCTTGTGCTGCTGCCTAATTTTAATCCTCTGCTTGTGCTGGAAAGAAAGCTACCACAATTGTTGCTTAAATGGGACTCCTTTCTCTGCAGCTTAATGTCCTGTGTTTAAAAATGTCCTTGATCCTAGACATGGGAGTAAAATTGAATGGCATGCAAATCTTACCACAACAGTTGTATTATGTGTGGCTTTTCTGGTGAATACCTGAGAGAACCATGCAAGGGGACTAATGAAAGTAGCAATTAGTGTTGGGTAGATAGAAGCACTGTCTCCTCCCCCCTCCCACACTCATGGATCGTTGCCTTGCTGAGGCGAGGGGTTATGCCAGTGGTGGTGAACCTTGGCACTTCAGCTGTTCTTGGACCATTTCCCAGAAGCCCTAATCATCAGGTGTGCTGACTTGAGCTTCTGGTAATTGAAGTCCAGGAACAGGTGGGGTGCCAAGGTTCGCCATCACTGGGCTATGCCATGCAGGGCCAGTGGGCCACCCAAAACAGACATGCCATAACAGAGAACTCGGACTAAATGTGATCCTCTGGAGAATGAACTGACAAGTACAAGTAGCCCCAGGTTTAGAGAGATACTCCAAACTGATGTGGAGTAGAGCTGCCACAATATTTTGTAGGAGGACATTCCAGCTGATAACTGACCTGAAGCCATGAAGCCTATAAATATGAAAGCTGTTTTGGCAAGGGGAGGAGGGTGGGGGAGGAGGAGAGAGAAGAGTGTTATTAAGGAATGTTTAGATGCTATCTTTCCCCTCTTATCTCAGGGAATGCATAGAATGTAGAGATGAGGAATTTACGGATTCTGATCAAAATCTACTTTGAGGTGTAACTTCCAGAAAAACGCTAGGACTAGGTAAAGTTTCTAGCATTTTTATTTTGCAGTCTAGCTGTGTATTGGGCATGCATGTTCTAGATGTAATAGAACATGGCATTTGTTTACTGAACAAATTGTCAGTTACTGTATTAGCAGCTCCTGTAACTTCTTGATTTTTATGTTGATTGTTCTTAATATGGAAGGTAGAGTTTCAGCGTTTGCATTTTGATCTGCTTGCAGATAGTTTTTTTTTTAAAGGCAAAAAGATAAAGGGGAGTGGAAAATGTAATTTTAAAATTAGAATTAGGGTAACAAGCACGTTATCTGCTTTCCTAGTCTTGTTTTCTCACAAAGTGAATTAATTCTGAACTCCTTATGAAAATAGTTCTTGTTAACATGACCTAATTGGGCAGCTTGCTTAGGCATCATATGATAATTTTAGCTATACTTAGAAGAGGGTTGGTGCAGTCGTTCTTAGCATTCAGGAATGTAATTTTGCTGTATTAATGTGTTGTCCTCTTATTCTAGCAGTCTTAAAAATTAACACAAATTTGACTATGATGGCAGCAGGTAAGAATTATGGTAAAACTGGTAAAAAGATTAACTGCACATAGATTGTTCAGAGGCATTAAACAGTCTTCTTTCTCTCTGTTTTCTTTTGTGCTTAATGAGAAGTGGAGAAATAAGAGAAAGAATTTTAAAAGCTGTGCTTAACTTACTTCAAGGTATTAATGTGACTAATGTATATAGGAGATATGATGGTTGCCATTCTATGGATTTTGATAAATTGATATTTAGTCTTCTGTAAGAGAGGAACAAAATAAAGTGTCAGAAAGTATTGCACAGTATTTGGAAACTACTTGTCAGAGGTGACAACAACATTTGCAGATGGAAAAAAAGACTGAATTTTACTATCAGATTCCTTAATAGACAATAGCAATTGAGAAGCACAAGTAAAACAATATGAGATTTTCCTCAGAGCTGCTGCTTAGACATAATTTATTCTACATACTTCATTAAAATAGAGTTGTATCAGTCAAGAGTGTATGTTCTTTATGTTACAGGCAATATAAATATGTAGAACGGACACAAAAAACAAGGTTAATTGAAAGTTTGTTTGCCAGATTCATATGTTTGCCTCTTAGAATAAAATATTTAATTTGTTTTCATATTTTCAGACAAAAGGACATGAACAAATGTTATATTAGTTAATTATCTTCCTCCTGCCCAGACCTCAGATGTTTGTGTGCTTTTTTATGGACTAATTCACCAGCAAACAAGAGTTCATTATATCCTTCCTTTTTATTCTCCGGGACTGCATAAACAGAAATGGTTTTGATAGAGTCTTTTTCTAATTTGCAAATAGGAAAAATGATACCTCTTAAGTCAGTAAGATAAGTGTTGAAAGAATAAGCTTGGAGCAAGTCATCTGAGGTTTGGTCTTGGTCGGTATTGTAGAGCAATTAACTCTGATCTTTAGAGCTGAACTTTGGTTAGGAATAGGTGTCTGATTATAGCTTGGTATGTATAGGAATATACAGGGTAGTCTCTGAATAGTATATTAGCTTATATCAGCACAAAGCTATAGACTTGCTTTGAATCACTTTTCATGAATTTAATTTGATGGAAATGGAAATATTCTCTTTACAAGTTGAAAGGTAGAACACTTCAAATAAAGTCCAAGTATGTTTTGGTGTCTCATACAAAGAAAAAATGTTGCCTCTTCTAGACACACTTAGCTGATGCAAAGCGATACTGACTTAATAAACAGTATGTCTGATATTAAGTGCTATAGTGGCAACTAGCAGAGGACCCGGCGTTGCCTGGGGGTACCCTACCCGGTCCAAGGAGAGACCCGGGCCCGCCCTCCAACTGTCTTACCTTTTTGTCTGCTGTAGTCGCGTCCGCTCTCTCAGCCCTGCTGTGAGACACCATCTCAGCCTAACTCTGGCTGCCGCCACCAGCCTCCCCAGCGACTACAGTCAGTGGGTAGCCATCACAGCCCGGCCCCTCGGTCTTCCCATGGGTTGTGTCAGGCGGAAGGGAGGCTCCATTTGGGCGGGTGTGAGGAGAACCCATGGGGGGTGGAGGCCTGTGGAAGGCGGCAGCCTGGTCCTGTCCTCTGCCCATTCCCCAGCTGGTGAGTTCTCCCTTTCCCCCCGAGGCGTGCCTCAGGAGAACAGAGGAGCCATGCTGTGGTGGCCGCCCACCAACAGTAGTCGCTGTGGTGGGGGTGGCCGTAATGGCTGTAATTGCCACCATCCGTATTGGCGGCTAGGCCGTGTGCCACCTGGAATGCTGGGCAGACTTTGGCGCATGCGTGGAATTTCACACATGTGTCACACCCTGGAACACCAGGTAGGGTTAGGCGCATGTGTGGATTCTTGCGCATGCACAGTCACCTCCCATGGTCATTTCTGCTGGCCGGGGGGGGGGGTGTTGCAGCCCCTTTTCAGGGACAAGGTTACCCCAAGAAATCATAATCCCCCCTGGTTGGCTTTTTTCCCTTGCTTTTTCTCCTGACGGGGGGGATCCCCTTTGCAGATTGATTTAGGGGTGTACCCCTCCCCATGGGGCTTGGCACCCACGCAGTGACCATCTCTTCGGCCCAAGGTACGTATGTGCTGAGTTTCAGCGCGATTGGTGCAGGGGTGTGGATTTTTATAGGGAACATACAGCACCAGACCTTGATTTTAGTTATATAGATATAAAATAATATATTTATGGCCTACACCACAGTGGCGAACCTTGGCACACCAGCTTTTCTTGGGCTTCAATTCCCAGAAGCCCTGATCAGCAGGTTACTGACTTGGGCTTCTGAGAATTGAAGTCCAAAAACAGCTGGAGTGCCAGGGTTGGCCACCACTGGTCCTAGAAGGTTTCAATAAGTCAGCTTAAGTAATTCATTGGTATGTTTTAATGAAGGCAGCGTGTGCTGAACTTTATTTGTTGGAATTGTATTTCACTGAAAGTGATTTCTATATGTAGAAAATGCTAGCCTCCAATGGAGCAGGGAAGAGGAATAATTTGTAACGATTATCTCTCCTTTTCTCTTTAACTTTTAGCAGTTCTTGAACATCTTGTTTTCAAACTAAACTACATAGCAGCGAAGAAATGTAAACATTTAGTCAAATCTAAATTTTGAAAAGCCTTTGTTTTTTTAAAAACTTGAAAGCCTACTAAAATAGTACAGTATGGGCTATAAAAGTATCCTGTAACCTGTATATGTAGCCTATCATTTACTGTACTGTACGTAAAACAACATTTTGGTGTTATTGGTCTGTTAATTTTTTAAGATCAGTTTGTTCTGTGACAAGGCTAAATGTGAAACTGCCAAAATGAAGGCACCTTTGGGTGAAATCATTCTGCAGTTCCTTCCGCCTGACCTAGTGTGAAAAAGAAAGATTAGCCGGTAACACAAGGTTGCAGTTACTAGGGTATGCCCAATTGTGGTTCAAAATACAGTATGTGTACTACAATATTCGAGGAGGCTCTTTCTGTGTACCTTCCAAGGAATCTTGTACAAGTAGAGGAACTGTAATCTATGCAGATTGGTGTTTCTTTGGCGGGGAAATAGATAATCACGAAGCACCCAAAATTGCTTTGGGGACAGGGAACCCTTGTGCAGAACAACCTCACTGCTTGGAAGAAAGAGGGATTCCCCCTATCACTGAGAGTGAGAGGCTTGCAAAATTTCACATTTCTAGTTTAAATGTCTGTAACACTGAGTGAATGACTGTGCCTTTCTTTTTCAAACAATCCTATATAGTTGGAGGCAGTTTTTTAACCTTGCATAGGTACAGTATCTCAATTCTACTCCCTCCTTCAAAGGTACTGATAGTAAACTATTAGGGATTAGAAAAAGCTACAGTTAACTTTGTCCTTGCTCCCATGCTGTGGTATATGCTATTGTTTTTGATTGACTCTCCTAACATTTCATATCTCAACTCCTTTTAAACATACTGTACTGTATGTTAGATTATCACTGATAGACTGATTTTCTCTTTCTCTCGCTCTTTCTCCCTGCACTGTATAGTTTGAGCTACTACCAGTGTTCTAAAGGGTTGTGTGAGCCTGCAAATTAAAGAGAAGACATCATTGAAAAGTTGTGGTTTCCCCCCCTATGAACTGGATGTAATAGAAACCTTATTTTTGGTTGGTTTTATTTCCACAATAATAACCACTCAACTCAGGTCCATTGTTAAGATGACTGATCTTTTGTGCCTAAGTATAGAGTGTAACTCTCATTTTCCATGGTTAATTTCCTTTTGTGCAAGAAAATTTTTAGACTAATTTCCATGCACAAAAAAATCTAGCATGTGGAAAACTTCCCTTCTGTGAGCAGTGTTTTCACTTTTCCAGCAATGTACAAAGGCAACCTTTGGATCTAAGCTACTGATAAGAAGAGGAAAGCAGAACAGTATGGTCCTTGTGTAGAAAAAATCATGGTGGTGATAGTTAATATTCTTTCTTCTACTTGTTTTACATTTTATTCCCCAGGTTCTGCTGGCAATATTGCTAACGGCTTGTTTAGGCTGAAGATGAAAACATTTGGGAAAGCAGAAGTTTCCTCGCCCCTTGTTTACAGGATTTTCTTAGTTTGTGTTTGTAAATGATAGTGACACCCTGCTAGTTAAAAAAAGGAATCCTGTTAATACTTAACAAATAAATATATAAAATTATCATGGTAGAAGCTTTGGCAGCTAGAGTACATTCCTCAAATTGATTACACTAACCTCCTTTTCAGTCTTATCACCAAGTTTTTTTTAATAAAAAAAATGAGTTTCTTACATTCCTTGTAAAATTTGGTTTTCTCTCTTGTTCATTTATCTAGTGGGCCATGAAGCATCTAAAGAGAACTAAATGGTAGTGTAAGTGTGTTGTATAAACACAAATAAAGACATTTAAAGGCCCATTTGCCACATAATTAGTATACATTTTGTAACTGTGGTTTTTTTCCCTATTTTATAATGTTTTTGAGATTTTATTGTTAATGTGTAAGCGGCCTGGAGTCGCCTCGGCGAGGGGGCGGTGGTATAAATATGATTAAATAAATATGATTAAACAAACAAACAAACAAACTGCTTGTACAGTAGACCCTCACATAATGACGTTACTTGGTTCCTCAAGTAGCATTGCTAAGTGAATTTTGTTGTTATGCGGGTTTCTATGGACTTTTTTAGCTTCATTGTCCAGTTATTTTAGCGTTGTTATCCGGACAATGACACTAAAAATGTTGTTATGCGGGGGAACATGTGGGGCATAACGATGTGTTGTTAAGCGAAAATGATGCTATATGAACGCGTTGTTATGTGAGGGTTGACTGTACTATGTATTTCTAACTGGAGAAAAACTGGAGTAGTGCTTCTGCTGTTGTTGTGGGGGCAACATAAAGCTATCCAGTACCATTGCCTCATGGATGGCTTCTCCTCTTGACAGTATTATAAAGGACCTGCTTCTCAGCTGGTTGGGATATGGATTTCCCCAATTAACTGAAAAGCAAAATACTGTATGGTTGCACGGACCGCACCAAACATAATTTTGCGTGCACACACACACACACACACACACACACACACACACACACACACACACACACACACACCACCTCAGGCATCTTTTAAAAGCCACTCCGGTCCAGCATGGACAGCCCTTGGACTACTCAACAATGTTTTAAAAAAGTTTTCTTCACCATTTTCCAGAGAACTTCTACTCCGCTTCTAACCCACTTTCTTTGAAGTGTCTTAAAAAGTAATAACATATATTTAACACTTGTGCTATGGATGTCTAGATTCTTTTAGTCTTTTGCTGAAAGTTAATCGGTTTTCTTTGTGTGGTTTTCTTTGTGCTGTAACTCTTTACTTCTTGCAGAATGAATTTTGCAGAGAACACCTTACCACTTTGCTTTCTATGATGGAAGTTTGGTTGGTCTCAAGATAATTATGAATTACTAAATAATGAAATCCACAAGGATTGTAGTGATCTCCGAAGCCACTGCATGCTGCTGCCCATCCCTTTAGATTTGTAGTATGGCTGCAGGGGCTAAATCCTACTACAAGGTCCAGAATCTGTCTTATAACAATCTTATATAGCAGAGATGGAGAACTATATCATATTGGATCCATCCTGTACCAAACTCCACCAATCAGGAATAGCTGTTGCTGTTATTGTTGTTGTTGCTACTTCTGTTGCTGTTCTCTCCCCTCTCCCCTTTTGTGTGTCAAGAGAGATACATGGTTCTTGTTCTGGCACTTCTAGTGGCCTTTACCGGTGTTATTTGGTGTTCTTGTAATACTGTATGTCTTTGATGTTATCTCCACCTTCCTCTCGGTCTGCTTCCTGCTCAGGAATGCTAAATGCTCTTCATGTGCTGGTTGAGAGATGTTCTTTACTGTGCTCTATGGAAGTAGGAGCTGCAAAGCCTGGCTGCTGGTCAAAGCTGCAATTGGAAAACCTAATGATATTAGCAGTGTTGTTTTTTGTCCTGAAGTTCTCCAGCTCCGAGACAGTTGTGGAGGGAATAGGATCCAGCTGTACCAATATGATATACCGGTAGTTCCCCATCTCTGTTATTTTAGATTTTTATAAGTAGAAAGGGTTTTCTTAGGGGTGGCATCTGGTATGTGGAATTCCCCTTAGAGTTGGGCATTGATGGCTTAGTTTGATTCTAAGAGAGCTTTGGAACTAATTGAAACTCTTATTGTTATGCTAGGGGACAGCACTGGCTCAAGTGGCTAAGATGCTGACTGGGAGGCGGAAGGACAGCAGTTCGATTCCCGAGTACTGCAGGACGGAATGAGCTCCCGTCTTTGTCCCAGCTCCTGCCAACCTAGCAGTTCAAAAGCAAGAAATTGCAAGTAGACAAATAGGGACCACTTCGGTGGGAAGGTAACAGTGTTCCATGCGCTCCGATGTCTAGTCATGCCTGCCACATGACCATGGAAATGTTTGCAGCAGCAGACAGCGCTGACTCTTTGGCTTTGAAACAGAGATGAGCACTGAACCCTAGAGTCGGATACGACTGGCTTTCGAGCAAGGGAAACCTTTACCTTTACTATTGTTATGCTAGAAGGCTGATTAAAATCTTTGCATCTGGTGGACTCAGAATGCATCTTTTTGTAGCAGTTTGCTAAAAATGTGTTCTGGCTTTCTGATTTTGTAGAATAAATCTTTTTGTACTTCATGTTTTATTATACAGCAATCTACTTTGAAAAGACTGTGGTCTTGCAAGGCAGCTAAGGGCTGAGTTAGCAAAATAAAAACAAATGTTGCCACATGGTAATCTTTTAAGTGTTGATGGTGTTTTGTTGCAGTACTTTTTCAGTCTGTTGTTAATCAAAACTAAAATTCTTTGCATTTTTAGATGTTGGATGACCTAGATAAAAAAAATTCTTAAAGGATGTGTGTAGTTTAGTAAGTGCTTTAGAGTTTGAAGGGACTGCAGTGCCTTAGTAGTTAAGATGCTGAACTTGGCGACTGGAAGGTTGGCAGGCCAGCAGTTCGAGACCTGAGTGCTGCATGATGGAGTGAGCTTCCATTTCTGTCCCCAGCTCCTGCCAACCTAGCAGTTCAAAAGCAAGAAATTGCAAGTAGATAAATAGGTACCACTTTGGTGGGAAGATAAACAGTGTTCCGTGCACTCCAGTGTTTAGTCACGCCTGCCACATGTTCAAGAAAATGTCTGCAGACACAAACAGCTTGGCTCTTTGGCTAGAGTCTGATACGACTGGCCTAGAATCTGATACGACTGGCTTTCGAGTTAGGGAGACCTTTACCTTAGAGGAGGGGTTGGCAACCTATGTTCGGCCCACGGTGCCAAATAATCCGGCCCCTGCTCCAACCACCACATATGCGTTTATGGCAGTGTTTACAGTGAGCCCACGCCCCAGTCCAGCCCCCTCAACTGTCTGAGGGAGCATGATCCAGCCCCCGACTTTAAAAGGTTACCAACCCCTGGAGTAGAATGACTATCTTTGTGTGTTTGAAATTAGAAAATTACACAGATGAGAAACACAGGCAATAGAGACAATATTTTCACCTTCAGCTATATGTTATGTGCAATACCAGCTCTCCTGCACAATATAGGTAAGGTAAAGATACCCTGATGGTGGTATATGTACACTGTAGGTGTGCTGTTCATGATATGCCCTGTCTCTTTTGACGTGGGCCATGCTCACACAAGTGACTTTAATTCCATTGTGTGGGTGGCATATGAGCATGAGCACAAATGCTATAGTGTGGCTATTTTAGAGCGGGAGAGAAACACTACTTTGGCTGGCTGCCCAATAAAATATTTTCATTTTGTGGTAAGAGCTAGGGAGGCCGTATACTGTTGAAACTACAGATTAGCTAAATGTTCTCACTCACAAATAAGAGAACCATGTGAGAGCCTATATTTAGCAAATCTACAATAACAATGAGGTTTTTTCGCAGTTCAGTTGTCTTTTCCCCTGGATACTTCATATATCTTAAGCCTATTTTATGTGGTGTTTGTTCTCTTGTTAATGAAATGTGAACTGCAAGTACTGTAGTACACATGCTCTTACACATTACTGTAAGTAACCCCTTTTGTAATGCCTTTCTGAAGTGCACCAAGCCCCTACAACAGCCCTGCAATATAGATCGGTTTGTCTTTATGAAGAAAACTGTACTGATATGAAAAGCTTAATTATTGAAGCAAATAAGTAATGAGATTATATTAGCTGTTCTATTTCTCTCTTGAGTTTCCTTCAGTGAGGTCAAACACATGGTCTTCCTCCCCACTTTTTTAAATCCACAGAACAGTGGACCTAATCTGTGAATAGATTAGGTTAAACTCTAATGACTAGACCAGGATTGCCTAGGGAACTTCATGAGATTTCTCCCCACTATGCCGTGCTGACTATTTATATTGGTTTGTAGATAGAGAATAACCCAGATGAAATTTGGGGTGTTTTTTATAGTTTGAACATGTACTTTAAAGTGGTTTTTATTCAGCAGTTTTAATTATAATTCTGTATATTTAAATGCTTATTAGTGTTCTTCTTCCACGTCTAGGCCAGAGGTAAAACTGCCAAAATGTATCCACCTTTTGGTGAATTCATTCTGTAGTTACTTTCGCCTGGCCTAGTGTGAGAAAGATTAGCTGACACAATGTTGAAATTCATAGTATTTGTAGCTGTTTTAACATTTGTTGTTTGAATGTTTTAGAAGCACCCTTGAGTCCTTTGTTGGAAAAAAGCAGGAGACTAACAGAATAGTAAAAGTAAAAGTCACCCTTTCTCAAAAGCCAGTCGTATCCGACTCTAGGGTTCAGTGCTCATCTCTGTTTCTAGCCCAAGATTCTGCGTCTGCAGACTTCCGTGGACACATGGCAGGCATGCCTCAACACCGGAGTGCACGGAACTCTGTTTACCTTCCCACCAAAGTGGTACCTACTTATCTACTTGCATTTTCTTGCTTTCGAACTGCTAGGTTGGCAGGAGCTGGGACAGGCTAACTGTCGTGCAGGACTCAGGAATCGAACTCCAACCTTCCAGTCGTCGAATTCAGCATCTTAACTACTTGAGCCACCGTAGAATATGTAAAAAACAATGCTGAACTAGGTAGTTCATAATCTTCAAGATAAGCTGCTACGCTGGATATGTACCTATGGTAAACTTTGCAGCCTAGATTTATTTTATATTTATTTCTTCCTTGCTTGCAGCAGTGTACTTTACTTTGTCTATATCAGGCTTTCAGGCATTCTCTACCTATGGCCTGTGGGCCAAACTTGGCCCCTGAAGCCATTTCATCTGGCCCTCAGCGCCCTCATCCCTGATGCCACCTGGAAGTGCCAAAAACCAGCAAGAACGCTGTTTTCAGCGGGTTCTCACATGGAAACACGTGACTGGCCACCGGAGCCATTCAACGGGGAGTGATCCAGCCCACACCCCCAAAAGGTTGAGAAAGCCTGGTCATAGACAGTAAGAAGCTCTTCCCCACCTTGAGTGCATTCTTACAATACTGTATAGTGTTTTATTGCACTTTTTTCATCAAATGTGATATTGGTAATCATCGTACCTAATAAATATGATGTAAAGAGACCCCAATTCACTGGCATCTTCTCACCTCATGCTCTGCACATGTCTTTTTAATGGCATCTGGTGAATGCAAGTCAGAACAAGCATAATTTCTGTCCTTCTTCCCTCCCTTCCTGTTTCCTTACTCTAAGGCTTTCTTAGGCTTTGTGTGATAGTGAATAAACACTTCACTCACACCAAGTTAATAATCTAGAGTCTTTTCCTCTATCTCTTTTATGAATGGGGTGGGATTAATTGGGTTTTTAAATCTGTTTTATATGTTCTAGACTTGATGTAAGCCGCCCTGAGTCGGGTTTTGGCTGACTGGGCGGCATAGAAGATTAAAAATTAAATTAAAATTAAATTAAATTCACATGTGGAAAAGGAATTTTTTCCAAAGGGTGATAATTCACATGTTGACATCTCATGTAAATGCCAAGACCTTTGGCACTAGAACTCTGTAGGTGGAGAAGAGCTGGAATGTTGAATCAAGAATTCTTTCTACTACCTTGAGCAATATATCATATATATGTGTGTGTGTGTGTGTGTGTTTCTAGCCAGTCCTGACTTGTTCTTGTACAGGTATTTGTTCTGAAGTCTTCAGAACACTGTAATCTCTGGCAGGTATGTGACAAGCATGTAGAAACACAGGATTGGTAAGGGCAGAAGGCCGACAGGATTGCCTTGAGAAACAGTCTGTCTTCTAATGTTCTTGTTTTGTGAGAATTTCTGAGGCCAAGTGCACACACATGTACACACCCATATGTAGATTAGTTTTGCCATAAATGTTTGTCTTTGCATTTCTGGAGCTGTTTTGTTTTTGGTTTCAGAGATCAATTCCTCTTTATAATCTTGATGGTGTTAAGTTACAGCCACCTACTGCTAGCATCATTGCTATTGCTGAATAATAAAACAAGGTTCAAACACTTGACATCTTCAGTGTGGGAAAGATACTGTGTCCTATTCTATACAGTTCCTGCCACTGAGATGAGAACATACTGTTGGCCTGAAGTTTATTTATGTATTATTTATGTGTTTTATGGGGGACTTACAGAATTTAAGTTTAAAAGAGCACAAGTTAAAAATACAATATACATGCAAGCACACACGCGCGCACAGAGAGAGTGAGAGAGAGAGAGAGAGAATTAAACTAGCCTAATAGTTAAAATGGACTCTGGTTTAGATGCTGAACTTGATGACTGGAAGATCGGCAGGTCAGCAGTTTGAGACCCAAGTGTTGGACGATGGAGTGAGCTCCCATCTCTGTCCACTGACAACCTAGCAGTTCAGATGCAAGAAATTGCAAGTAGATAAATAGGTACCACCTCATTGGGAAGGAAAACAGTATTTTAGGCACTCTGGTGTCTAGTCATTCCTCCTATATGGCCACTGAAATGTTTGCAGATGCAGACAGCGCTGGCTCTTTAGCTATAAGCGGAAATTGGCAGAGTTGGATATGACTGGCTTTTGAGCAAGGGCGACCTTTACCTTTAATAGTTAAAATGTATTAAATAATTAAAATGGGATCAAAACCTCAGAAACTTTAAAAACAAGATAAAACTTAAAACAGACAATACACTTAGTTTGAAAACCAGCATACAGGAACTCATTCATAATGATTAAAAGCCTGCCAGAAAAGATGGGACTTCAACTGTCTACAGAAGGATGAAAGGGAAGGGGCTAATCTAACCTTCCAAGGGAGCGAATTCCACAGCCTGGGAGGTGTCACAGAAAAGGTCCTCTTCTGTGTCCCCATCAAACGTTCCTCTGAAGATCTTAAGAGCTGAATAGGTTCATAGAGGAGGATACTGTCCTTCAGATAGCCTGGACCCAAGTCGTTTAAGGCTTTCTAGGTCATAACCAGCACTTTGAATTGGGCCCAGAAACAGACTCATAGCCAGTGCAGTATTGCAGTTGTTGTAGTAGGGGTGTTATATGCTCCCTATAACTGGCCCAGTTAGCAGTCTGGCTTCTGCATTTTGAAACAGCTGAAGTTTCTGAATTGTCTTCAAAAGCAGCCCCACGTAGAACACATTTAGTTATATCCAAGCAGAATATAATTAAGCATGTGTCACTGCAGCCAAATTAGGCATCTTGAAGAATAGGTGCATCTAGCACACCAGTTTTAACTGGGCAAATGCATTCCTAACCACTGCTGAGACCTGGCCTTCCAGATTCAGGGTTGAGTTCAGGAGTACACCCAAGCTGTGGACCTGTGGTTTTTCAGGGGGGTGGGGAGGGGAAGTGTCAGCCAACCCAGCACAAGTTGCATCCCTTTTTCCTTCATCTCCCTACTAATTGACCAGGAGCACCTCTGTCTTGTCTGAATTAAGCTTCAGTTTCTTTGCCCTCATCCAATCCATTACTAACACTAGACATTAGTTTAGAACTGAGGGAGCTTCCTTGGAATTATATGAGAAGAAAAGATAAGAGTTGGATGTCATCAACACTGAATCCCAAAACTCCAGATAACCTCTCCATTGGTTTCATGTACGTGTTAGAAAGCATGGTGTGTGTGGGGGGGACAAAGCAGAACCCTAAGTGGATGCCACAGGTCAACAGCCAAGGCACCGAGCAGGACCCCCCCCCCACAGCACCACCACCTGGGTCTTCCTTCCAGGAATGGCCAAAGACCCTGTAAAACAGTACAGTACCTCCAAGTCCCATCCCAGAGACACAGCCCAGAAGGATATCATGGTTAATGGTATTGAAAGACTATGAGAGATCCTACACAATCAATAGGGACACACTCCCCCTGTCCACTTCCCAGTGTAAGTCATCTACCAAGGTGACCAAATCTGTCCCTGTCCCTTAACCAGGTCTGAAGCCAGAATGAAATGAGTCTAGACCATTGGTTCCCAATGTGGGGCACATGCCCGACTTCAATTCCCAGAACTTCAGTTCCCTGAACTTCAATTTCCAGAAGCCTAAGTCAGTACATTGGCTGATCAGTGCTTTGGGGAATTGACTTAGGCTTCTGGGGATTGAGGTCCAAAAACCTAAGATTGGGAAACACTGGTCTAGCTAATAATTCAGCTGCAGTTCTGTCCAGAGTTCCCCTTATGTCCAGAAGCTCTTCTGGGTAATCCATTCCATTCTTCATGTCAGAGAGCATATTTTTATATTTACAAGTAATGTTTTAAAGACACATTTCATACTGGTGTCTAGCTAGTATGAATTGCTGGTACCACTCAAGAAGGTAGGACCTCAGGATCTAAAACAGTATGCATGTGCATATGTGTTTTTGTTGTTGTTGTTCAGTCGCACAGTCGATTCCGACCCTTTGCGACCCTATGGACCATCGTTCTCCAGGCGCCTCTGTCCTCCACCATCCCCCTCAGTCCTCCCAGTTTTGTGCCCATTGTGTCTACAATACCATCTATCCATCTCATCCTTGGCCTCCCCCTTCTTCTTTTGCCCTCCACCTTTCCCAACATCACGGCCTTCTCAAGTGAATCCTCCCTTCTCATTTGATGCCCAAAGTACTTTAGCCTCATCTTTACTATTTGACCTTCCAATGAGCAGTCAGTGTTGATTTCTTCTAAGATTGACCTATTTGTTCTCCTCGCTGTCCAAGGTACCCTCAAAACTCTCCTCCAACACCACATTTCAAAGGCATCTATTCTTCTGCGTTCAGCTTTCCTAATTGTCCAGCTCTCACATCCGTACATTACCACTGGGAATACCATTGCTTTGACTATTCTAATTTTTGTTTTCAAGGTGATGTCTCTGCTTTTCACTATGTTCCCCAGGTTTCTCATGGCTTGTCTCCCTAGAATCAGCCGCCTCTTTATTTCATGGCTGCAATCTCCATCTGCAGTGATCTTAGATCCTAAGAAAGTAAAATCTGTCACTGCTTCTACTTCTTCCCCGTCTATTTTCCAGGAACTGATCGGGCCTGTTGCCATTATCTTGGTTTTCTTGATATTGAGTCTCAAGCCAGCTTTTGCACTCTCTTCCTTCAAACCGATCAAGAGATTCTTTAGGTCTTCCTCACTTTCTGCCATTAGGGTGGTGTCGTCTGCATATCTCAGATTGTTGATGTTTCTCCCAGCAATTTTGATCCCATATTGTGATTCCTCCATCCCTGCATTGCGCATTATGTGCTCTGTGTATAAGTTGAATAAGCAGGGTGACAAAATGCAGCCTTGTCTTACTCCTTTTCCTATTCCAAACCACTCAGTCATTCCGTGTTCTGTCCTAACTGTTGCTTCTTGGTTCATGTACAGATTTCTCAGGAGGCATATGAGGTGTTCTGGTATTCCCATCTCTTTAATCACTTGCCACATCTTGTTGTGATCCACACAATCAAATGCCTTAGTGTAGTCAATAAAGCAAAAATAAACTTGTTTCTGGTATTCCTTTGTTTTCTCCATGATCCAACGTATGTTGGCAATGTGGTCTCTAGTCCCCCTGCCTCTTCTGAAACCAGCCTGCACCTCTGGTAATTCTCTTTCCACATGCTGCTGAAGTCTATCCTGTATTATCTTGAGCATCACCTTGCTGGCGTGTGGGATGAGCGCAATTGTTCGATAGTTTGAACATTCTTTGGCATTGCCCTTTTTTGGGATTGGAACATATACTGATCTTTTCCAGTCCTGTGGCCACTGTTTTGTTTTCCAAATCTGCTGGCATATTGAATGCAGTAATTTGATGCCATCATCTTTTAGAGCTTTGAAAAATTCAACTGGGATACCATCATCTCCACTAGCTTTGTTGTTTGCAGTGCTCTTTAGGGCCTTTCTGACTTCACTCTCCAGGATGTCTGGCTCAGGTTCAATTTCTTCATCATTGTGACTATCAGGAGTGTTGAGTTCCTTTTTGTAGAGTTCCTCTGTGTACTCTTTCCATCTTTTCTTAATCTCTTCTGCATCAGCTAGCTCCTTTCCGTCTTTGTCCCTTATCATGGTCATTTTTGCTTTAAATGTTCCCTTGATTTCGCGGATTTTTTTGAAAAGATCTCTGGTTCTGCTTTTTTTGTTGTTTTCTTCCATTTCTTTGCACTGTTCTTTTAGATAGTTTTCCTTATCTCTCCTTGCTTTTCTTTGAAATTCTGTGTTCAGATGATTGTATTTTTTCCTTTCTCCTTTGACTTTTGCGTTCCTTCTTTCCTCTGCTATTTTAAGAGCCTCATCAGACAACCACTTTGCTTTCTTACTCTTCTTTTCTTTTGGTATGGTTTTCTTTGCTGCTTCCTGCATGATGTCCCTCATCTCTGTCCATAATTCTTCTGGCACTCTATCTATTGAGTCTAAGCCATTGAATCTGTTCATCACCTCCACCGTGTATTCTTTAGGGATGCTGTCTAGGTGATATCTGTCTGGTCTCTTTGTTTTCCCTATTTTCTTTAGTCTAAGCCTGAATTTTGCAATCAGTAGGTTGTGATCTGAGCCACAATCTGCTCCAGGTCTTGTTTTTGCTGACTGTATGGAGGTTCTCCATCTTTGGCTGCAGAGTATGTAATCAATCTGGTTTCGGTGTTGGCCATCTGGTGATGTCCATGTGTAAAGTCGCCTCTTGTGTTGCTGGAAGAGGGTGTTTGCTATGACCAGTGCGTTCTCTTGGCAGAACTCTATCAATCTTTGTCCTGCTTCATTCTGTGTTCCAAGACCGAACCTGCCTGTTATTCCCTCCACTTTTTGATTGCCTACTTTGGCATTCCAGTCTCCTAGAATAATTTGAACATCATTTCTTGGTGTTTGTTCTATGAGGTGTTGTAAGTCCTCATAGAACTGGTCCACTGTGGCTTCATCTGCACCCGTGGTTGGTGCGTATATTTGGATCACAGTAACATTGAATGGTTTGCCCTGAATTCTTACTGACATCATTCTGTCATTTTTGAGGTTGTATCCCATTACTGCTCTTCTCACTCTTTTATTGACAATTATGGCTACTCCATGTCTTCTAAGGTTTTCTTGTCCACAGTAGTAGATGTGATGGTTTCCAGAGCTGAATTCGCCCATCCCTGTCCATTTGAGCTCACTGATTCCCAAGATGTCAATGCTTATTCTTTCCATCTCATTTTTTACCACTTCCAGTTTACCTTGGTTCATTGATCTCACATTCCATGTCCCTATACAGTATTGCTCCTTACAACATTGCATTTCCCCTCCCCCTTTCCTGTCCATCCCCTTTCTCCCCTCTGAGGTGTTAAGCATCCTGTATCACCTAGCCTGCCCTTTTGTTTTGCCTTTTGTTTTGGTCCATAGGGTTCTCTTGGCAAGCTTTGTGGCGTGGTTTGCCGGTTTCTACGCCATTTTTTTCCTCGCATCATACATCATATCACAGTTTTAAAAGTTTAGAACAGTTTACACTACATATTGTCATGCATAATTATCACACTCTAAAACACAGTCTCTATGTTACTTGCTATATTAAGTCAGTATGAAGTCTCTATGTCAGTCTCTATATTAATTCAGCTACATTTTTCACATCAGCTACTTATCCTTGTGTCCTCACTCCCCAGGTGGGGTTGTTGTCTCTGGGTCCCTTGCTCCCGGGGCATCGCAGTGGCGGGCAGTGGATGTTTTCCCTGTGTCTCAGCTGTTCCTCTTCCTCTGCCTCTGGCTGCAGTGGTGGATGGTGACCTTCTCCCTCCCAGGCCTCTGGATGGTTTCTGGGCAGTTGGGGCCTGGTCTTTCTCTGCCTCTTTCTTCCTTGCACCCAGGTTTTAGGATGGGGTGGAAGGGAGGGGCCGATTCTTCACTCACCTCCCTCCAAGGCTTCTGGATGGTGTCTGGGCAGTTGGGCCTGGTCTTTCTCTGCCTCTTTCTTCCTTACACCCAGGTTTTAGGATGGGGTGGAAGGGAGGGGCCGATTCTTCACTCACCTCCCTCCAAGGCTTCTGGATGGTTTCTGGGCAGTTGGGCCTGGTCTTTCTCTGCCTCTTTCTTCCTTACACCCAGGTTTCAGGATGGGGTGGAAGGGAGGGGCCGATTCTTCACTCACCTCCCTCCAAGGCTTCTGGATGGTTTCTGGGCAGTTGGGCCTGGTCTTTCTCTGCCTCTTTCTTCCTTACACCCAGGTTTCAGGATGGGGTGGAAGGGAGGGGCCGATTCTTCACTCACCTCCCTCCAAGGCTTCTGGATGGTTTCTGGGCAGTTGGGCCTGGTCTTTCTCTGCCTCTTTCTTCCTTACACCCAGGTTTCAGGATGGGGTGGAAGGGAGGGGCCGATTCTTCACTCACCTCCCTCCAAGGCTTCTGGATGGTTTCTGGGCAGTTGGGCCTGGTCTTTCTCTGCCTCTTTCTTCCTTACACCCAGGTTTCAGGATGGGGTGGAACACATATAAACATATGTGTTTATGTCCTTGAAAATGTCTGCAATTTGCCTTTACTCTGATATTGTCACTCTTCTGTATTTGGTAGTCCAGTTCCCAGAATATTGTTAACTGTCATTGTTGTTCATAGAACATTTGGATTAAGCGACATTGTTTTGAAAATCCCACTGTTCTTAATTATGTATTCAAGGGCTTCTTGTGCTTGAATCTTGGAGCATTTTTTAAAAAACTTTATGTATATTAATGAAAGGAAAATAAATTTTGAACTGCATCATTTTAATTGTTTCTTTCTTTTGTTTCAGGTTGCATGCCTGGTTGGACTTGATGCTTGATTTGCATGACTCATAACGACCAGTTTTTGGATTTAAGAAAGAGCAGGCATGGCCCACCCAATGAATATTAATGACAGTCCTACAGGTAATAATTGGTGCTGTTGAAATTGTTTCTAAGCAACATTTAAGAACAATTTAATTTTAAAATGCTTGTGTATGCATGTTCATGTGTGTGTTTTTTTGTCTTCTGCTTTGGAAATTGGAGCATGACATCTTTCCATGCCTAGCTATGACTTCCTTATTAAGGATACTGTTTTGGGTGGCTTTTGGATGATATCTTCTTCCTGATAGCCCAATGTACTGTGTGCATTCTTGATACCAATAGAAGACTTTCATCTTTAACAGAAGAAAAAGCAGTGGATCTTAAGTGCTTGATTACAAATGCATTTCTGCTGTAGAAACAAAAATGGCCCAAGTCTGTTACTAGCAGTGCGTACTGCATCTTGCTTTGTACACATCCTCATTACTAGATGAAGATGTTTTGCCTAGATACGAGACTGATCGTAATTATCCACCTGTGTTCTCCTCTTTGGACGGATGGAAGAACCATAGAGAATACACTGGTACAGCTTCACAGTTTGATTTTTAGCCTTGCCACAGATTTGGATTTTATTGTGCCACTCAATGTTACATGGCTATCCATTCTATTGTTCACAAATGTAGTTAGTTAGTCCTCTGAACAGTTGTAGTTAGATCAGAGTCCAGCCTTAGGAATGGATGAACTTGGATTGGATGCTAGAAGGACTGCCAAGCTCAGCTTGGTGACCTGATGTTTGAAATGAGATAGGTTGAAGAAAGCAATAGGTAAAGAACTTTGTTTGGGTCAAAGGTTTGCATTCTGTCTAAGTACTAAAGTCCATCATAGACTTCCACTGGGATGTTGTTGTGTATTCAGGCAGAATTGCAAGTTGCTCAAGCAACGCGTTGCAAAGACAAAATGGCAATTTCCCGCCATCAGAATTAGGAACTAGATTTGACACGCAATCTCCCTTTCAGGGCGCGCTCATTATGATAATTAGAGTTCTGTGATTGGTTACAACTTTGGATCCTGTTCCTGATTGGTTAATACTTGTACAGTGATACCTCATACAACGTCCAAACTTGGTTCCACAAGTTTGGACTTTATACGGATTTGGACTTTGTATGAGGCATGCAAAATCCTAGCCGCGATGCCTCATGCAACGTCCAAATCCTTGCTGCGATGCCTCGTGCAACGTCCTTTCCATAGAGATACATTGTACTGTAACAGCACAGACTTCAGGGCAAAGTCAAGGAAACAGACAGGAAACTGACAGAACTTTAAGAAATCATTGTCTAAAGGCTAAAAACATTACAAAAACATGTCAAACAACCCCGATTGTCCAATAACCTGAAGAATGCTGCAAAATTTCAGGAATGCTTCTAAAAATTCTGACGAAAAAATTCAAAAAAATCCAAAATCGCGCTCAAAACCACTCCTAAACACTCTTTGCCTCATGCAAAACCCACAAGAGCAATGCACGCATGTGTCCTGCCTTTTATACTGCCCAGGTACAATGCAACCTGGGAAAACCCCAATGCCTCATACAACGTCACATGACTTTGTATGAGGCAATTTTTTTCAAGGAATTAGGCGATGTTGTATGAATCCGATGTTGTATGAAGCGGACTTTGTATGAGGTATTACTGTATAACATGTTATGATTGGTTAGTTATGATTGTCTGGCGGGTTACTACATTGTAGCAATGGAGTCACTGCCAGGGAGACACTATATAAGCCCCACGGGTAAACAAGGGTGGGCCTGGCCCGGATCTATGCTTCCCATAACCGCTGCAGGTGAAGCCACAGAGGGCCAACCTGGGGTCTTCTCTATATGCACATCCACAGGGTGTAGCTCAGTGCATTGCCTTCTACAGTGGAATTCAGAGAGACTGATTACATGGGACTTGTGTAGCCATCTGATGTCCGGATAGCCTTGTAAGAGTAACCAAAAGGACTTTACAATAAACCCTTGTTGTTGTCCTGTTCATCGTTGGCTGGACTATTCTTTACAAAGGGCCGGACATGACTCTTTATTCTGTGTCCAATTGTGAGAAGGCCATCTCTATTGCTCCTTTCTGGAATGAGTCCCAGCTTGGTCTCTCCCTTCTTATGGCTGTTTCCTTCAGAATCCACTCCACAAAGCTGCATCTCAAGGAAAGGTTAACCTAGTGTGAGTTGCTCCATTGACTTGACTCAGACTAATTGCCACTTAGCTCCCTCTTCCTTCCCAGAACTGTTAATTGGTAAGTGCTTCACCTGGCCTTTATAACACTTGTGTTAAAGATATGGTATCTTGAAATTGCTTGTTCATCTTCTTATTCCCTTTTATAGTCTGTTTACAGTGGTACCTCAAGATACAAAATTAATTCATTCCTCGGGGTTTTTTGTATCCCAAAAATTTTGTACCTCAAAGCATGGTTTCCCATAGGAATGCATTGAAAACCAAACAATGTGTTCCAGAAGTCAGAAACAAACCAACAATCCCTCTTCTAGCTGTTCAAAACTCTTTCTAAAGTGGCAAAAACACAGGGAAAAATTCCAAAGTGCACTTTAGAAAGAGTTTTGAGCAGTGGCTCATGTGGCTAAGATGCTGACTGGGAAGCGGAAGGTCAGCAGTTCGATTCCCAAGTACTGCAGGATGGAAATGAGCTCCCGTTCGTCCCAGCTCCTGCCATCCTAGCAGTTCGAAAGCAAGAAATTGCAAGTAGATAAATAGGGACCACTTCAGTGGGAAGGTAACAGCATTCCGTGTGCTCCAGTGTCTAGTCATGCCTGCCACATGACCACATAAACGGCTTAGAAACAGAGATGAACACTGAACCCTAGAGTCAGATACGACTGGCTTTCAAGCAAGGGAAAACTTTGAACAAACAAAAGACTCCCCCCCCCTTTTTCTGACCTCGGGAATGGTTTTCAGTGCATAATCGGCACATTTCCGATAGCCGCCTCTAGTGGCTCGCTCTGGTAATTGCCAGACTAGTCCCTGACAATCAGCTTTTGAGGGGTAGGGGGAATTTTTCGGCATTTCCTGGTGGCGGGCGAGCTTCTGGCGGTGCCAAAACATGACAAAAAATTCCAAGAATGGAGCAGAAATGCTCCGACCACCCTCCTGCCACTGTGGGAAGCGTCGGAAGACCCCCAAAAAACCTCTGTATCTCAAAAGAAATTCGTATCTGGAAGCATTATTATTCTGGGATCTCCTTTCATATCATGAGTTTTTCGTTAGTCAAGGCATTCATAACTTGAGGTTTTACTGTGTATAACAACTCTTAACTCAGTATATTCTGACTTTAAACTCCCCATTTCAGGAGGACAAAATTTCTTTCATGACTGTTAAATTCTAGGTGCCTTCTTCTTCTTGTGTTAAATTCTAGGTACCTTCTTCTTCTTGTGCCATATCTGATTCCGAATATTGGTGATCGTCATGGCGATCAACCATAAATATTGGGTAGGAATAACATAATTCAATGGCCTTCTATTTGCCTTCCACATCCAGTACCACTGATCTAGTTCCAAAGGTTATTTTCTGGTCCTGAGCCCTTTTGGCACACAAAGTCCTCATCACTCAGACTTCACCACCCAAGGCCATTAGTCCTCAGGGTTGTCTGGTTAGTTAACTGCTGCCTGATGATAAGTGTTGAGTCACTGGCAATATGGTCTGCTCAAGTGATGGTGAACCTTTTAGAGACCGAGTGCCCAAGGAGGAGGAGGCAGTGCGTGGGCAGGCACCATACATGCCCACACACCTATGTGACATCACCAGTGTGACTCTGGCGACATCAAGTGGGTGCACATGCATGTGCACCGCTTGAAGTGTGCTGGTGACATCACATGGGTGCATGCACACACCGTGGGTGCACACCCCCATGAATTTGTATGCCCTCCACGCATGCACTGCTGCCGCCACCATGCCTCCTATCTAGGAAGAGTGGGTGGGGGTGTCACCTCATCCCTGCCACTGCCTCCCAGGTGTGATTTCAACCTCCCCTCTTGCCTCCCCATTGGCGGAGGGAGAGGGATGGGTGGCAGAGCAGCACTGCCATTAGTGCTGGTGGCACAGGCCGGGGCTTGCCCATGACGGTACGCTTGCCCACAGAAAGGGCTCTGCGTGCCATCTCTGGCACACATGCTATAGGTTCATCTTCACTGGTCTACTCTATTACCATAGTAGGATAACCTGGTACCTAGAAACCCTTTTTGCCTCACATTTCCCTTATTTGTGACATTCATCTTCTGGTGGTTTACAATCTCTTTTCTGACATCTTTGTACTTTTTGCAGAATGTACAGTATATAGGTGATGCATTCATCCTGTTATAGAACAGAAGATATAGCCAGTAGTAGAGGAGACAATTGTTCTGTCTCCCATGCACATCTCTTTCATGAAGGGATAACATATCCTTATGTCAGACTTTGTTCAAAACCTTAGAGAAAATTAAGCTGCATTAGCTGAGTTTCCTAACTTTATTATTATGTCTTTGAATCTAAAGGAAGTTCAATCTTAGGCTTTCCCACTTATTGTAGGAAGGTGTATTAGGACAAACAAAATTAGTTGCAGAGATCAAAAGGCCTTGATTCAGATATTTTACTACATTTCATTTTCCCACCTTTCTTTATGCCTCTTTGAACACAAGATTAGGATATGAACTAGAAGTGAATAATTTAATTTAATTATCTCAGATAATTTAATTTGTTCATTATTTTTTAACGTTTCCCAATAAATTATGTTTTTTCTATTGTGATCAGGTAAACAAAAATATAAAATGCAAAATTGTATAAGTAAATAAGTTGTATAAATAAAACAGTACAAATAAAAGCAGTAGCAAGGGGTAAAAACCAAGCAGCGCATAGTGAAACCAAAGTAAACCAACTGCAAATGATCAAACCATTGCAAAGATAAAATTCATTAAAATCTTTCTTAAAATGGAAAAAGAAAAGAAAAGATGTTCACCTAGCCCTAAAAAATGACCATCATGTATGCATCAGACCAGCTTATCAGGTGTGAGTATTCCTCAGGAATGATGCCATCGAAAGATCTGTGCCTCTTACAGTCACCTGCCTTGCTTTGTTTGGAAAGGCAAGTGACTCACTTAAACGCATTGGCCCACAAATGATAATCGTATGATTCAGAAAGGTAAACTGGGAGGAGACCCTTCTTGAAGGAAACTGGCCCTAAGGTGTTAGTGATGTTAAAACCTTTTCCTTTAAACATAGATCTCAGGGATTGATCAGACAATTGTGACTTTCTCTGACAAGGTTTTATCCTACACCTACATAACGAGTTCATCCAGTTATGTGAGTATTTAAGAGAAAACAGTTGATAGGGATTTGCAGAGTTAAGATAGTGTTGTCTGCAGTGTAGTTCTTCATTGGGGTGGTGCTATAAAATGTAGCATGTTGGAATAACTGACACCTGAATAAACTGAAGGCAGGTGTGTTGTTTAGATGGTAGATATGAATGAATGCTGCTTTTGCCAGCATTGCTAAACATAATTTTAAAGACTTTTATGAGTCATGTTACACCAATATTTTCCCTAGCAATCAGTCAATAAAAACCTGTTGCTTTTTAAAACATGGGTACAGTAAAATGTTTGTTTATACTGGTAGCTATTATACCAAAACATAGACCAGTCATGAGCTAATTTGTTACTCAAAGGTAGGGGTTTAACCACATCTGTCTCATCTGGCTTTTTACAGTAACAAGGATTGTACTGGTTTCTGTGTATGAAACATAAGAGGAGATTTTAGCATTGTATTTTAACCCTTGCTTCATCTTAAACTGTGTCTTGCTATAGATCAAAAACATTATAATTAAGAAAGTAAGAACTGCACCCAGGTTTGTGACCCCGTAATCGCCTGTATTCTTGTTGGGGGAGAGTTTTAAGAATTATACAAGTGAAAAGCTTCACAATATGCTGTTGTGTAGGGTCTGTTGGCATTTGTTTGACTTTATACTTGCTTTTGCTCCTTGTTGTAATATGTTATGCTTCGGTGTGTGTGTGTGTGTGTGTGTGTGTGTGTGTGTGTGTGCGTGTGCGTGTGCGTGTGCGTGTGCGTGTGCGTGTGCGTGTGCGTGTGCGTGCGCCTGCTTGCTTAAAGCATGAGCATTTTATAACACCATTGGACTCTGTGGCACATCTGGTGTTGTTAACTGTGCTGGGTAGAGGAGTCTGAACTTAATGCAAGCAGCATTTGGGCGTTGAGAGCATTGGAACAGGTTTTTTAATTGCTCTCTGCTCAAGAAGTGGAAAATCAAACTAGAGAGGCAGAGAGTTTTCCCCCTCTTCCATACAACACCCTTAGAAGTGTGTCAGGAAGAAGAAAAGATATAGTGTGTTTGCTTACAAGTTTCCCAAGATACTTGTGGGCTTCAAATATGAGATGTAAGTTGCCTGAAGGAATGTTGCAAAGGTAAGAGTTCTAGTGTTCTAGTGAAATGTTGACTATTCAGTTACATGTTGTGAGATTCCTTTCTTTATTATTTCTGTGTAAGTCGCTAATATTTTTTAACCAGCAGTCTGACTGTATATAGTTTGGAATCTGCAGGCATAAATGCTAGAAATGAAGGATTTTATTTTGGCTCTTTCCTTCTGTGTACTTTATGAGTTTATGAAGGCACAGTGGCAATAGACAGGTGAAACTCAGAAAAGTAGAATATCATGCAAATGTCCATTCATTTCACTTAAAAGGTGAAACAAATATATGAGATAGACTCACTACATGCAAAGCGAGATATGTCATGCTTTAATTCGTTATAATTGTGATGATCATGGGCGTATAGCGTACATGAGATTATGTGATGATTATGGGGTACATGAGATTGGGGGGTTGAGGTTTTCATAAGATGTAAGCCATAAGCATCAATATTATAACAAAGTAAGGCTTGAACTATCTCGCTTTGCATGCAATGAGTCTATCTCATATATTTGTTTCACCTTTTAAGTTGCATTACTGAACTGAATGAACATTTGCAAGATATTCTAATTTTCCGAGTTTCACCTGTAGGTGAATAGTGCATGCGTGTTGGGATGAAGTGTTATACTTTTATTGACTCTCAGCTGGTGTTAAAATCAATGTCTTGCTAGGCAGGCAAGCTGAAAGAAGATAATCTTTAGGAAATCAGCTTTGTGAGATCCATGGCTTCATGTATGTCCAGTGAATGCATTTGAAATACAGTAGTGTATCCATCTTCAACTTTGTTGTAGCGCTATGAAGATTATTCTGTTAACTGTGTAAACATTATAATCACTGACTGACAACTGAGTAATTCTGTTCTGTTTTAAAGAACTTTAAAATTAATCTTAGGCCTTGTCAATGTCATTTGGGCCATTGTGATCAGCTGAAACTTCCTACACTGTATATATCATGATCTGATATATTTTAGAGTTGTTTTGACTGGCATCTGTAAAACATTCTTCTCTCTTTTTTCAGATTTGTGCTCAGAAATCCACTATCACCCCCTTTTAGACTTTACTTGACAGTTTGCTTGGCTGTATTGCAAGATATGCACAGGGCCAGCCCTATTGTTAGGCAAGATTAAGCAACTGTCTCAATGGTGCTCTTGAACAGCAGCATGTGGTTTGCAAAAATGATGCTGGTTGGCATATACGAAAGAAGTTTCCACTGGCATGTACATTTTGTTGCCTTGTTGTGGGCATTTTTATACATTTGCTCCCACTAATAACATGATTTCATGCTGTTTGAAATCATAGCAGGCCTCTGAGGAGGAAGAGGAGACCAGTACGTAGTAATAGGAGTACAGTATATCTAGGCAAAATGTAGCAGTGGGCCAATAAGGGGAAGCTCTGCCAGTGTTTCCCAATCTTTGGTTTTTGGACTTCAATTCCCAGAAGCCTAAGTCAGTTCCCCAAATGTACTGACTTAGGCTTCTGGGAATAGAAGTCCACCAGTGTTCTTTGGAACATAGTTTGGGAAATGCTGTGTGACGAGCCCGTTGGCCTAATTTGTCCGAGACCTCTCCCCATCTGGCATGTGAAGGACTCAAGAAATGCCCTGCTCCTGTAGAAATACCACCCAGGGTTCCAACCTGCAGTGGCAGATATTACACCACATGCTTCTGCCATACCCCAGTGGGAAGTACAATGGTACACAAGGCCGTTCCTTCCATTACTTCTGTTACTGCTTTTTTGCTTTGAGTTTTGCTTTCTCTTCTGTTTTCTTAGGCTTTTATTCTAATTTTCTGAGTTTCACCTGTACAAAACACCTCTGTTAGATCCCAGTAGCACTCACTGATTCCTTTGGTTATGAACCAGTTTTTAAAAAATATATTTATAAAGTACCTTTTCTGTTCTGGAATCACCCCTCTTGTGCTTGCTACTTTGAGAATCATTCTCCCTACATACCTGAGTTTAGGGACTCATATAGCACTTTTAGTCATATGTTCTCCAAGTGGTTTTAGTTATTCCATTCTTTTTTAGCATTGGTCCAGCTTATAGATATATTCATGAAGATCAAGCTTTCACATGTGTAAGAATATGAGAACAACATAAAGACAATAAGAACATAAGAACAGCCTTGCTGGAACAGGCCACAGCCCATCCAGTCCAGCATTCTGTCTCACACAGTGGCTCACCATTTCCTTCAGGGTATTCCCAAGCAGATGCCTTCACCTGCTTAGGATTCCCTGGAAATGATATTGAGAGATATCCTGCCTATCTCTTCAACCCGGAGGTTGTCCTTAAGTATCCATAATTATAGCCATTGATACTCTTGTCCGCCATGAACTTGTCTAATCCTTTCTTAAAGCTGTCAAGACTGACAGCTGTCACCACTTCTTCTGGCAGGGAGTTCCATAGACCAGTAATCCTATGGGTGCAAAAGTACTTTCTCTTATTTGTTTGAGAACTAGTACCCAAAAGTTTCATGGAGTGTCCCCTAGTTCTAGTGTTATGCGATAGGGAAAACAGTTTTTCCTTATCTACTTTGTCCACACCGTGCATGATTTTATAAACTTCAATCAGGTCACCTCTTAGACGTCGTTGTTCAAGAGTGAAGAGGCCCAACCGTTGCAGCCTCAGATGGCAAGGAAGGTGTTCCAGTCCCCTAATCATTCTGGTTGCCCTCCTCTGCACTTTTTCCAGCTCCATAATATCCTTCTGGAGGTATGGTGACCAGAACTGTACACAGTATTCCAGATGGGGCCTCACCATAGATTTATAAAGAGGCAAAATGACACTTGCTGACTTATTTTCTATACCCTTCCTAATGATCCCTAGCATTGAGTTGGCTTTTTTCACTGCTGAGGCACACTGGGTTGACACCTTCATTGAGATGTCCACCAGGACACCAAGGTCCCTTTCCTGGTTTGTCGCAGAGAGTTCAGACCCCATCAGTTTATAAATGTAATTGGGGTTCTTTGCCCCAACATGCATCACTCTGCACTTACTAATGTTGAAACTCATTTGCCACTGTTTTGCACACTCCCCCAGTATCAAGAGATCCCTCTGGAGCTCCTCACAATCTCTCACAGTTTTCACTACCCTGTATAATTTAGTGTTGTCAGCAAATTTGGCTACCTTGCTTTTTACTCCTACCTCTAGAACATTTATGAAGAGGTTGAAAAGCAGGGGTCCCAGTACTGAACCTTGGGGGACCCCACTCTTTAGTTCCCTCCACTTGGATAAGTGTCCATTTAGTGCTACCCTCTGTTTCCTGTCCGTTAGCCAGTTGCTGATCCAGGACAAGACCTGTCCCTTTATTCCATGACTGGTAAGTTTATTCAAGAGCCTTTGGTGTGGGACCTTGTCAAATGCCTTCTGAAAGTCCAGATAAACAATGTCAATTGGATCCCCCTTATCCACATGCTTGTTGACACTCTCAAAAAATTCCAACAGATTAGTGAGGCATGATTTGCCCTTGCAAAAGCCATGTTGGCTCTCCTTTAGCAGCGCCTTCTCTTCTATGTACAATGGAACAGTGGTGGAGCATATTTGTTCTTGTTTTGACTGAATTACTCTATGCTTAACAATATTATAGTTAAGATGTGCTCAGAAAAGGAATACAGTAATGAATGAAATTTAGAAGGGTATTCAATAATAAAAATTTTGAAACTAGTATAATGTCACATCATTTTAAATAGTAGGTCAAAGATTGGTGGGAGAAATGTAGCTTTTATTGGATTTGAATGACAGGACTTTAGGGGTACACAGAAAGAGACTTCTTGAAGACTGCAGCATTTTTGAGCCACAATCGGGCGTACCCTGATAACAGCAGCCTTGTGTTGCTGGCCAATCTTTCTCACATTAGGCCAGATGAAAGGAACTGCAGAATGAACTCACTAGAAGGTGCCTTCATTTTGGCAATTTTACGTCTGGCCTAGACGCTGAAGAAAAACTGGACTTTAAACCAAACAGATGGACCTGGAACAGGGTTTAACCAGACAGAGCCCCACTGTCATGGACTGCTGGATATACGTATATTAGCAATAGGCTTTCTAAGATAATATTCCTGGTATTGTATGTACATCATTGTCAAGTTAAGATATAAAAAAACTACCGTAGTAATGCACTTGGTATTTTACATAGCCTACATTGGACATGAGTTAGCTGTCCTCTAGTAAAAGTCCTTTACAGTCAAGCAATTAGCTGACAAATGACAATAGGTTGGCATGGAATAAATCCTACAACCTTCCCCCTACGTCCAGCCATGCCTTGTAGTGGAAATCCATTTTAATTAGATTGTAGCTCTCTACAGACAGAATTCAGCGTTTGCAATATTATTTTGCAGTTATGTGTAGTGTTTTCATTTAACCAGTTAAATATTTTATCTTCAGTAACAGTACAATTGCTATATCCATTTAATTAAGGATATCTCAATTTACACAACATTAAAAACAAAAATTGTTTGTTCCCTGAAGAAAACTTCTGAATTGCTTGCTTCCATAAACACAATGGCTGGCTTCCTACCTCATTCTTCTGCCAATTATTTTTGTAGTTTCACATGTTCAGGTTCTACAGGAATTATTTCCATCTTTTTGGCTGCTTTCCATTGTGACTGGATTCCCTCTTCCCTACTGCTTTTCATTCTCCGATATCCCTGGGAATAGGTGCTGAATTGCAAATATGAAGTAACACACCCTCCTGTTTGTAAGGATAAAAAAAATGTAGTGGCATCCATTATCTTGTTAATGCTATTCTCCAAATGGAAGTAAGAAGAACTCACCTGAAAATTAGTATTGAGCTTCTTTCTTAAAACAAACTTTTAAAAATGAAAGAGATGCATTTTTGGCTGCATATAGATTGAGGAAGACCTAAAGAAGGTCCTGATTAGGTTGAAAAAAGAGAGTGCAAAAGCTGGCTTGAGACTCAACATCGAGAAAACCAAGATAATGGCAACAGGCCCTATCAGTCCCTGGAAAATAGATGGGGAAGAAGGAGCAGCAGTGACAGATTTTACTTTCTTAGGATCAAAGATCACTGCAGATGGAGATTGCAGCCATGAAATAAAAGGCAATTGATTCTTGGGAGACAAGCTATGAGAAATATGGGGAAAATAGTTAAAAGTAGAGCCATCACCTTGCAAACTAAAATGCCTATGCATTACCCGGGGGTAATGTATGGTTGTGAGAACTAGACCATTAGGAAAGCTGAGCGCAGAAGAATAGATGCCTTTGAGAAGTGGTGTTGGAGGAGAGTTTTGAGAGTCCCCTGGATAGCGAAGAAAACAAATAGGTTCATCTTAGAAGAAATCAACCCTGACTGCTCCTTGGAAGGTGAAATAGTAAAGATGAAGCTAAAGTACTTTGGACAACAAATGAGAAGAGAGGATTCACTTGAGAAAGCCTTGATGCTGGGAAGGGTGGAGGGCAAGAGAAGAAGGGGGCGGCCAAAATTGAGATGGCTAGATGGTATTGTCAACGCAGTGGGCACAGAGCTGGGTGGGTTGAGGAGGATAGTGGAAGACAGAGGTGTCTGGAGGGCGGTGGTCCATGGGGTTGCAAAGGGTCGGAATCAACTGTGCGACTGAACATCAACAAATAGATTAATTTAAAAATCTTATAAATGCATGTAATATGACACACACACGCGCGCGCGCGCGTGTGTGTAAATCTTTCAAAAATATCTCCAGGTCAAGTGTCATAACAATTGTTTTGCAGTTGCCCATAAAAGACAGCATCCTAAATAAACTTGTCCTCCAATTATAATCCTAGTTTTTAAAATGCCAATACTGTACACACTTTGTACTGTACTTTCATCCTGTCGTCTAAGTACTGTATTACAGTGGTACTTCGCTTAAAGAGCATAATGCATTCCATGGGATTGTTCTTTAAGCAAGTTGCTCTTTATTATCATTATTGTTGTTGTTGCCGCCGCCGCCGCCGCCGCTGTTGTTGCTATGCTGCCCACTCAACAACGCGACTGGGTGGCTCACAATAATGTCACATCTAATACACATTGTACATATATCAGAATATATATATATCACAATAAAATGAAATAGGATACAAATAGAATACAACAATAAAAATAAATCACAGTATCATATAAATCACAACATCATATAAGTCACAGCATCATAAATCCCAAACATCATAAAACATTAAGAAAAAAGTAAAAAGTAATTCATTTAAAAAAGTCCAACAAATTGTCCGCAAAAGAGTCCAAGGCGTAGGCTGGCCGGGGGGGTGCGATAACCGGGACCGCAAATCCTGCTGAGCCACCCGTTCCGTAGCTCCCAAGTGGCCAAACCCCGCACCATGACCCCGCAGCTCACACCAATTCACCACTCTGACACAGCTCAAACCGATGCCAGGCCTGCGACACCCGACACTGACCCAGCTAGAAACAGAGATGGAAGAGCCGTTGCCGCCACCATCATTGCCGCCATCTTCCTGCAGCACTTGATGGTGGTTGGGGGAGGGAGGGAAAGTCTCATGCCTTGCCATACCCACTTCAACAGCAAGGCTGGAGGTCTTGCAGTGGTGTGGTCTTTGGGCCACCCTCCCTCCGTGACTGCCTCTCCTTCCCCTCCAGCCGCTGGAGCAAGGCTGGAGGTCTCACAGCGGTGGCAGCGTGGTCTTCGGGCCACCCGCCCTCTGCAGCTGCCTCTCCTTCCCCTCTGGTGAAACACTTGGTAAAAGTGCCACCCCTGCCATTGTAAGTGACCGATTGTAACTTCTGGTGGGGTGGGGGGATTGCAAACCCCCATTTAGCTGTTAAGAGAGTTTTGGGTTGTTTTTAGTTGTTAAGCGAGGGCGACCATTCAGATAAAATTTTGCTCTTTAAGCAAGTTAGTCGCTAAACGAGGTGTTCTTTATGCAAGGTTTTACTGCACAATATTTCTTAACAAACCTGTAGAATACCTGTTGAACGAATTTTGCAGGCTTATAATGAATGGCAGGCTTATATTTCCTGCCAACCTAGCAGTTCGAAAGCAAGAAATTGCAAGTAGATAAATAGGGACCACTTCGGTGGGAAGGTAACAGCGTTCCGTGCGCTCCGGTGTCTAGTCATGCCTGCCACATGACCACGGAAACGTCTGCAGAAGCAGACAGCGCTGGCTCTTCAGCTTAGAAACAGAGATGAGCACTGCACCCTAGAGTCGGATACGACTGGCTTTCGAGCAAGGGAAACCTTTATAATGAAAAATTATAAAATTTTTGGTTCTATTTGTGTCCTTACATGTTAGAGCAATTAAACATATGAAGCTGCAGTCCTTGTTTAGTATTTATCATTAATTGGGAGTTGACCTGTGTTAACAACTGTGGTCCATGGCTAGAGAGAAAAACAAATTGTCAGAAATGCAAATCTAAATAGTTGGGCCTTGAGCTAATGACCCTTCAGAAGTCTGACCTTTTAGAGGTAGAGGTTTCTTAGTTCCATTTTTTATCATAGTCTACTGGACGCTTACATAGAATAATAAAATAACTGAGTTGGAAGGGACCTTTTAAGCCATCAAGACCAACCCCCTGCTCAATGCAGGGATCCAGATCAAAGCATAATGATAGATGGTTGTCCAATTGTCTCTTGAATCCTCCCAGTGTTGGAGCGCTCACCACTTTTCAAAGTAATTGGTTCCACTGTTGTACTGTTCTAACCGTATGAAGCCTATAAAATATATCTACATAATCAGTAAGGTAATACAGTATGGAACTATTACTATATGGTTGCTATTAAGTAACAATTGAAGCTATAGAAGATATACTGTATTTTCTGGCATATAAGACTACTTTTTAACCCCGAAAAATCTGTGCCAAAGTTGGGGGTCGTCTTATAGGACAGGTACTTAACTGCAGCTTGTTTCCCCTTGCTTCATATGTCTGGCGCATATGGTGGGGGATGCCGCGGCCGAGTCCCTGCTCTGTGCGGGGAGTATGAAGCAAGGGGAAGCAAGCTGCACACATCTTCCTGTACCTCAAGGAGGAGAACGTGAGCGTGGATTGGCTCTCCACCAGAACCTGCCCATTCGACTCGGAGGGCTGTGCGTCTTCGGGTTGAGTGTGGGTTAATTTTTATTTGGTGTGCATTGGAAAAGAGGTAGTCTTATACGGCAAGTATATTCCAAACTCTATATTTTAACTGGAAAAGTTGGGGGTCGTCTTATACGCCCAGTCGTCTTATACGCTGGAAAATACGGTAAGTATATGGTGGAGAGACAGCATAGTAAACGAGATGCTTCATCACGATAGACACTTTAAACCTGTAGCTCAAGTATGCTGTGACTGCATGCTTGGCAAGAAGCTGGGTTCATGGGAAAGAGAATCTGACAAAGTACTGTATATCCATCTTGCAATTACCGGCTTTGTGTCTCCACCCTATGTTTGTTTCAAAAAACAAAGTGTTAGTATTTTTCATTAGCGATTCCTAAAACATATATTTAAAACATTCAGTATGTCACTTTTGAGGGAGTTCCTAATTGAATGTATGCTCTAAAAACATAGCCATTAAAAATTCTCCAAAGGAACTCTCTTCTCTGTTTCTGCTGATGGAAACCATTCTGTCAGTGGAATGACTCCTGCCCAGTGACTCAGCTGACAGTTTTCAGAACACTGCCTAAACCTATGGTGTTTTTAAAGCCATGTATATATATCACTTGTGAAGTGTGGTACAACTGGTGCTTCTGCTCTGAGTAATTAGGCCAGGCAACCAAAAGAATACTCTTAAGTACAGGAACAAGATTAAGCATAAGTACCCTGCAACTAGCTTTCTCCCTCCCCAGTTACTGTTCTCTATTTTATCATACTATATGTCAAAGGCCAAACTTGACTTTTCTTAAGGAGCTGAATAATGAAATGTTTTGTGAAGATACTTTGCCCACAACTTGAAATTAACATGAGATCTTAGTAAAGCTAATGTAATGTTTTGCTATCTTCATTATTTGTTCTATGAAGTTCATTGGTATCCTACATTATGTAAAATAAATCTCTCCTGTACACAAAATTTTATTGTCATTCAGAGCAGTGTATTAGGAATGGAAAATATTCTTATGCTAGCATTTCAGAAACTGGAGTACACAGAAAGAGCCTCCTCAAAGGTTGTGGTATTTTTGAACCACAACCAGCCAAAACCCTGGTAATGGCAAGCTTGTATTGCTGCCTAATCTTTGTCATACTAGGTCAGGTGACAGGAACTGCAGAATAAACTCACCTAAAGGTGACTTCATTTTAGCAGTTTCACATCTGGCCTAGATGCAGAAGAAGAAGAATTTCAAAAACCTATGTGTAAAAAGGCAGTTCCATAGTTCATCTGGCATGTAGGCTTCTTTCGCAGCTGTACAAATAAGTGAACAGAATTTAGTAACTACACAAACTACTTTCACTAGCCAGCTTTCCCACATGTGCCTATGTGGGTCATTTGTGAGTAACTAGCAACCAAAATTAGAGGTGCAGGATGGAAAATAATTTATTGCCATAAGTATGTGGAGGACAAGCTTGGATGCAACACTACAACATTGTGTGAGGCTGCTATCTCCAAAGTCAAAATGTCCATGATTACATTCACTGTTCAGAAGGTGGTGGGTGAGTGGGAGAAGCCTTTCATTTTACAGAAAAAAACTTTCTTGTGTCCTCCCTCTGTTTGACTTCTGGCAAGGACCTAGGAGAGTAGATTTTTGTGGAATACAATTTCTTTTAACATCTTCAAACAATAGGTGAATGATTTTGATCATGTTTTCCCCCCATTAAAATTATTCCAATTTTAAAATATTAATGTGTGAGAGGACTTGTCTCATTACAAAACGTTCAAATCATTTTTGTTACAGATGGAATTAGAGAAACATTTTTACCACATCTCAAATAAATTCAGATAGATTAATTCATTTGTTCTTACTATACGGTGTCTCAAAAGTCATTACTCATAGGGGAAATGGGAAATTGTAGCTAAATGTACCTTTATGTACAAAATATTTATCGTAAAAGTTTTGCAAAATATTGTCTACATGTTACACACACACACACACACACACACACACACACACACACACACACACACACACACACACACACACACACACACACACACACACACACACACACACACACACACACACACACACACACACACACACGAGTCTTCTCCCCCACTCATGGCCAAAATTCCCAAGGTATCTGATGTTATGCAATGGTTCCTTTGGGACACCCTGTAGAATAAATCTAGCAAGGGCTAAGCAAATTGTTTCAGAAGCAGAGTGAGCTAGTTAGCCAAGAGATAGCTTTAATGCCTAGATTTCCATTATCTTGCTATCTAAAATAGGACTTCACTAACAGGTGGGTTTACACTAGTTTCTAGCTCTGTTATTTTACTGACCACACATCTTTGGCCTCCTGCTTTTCATCCAGAGGTGGTTCCTTGTACCTTCTTTTGGAACAGCCAGTAAAACATAGCAGATGTTGGAGACAACATTCTGTGGTTTCTTTTCACTTGCTTCTAAAATAAAGTGAGGTCAGTTTAGGATAGGTAGCATATTATCTATGACCATAACAGAAGGAGTTGCAGCCTGGCATGCAATTCAAACTGGATGTCTTACAGGATACACTGCCCTTTTATCTCTCCATGCCTCAAAATCTATCACCAGGCTGTTTGGGTTATAAAGGCTTGGTATCGGTATTCCTGCCATGTGCTTACCTAACCTATCTCCTGTTTGGTGTAAAAGGGAGATCAGAAGATTATTGATCAGCTCAGTTAGAGTGCAGTGATATTGTTTAACCTTCCCCTTTCCTTATGTTACTCTGGATTTCATAATTTGCTCTAATTCTAGGAGGTAGCTTAAAAATTAAGCTGAAGACCAGGTTACTCAAAGATCTGAAGTCTGTCCTGCTTTATCAGCAAAAGTATAGACTCACTAGGTCTGTTTGAGCATGTCGTAATGGAATATGTTTACTCTCTTTCGTGACCCTCTTAGGGTTTAACACTAGGTGCAGTACAAAATCAATGGTAGTATTGCACAGTGTTCATAGGAAAAACAGAATGATAAAAACAGGTTTTTGCACCTTTCAGGTGTAATGAAAACAAAATGCCCTAAAATTAGTTTCCCCCCATGTAATATATCTCCCTCACATTTGCAGCTTCAGTTTGTTAGCATTGTATTCTAAACAAAGTATTCCTATTCTTGCTGCCTGGCAGCTCCATTAATGTTTTCCCATATAGAATAGTGTATTCCAGGCATTCTCAACCTATGGCCTGCAGGCCAAACCCAGTCCCTGAAGCCATTTCATCAGGCCCACAACGCCCCCACCAAATCTGGAAGTGGGGGAAACTGCACATTGTGCATGGTCAGAACGCTGCTAAAAGCGGTCTGCGCATGTGCAGCACGCGCTTTAATCTGCTTCCAGGTGGGCAGAACCACGTGATCGGCCTGATCAGCTGCCCAGGAGGCATGGTCAGGCCCGCAACCTGAAAGGGTTGAGAAAGCCTGGTGTATTCTCAAAAAGTGTTCATTGTCCAATGTCCTTATCCAGCTTCCTGCTTCTCTGTTCTCGTTTACATGCAGTCCAAAAATTCCTGGCCTCTTATTTTCCAGAAAGCCACCTGTAGTGCTGTGCAGTAGAAGATTGAACATGGAAATCCACTACCCATGATTAAATTTTGTTATTTGAGATCTCCGTACTTAATGGATTTGTTTCTTACAAGCTATTCTTCCACGGAATGCATACAAGAATAAATTGCTGTCATGTTTTTCAGTACACTGTGTTACATGACTGGTGAACAGCATAGCCAGTGTATTCTAGAACCTCTCCTTTCTCATTTCATGTCCTTATTCTTTTGTAGTTGCTAATATTGTTTGTAACATTTGGCAGGATAACAAGTTGGGGAAAAATACGATGGAAGTCTGTTTTTAAGTTATTTAAGAACATTGCTACAGTAAAGTATAGTTGTTACCTCAGCATGGTAATCTTAGCCCTTGCTAGCTTGGATCTGTTGTCCACTACACACCAATGTGGGACACATGCCCCAGGAGGGGGGGGGGGGCAACTTGTAACATCTTCAAAGGGGTGCAATTCAAGAATAGTGGTTCCCAATGCCCCAAAGGGGGACTTCAATTCCCAGAAACATAAGTTAGTACATTGGCTGATCAGTGCTTTGGAGAATTGATTTAGGCTTCTGGGAATTGAAGTCCAAAAACCAAAGGTTGGGAAACACTGGTTTAGACCAAGTTAATGGCCTTTTAGGCTTCCTCCACATGAATAGGAGTTCACTTTTTGAATAATAAGAATTGTATGTGGGTGGTGGGGGGGGGCATGAAGAGTTTAGAGATGCTTAAGTGTGGCATGACCAAAAAAGAGGTTGGGAGCCATTGCATTAGACTATAGCTTCCATCAGCTTTGGATGGCATGTTTATTGATGATGGCCAGTGTGTTGCAGTGGTTAGAGTGTTAGAAATTTTAGACTTCGGTTCCCAATCATTAATGAAACTTGTATTAGTTGCTTTATTAAAATTAGACTCTCTCCTCCACCCAGCTGGGTTGTTATAATGATAAAATGGACAGAAGGAAAGCTATGGACATCGGGCGCTCCCTTTCCCTCCCGGCCAGACCGGCGGGAGATGAACAGGCACAGCTGGAGGGAGTTTCGGCAGGCAGCCTCAAAAGTGGGGCCGACGCTGCCAATGCCAAGGACACCGGGCGCTCCCTTTCCCTCCCGGCCAGACCGGCGGGAGATGAACAGGCACAGCTGGAGGGAGTTTCGGCAGGCAGCCTCAAAAGTGGGGCCGACGCTGCCAACGCCAAGGACACCGGGCGCTCCCTTTCCCTCCCGGCCAGACCGGCGGGAGATGAACAGGCGCAGCTGGAGGGAGTTTCGGCAGGCAGCCTCAAAAGTGGGGCCGACGCTGCCAACGCCAAGGACACCGGGCGCTCCCTTTCCCTCCCGGCCAGACCGGCGGGAGATGAACAGGCACAGCTGGAGGGAGTTTCGGCAGGCAGCCTCAAAAGTGGGGCCGACGCTGCCAACGCCAAGGACACCGGGCGCTCCCTTTCCCTCCCGGCCAGACCGGCGGGAGATGAACAGGCACAGCTGGAGGGAGTTTCGGCAGGCAGCCTCAAAAGTGGGGCCGACGCTGCCAACGCCAAGGACACCGGGCGCTCTCTTTCCCTCCCGGCCAGACCGGCGGGAGATGAACAGGTACAGCTGGAGGGAGTTTCGGCAGGCAGCCTCAAATGCGGGGCCAACGCCAAGGACCGCCGCTGTGTTCGGCCCCGTCGGGGGCGAAGAGGCTCGCTGGCCTCACCATTGGCCGGCGTTTTGGGCCCCGCCCCCCGCCCCTCGCCAGGACTCAAAAGGCGAGGGGGCCTGCCGGACGAAACATCACCGCCGCTGTGTTCGGCCCCGGCGGGGGCGAAGAGGCTCGCTGGCCTCGCCATCGGCCGGCGTTTCGGGCCCTGCCCGGCAGTTGAGGGTTCAACACAGTTGTGGAAGAATGCCCCACCACTTCCATCACCACCGGAGCCGTGCGGAGGGTGGTGGGGGGAGTGAATGGGGCGGTTTTATATTGGGGTGGAAGGGAGGGAGGGAGAGATTGCCAGGCCAGCCAGGAAGGAGAGGCAGCATTCTGTCCGGGGCAAGCAGGGAGGCTCCGGAGACCAATATAGAGGTTGTGATGGGCATGGGGCGATATAGCGGGTACCGAGGGGCGGGCCGCACCCGGGGAACGCGGGGCAGATGCTTAGTAGCTGTCCCTCGTTCCAGCCCCACGGTTACACCTCTAGGTCCTGAGCAGCTGACCCAGGGTGACCCTGCCCTTAGGCTGCTGCTGATGAATGCCAGGTCGGTATGTAATAAGGCCCCCCTGATACAAGACTCCATTATGGGGGAGCGGGCCGACCTGGCATGTATCACTGAGACCTGGCTGAGACCAGAGGATGGGGTTCCTCTGTCAGAAATGTGTCCAGCTGGGTTCAGTATTTGGCACCAGCCTAGGGATGAGGGTAAGGGCGGTGGCGTTGCCATCATAGCCAGGGAGTCACTGGGAGTCACCAGGGCCACCGCTCCACAAATTCTGGGTTGTGAGGCCCTGCTTCTGCGTCTGGGCTTTAAGGGTCAGTTGGGAGTCTTACTCCTGTACCTGCCCCCTTGCAGGGTAAGGGACTCCCTGCCTGAGCTCCTCGAGGCCATCTCAGCGTTGGCATTGGAGTTCCCTAGATTGATGGTTCTGGGGGACTTCAATTTACCCTCGCTGGGGACTGGCTCCGGGGTGGCTCAGGAGTTCATGGCTTCCATGGCAGATATGGACCTGATTCAGGTAATTCAGGGCCCGACCAGGGGCAGTGGCCACACACCAGATTTAATCTTTTTGTCGGAGCGGTGGCAGAGTGATCTGAGACTACGGAAATTAGACATAACACCTGTGCCATGGTCAGATCACTATTTGGTGGCTCTAGACTTCCTGGGTGCGACGCTTCATCGTAGGGAGGCAGGGCCTATTAGAATGGCTCGCCCCCGGCAACTGATGGATCCTGATGGATTCCAGAGGGAACTGGGGGATTTCCCTCTGGATCGGCAACACGATTCGCCCGAGGCGCTGGTTGACCTGTGGAACAGGATGACAACAGCGGCCTTGGATGAAATCGCACCACTACGGCCTCTCAGAGCTCATGGAGCTAGGTCATCTCCGTGGTTCACAGATGAACTGCGGGAGCTCAAACGGGCAAAGAGACGCCTAGAGCGCCGCTGGGTGAAGACCCAGAGAGACTCCGATTGGACACTAGCTAGAGCCGCTATTAGGGCCTATCTAGTGGCGATGGAGGTGGTGAGGCGGCAATACTTCACCACCCTTATTGCCTCCGCTGACAATCGCCCGGCCACCCTGTTCCGGGTTACCAGGTCTCTCCTTGGTAGGGGGACCCCGGTGCCTGGTTGGCAGGGGTCGGCTGAGGACTTTGCTGACCATCTAGTGGAGAAAATCGATCGGATTCGCTCTGGGTTTAATTCCGGCGTGGATGGGGAGAGTCCGGAGGGAGCTGGAGCACAGTCTTGCCATACCATCTGGGACCGGTTTGATCCAGTTGCCCCTGATGAAGTGGACAGGCTCCTTGCAGCTGTGCGCGCCACTACCTGCCCATTGGACCCCTGTCCCACCTGGTTGGTGAAAGCCTCCAAGGCGGTGACAGGTGACTGGGTTGGGGCTGTGATCAATGCATCATTGCGGGAGGGGGTGTTTCCTGCACCTTTAAAACATGCTTTGGTGCGCCCCCTCCTGAAGAAACCTTCCCTCGACCCAGCTGTCCTAACCAACTATAGGCCTGTCTCTAACCTCCCCTTTTTAGGGAAGGTGTTGGAGAAGGCAGTGGCGTGTCGGCTGCAGGGGGTGCTGGATGAAGCGGATTATCTGGACCCCTTTCAGTCAGGATTCAGGCCGGGATATGGTACCGAGACGGCATTGGTCGCACTGATGGATGATCTCTGGCGGGAGCGGGACGGTGGTCACCCATCCGTCCTTGCTCTTCTTGACCTCTCAGCGGCTTTCGATACCGTTGACCACGGTATCCTTCTGGGACGGCTCCGAGGATTGGGAATCCAGGGTAATGTGTGGTCCTGGTTTTCCTCATTTCTGAGGGGTCGTACCCAGTCGGTGTGGTTGGAGAGTGAGAGGTCCAGTCCTAGGCCCCTCAAATGGGGGGTGCCTCAGGGCTCGGTGCTCTCTCCTCTCCTATTTAACATCTACATGAAGCCGCTGGGTGAGATCATTCGTTCCCATGGGGTGCGGTACCATCAGTACGCGGATGACACTCAGTTGTACATCTCGGCCCATGGGGACCCCAGTGATGCCGTCAAAGTCCTTTCCAGATGCCTGGAAGCTGTGGGGGTCTGGATGGGGGCTAACGGGCTACAACTGAATCCCAGCAAGACTGAGTGGCTATGGATAGGGGGTTCTGCATTAACCCGGGAGCTACCATCGTTGGTTCTGGATGGGGCTATTTTGCCCCAGACAGACCCAGTGCGCAACTTGGGGGTCCTCCTGGATTCACGGCTACTGCTAGAGGAACAGGTGGCGGCTGTGACCAGGAGGGCTTTCGCCCAACTTCGGGTGATCCGCCAGTTGCGCCCACTCCTGGACCGGGACTCCTTGCTCATGGTCACTCACGCTCTGGTTACCTCCAGACTAGATTATTGCAATGCGCTCTACATGGGGCTGCCCTTGACGACCATTCGGAGGTTACAGCTGGTCCAAAATGCGGCAGCCCGGGTGGTGATGGGGTGTGGGCGTTATGCCCGTGCTTTGCCACTGCTCCGGGAGCTGCACTGGTTGCCAGTTTGTCTCCGGGTGCAATTCAAGGTGCTGGTTTTGACCTTTAAAGCCCTATATGGTAGTGGGCCGGGTTACCTAAGAGACCGCATCGCCCTGAGGACGTCTGTCCGTCCAACCAGAGCGGACCGGAGGGGCTCTCTAATCGTTCCATCAGCCAGAGGGGCTCGCCTCTCTGGCACAAGGAGGAGAGCTTTCTCCGTGTCTGCACCGGCCCTCTGGAACCTCCTGCCAACAGAGCTACGTCTCCGGACGGAATTGCTGCCTTTCAGAAAAGATCTTAAAACCTGGCTGGCGGGTCAAGTGTGGGGTGCAGGTGGAAGGGTAACCGCCATTGGGTGGTTGGTGTAGAAGAACTCTTCCCCATGGTGCCTTTGGATCCTGCAGCCCTTGTTTTTAGGGGGTGGGTAGTTTTAACTGTTTTAACTGTTTTAACTTGTGTTTTTAATTTTTATTGTGAACCGCCCTGAGTTGGCTTTGGCCGAGTGAGCGGTATATAAATGTGATAATTAAATTAAATTAAATTAAATTAATGCATGTCACATTGAGCTCATTTAAGGAAAGCCTGAATATAAATAACTTTTAAAAATATCTTTAAAAACAGAGTGTAGTCTACAAAACTTTCTGCCATGTTAATTTTTAAGACACTTTAAGACTTTTCATTGTGTTAAATCAGCATCTCCCAAACTTATTCTATTGTGGAACACTTTACACAATCCTAAAATTTTAACGGAACATTTTGGTTTTTGTAATAGAAAGATAGTTTGGATTTTTCAGTTTTTATAACAAAATAACTTTGCTATGAAGCCAGCCCCTACTGGTTTGCAAATGGCTGCAGAACAAATATCTCTTGCAAGCTGATGCTTCATATCGAAAGGATGATCGCAAAACAAACTTTGTGGCATTTACACATTTGCCAATGAGTTTTACCAGAATTTCATATATATATTCATGGAACACTTATTGACCTTCTATGGAACACCAGTGTTCCGCGAAACATAGTTTGGGAAACACTGTATTAAATAAAATGAAACACAAGGAAGGTTTAATTTATTTCAATGGGACCTTTGTACATATGGCCCTTGTAGGTTGTGCTTAAGGATATAAATATTTGGAAGATTAAAAGAAAAAACCTAACCATGTGAGTCCTGTATGTTCCAAAATTGTGATGGCAGAAAGAAATGGAAAAATGAGCTTTGCTGTCTTCTGCTTCAGGAACCCAATGAGATAGCTATCCCTCCCTCTCTGCCAGATTTTACAAGGTCTGAGAGTTAAGCCGGTTTAGGTTTTCCTTCCGTAAAGAGCTGCTTGCTATCCTTTTGGTTTGTTTGCTTTTATTTGCAAATGGTGAGCGGCTGCGTTTACTTTGTTGCACTGTGGGCATTAAAGGCTAATAGCAAAAACACGTAATTTGTATGAGTAGCTTTCAACCCTTCATCTGACAAAGCAATTTATGTAGCAAAAAAAATAATAATCTGTGGAGATTATCCTTTTCACCCTTAAGTGAACACCTTCAGTTTTGGTATTGATACAGAAATTGCATTTATGGTACAGTACTAACTGATATTAGAAGGAGAGAGATGGAGGGGAATTATAAAACTGTTGGTTCTCCTGGTCCTTTCAGACATTCAGATATCACCAGACTTCACTTCACCTCTTTGGGAACTGTAATTCAGTTCTAAGTGTTCCAGTTCATCCTGAAGAACAGGTTTCAGAATATGGGACTGTTCTTTCTCATGGGAATTATCCTAAGGCTTTCCTTGAATCCAGTTGGGTACCTCCTATTATTTAAAACATCTTCATAAAAGTACTTGGAGATGCTATCCAAGTATGCTTTTGATACACAGATCAATTCTTAGTGTCATCACATGACTCAGCTGGAATTGCAATTGCTGTTGTGAATTGCATAAAGGTAGATGGAATGCATAAAGGTAGATGGAATTAAATTTAATCCAGATACGGGGGTTGAAGGACTGAGTGGACTCAACTAAGAAATTGTACTTTTCCTGAAGGATAAGACTGGTGGCATGGGAATACTCTTGTATCCATCCCCCCCCCCCACAAACACACACACACACTTGGATCCTCAGATGCTGCTTATGTGTTGATATTTTTCTGGCTTTGTATAGGTTGCCAGCTATCCCCTCTCTGCCAATTTGGATCAGAGAAACTTAAACAAAGTGACTTATTACCCTGGATTCATGCACTCTCTGTGGGCTATCTTAGAAGATGGTGCACAAACTTCGATTTGGAATGTAAATAAGTTCAGGGGACAAACGTTATGATTTCAAATATTGACTTTTGTAGACTGATTATTTTCAAGAACAAAGCAGAGATACCATCTCTGTCTTTCAAAAACATTTGTTTAAAAATCTCCAGAGTTTTACAACTTATATCAGAACAGACATTTTTGAGATTTGAATCAGGTCTATCACACTTTTGTTTTCTTCTTCTACCACAGTGCTTCACTGAGGGTGGCGGTAGAGTCTTCCCACCCAAGATCTAATGTGGGGTCCAAATATAGGGGTTACCTGTAGGTTTCTGTGCCCAATTCAAGGTCTTATGTATGACTTATAAAGCCCTGAATGGTTTATGAATTCAGTACCTGGCGGAGCATTTGCCTCTGATGAATTCTACCTGGCTAACCATATCATCTCAAACCTACAGGCTATGGGTACCTACCCCAAGCGAGGGCAGAAAGACCTTTACTAGAAACAGAGCCTTCTCAATGGTGGTACCAGTATTATGGGATGCCCTTCTGGAATAATGTCCATCAGGCTCCAACCCTTTCTGCATTTTAAAAGTTGGCAAAAGGAAAACTTTTCAAGAAAACATTTATAAATATCTGGCCCTGGAATTAATCTTGTTTTTGTTTTTCACCGTTGACGGCAACCTATGTTGATTCATTTTGTACAATATAATGAGGATATTTCAATGGTTCTAGGTTGGGAGAAGGGTTTTATATTGTATATGTTTTATTCATGATGTTCATCACCCAGAGTGACATTTGTGTCAGATGGGCAGTATAGAAATAGAATAAATAAATAAATAAATAATGAATTTTCAGTAATTGGCTAGTTACAGTGGTATGACAGAAGGATTTGGGGGCCTGACACACAACCTGGCTGATAAACATATTAGTGTTTGGGTGCAAAAAATCCACATACAGTGGAACTCCATACAACAATCACCCCGTATAGCAACAAAATTGCGTAACAATTAGGTTTTGGGGGAAAATGATGTCCCACATAATAATTTTCCCTATGAAAAAATCGTATAACAATTTTTCAATGGGAAAAACCACTTAGCGAAAAAAATCGTTGTACGAGCATCCCATAGGGGAAATCACTATACGATGCATGCATCGTATAGCAATTGTTTCGTACAACAATGAGTCCCATGGAACGGATTAAAACTGTTGTATGAGGTACCACTGTATTGTGGGATCTGCGCACGCAATTGGCACACTGTCCCTGACAGAACCACGGTTATGGGAGAACACTCCTTCGAGCCTCTGGTTCCGAGGGGACAGAAATTGGGGAGCGGATTAATAGCTATAGTTTAAATCACCGATCGCTGACCTAACACCGATCGCTGACCGGGTCGGACAATAGAGGGCAAAAGATCGCCAGATGTTTAACTCGAAAGGCATGTAATGAGTAATCTCGCATCCGCAGAAGCTCTTAGCCCAAAAGTCAACCTAGGCAGATGTTTACTCCCGATAGCAGAAGACAATGCATGCCCCTCTGGTGGTAAATTAGTTAGATAAGGAACTTCCCCCTGATGAAGTCATCCTTAATGTGTAACTTGTGTAATCTCAATGTGCAGACTCAATGTATGCACGTGGTCAAGCCAGGCAGAGTATAAAGTTAAGTGCCTTCTGATCAATAAACGCTGGTCTTCGCTCCATCTTGCCTCACATGTCTTGCTTGACCAGTCTCCTCCGGGACCCTCCGGCCCACATCGGGCCCCGATCCAACACTGTATATAGATAATGAAACAAAGTCTTTCTTTTAAACAGTTTAATAATTCTCTTTACATCCCAAAGTTTAGAGACATACACTTGCTACATTTTTGGCTACATCCTGTAACCAAAATTGTTCGTGCATGTTACAGGCACAGCAAAGCCTTTATTTTTAGCCTTCAAATTACATGGTGAACTGGGCAAGCGAAAAACAGACTAGATGTGGCATAGGAAATGAGAATTGTTTGCATGCAGAGGACAGCATGGATACAAAATAGACAATTTATCCTGACCAGAGTCTTTTGAGGAAATTTTCTTTGCCTATGAACGGAGGTGGAGTCCTGACAGGAACAAGGTGGGTGAGGGAAGTCATTCCCTCTCGCCGTCTGACTTGGCTTGTTTGACCTGATCAGAGAGGTGGCAACTTTTTCATGGCTCACATGATGTGACTTCTGCCACAGAGCTGTCTTTTCTCTCTCTCTCTTGAAATTAGCTCCTTTCTGAGCAGCACTCTTCAGGTTTCGACTCTGTGCTGAGTGAAAGGGAGAATGGAAAAAAGGATTGGATTTGAACTCCATTAGCTGAGCCTGGCAGGCAGAAGAGAATTTTGTCAGGAAATTCCAAACGAGTATAAATAAATTCTCTGTATTGAGCCCTGGGCTGCTTGCCGGCTTGTGTGTCAGAAGTACATATTCCGTTTAAGGCTGAAAAGAGTCTGCCTCAGACCTAACTTCCTGCGAGCAAAACATTGCAGTGGTCTGTACTACCTTCTTCATAGATATATGGTAAGTAACACCGATGGGGTTTAGGAGGGAGAGGACTGAGTTTTGTGATAGTTTTGAGATCAGAGTTAGCTGTTGTTTCTGTTGAAGTATCCAAGACAGGATGAGCTGTTCGTACTTATTTTGGTAGTCTGACTGAGACTTTTTAGCATAAAGATGCCACTGTTTCGTCATAGAAAAACAACACAAGATTAGACCAAGGACCAAGGAAATGTTTCCGTTTATAATTCCCTGCAGCCATTGCAAAGTGTATCTTTAACAATCTCCGGGGGAATAGTTATGTTATTAACAATTGGCAGTGGGATAGCTGTTTTGTTTAGCCGTTTTCATTAGGGAAGTTGTATCAGTCTGTTGCAGCTGAAACAACAAATACTTGGGGGACCTTTTAAAGACCAACAAACTGTATTATGAAATAGGCTTTTGAGGACTCCAACCCTTCTTTCACACAGCTTTCATTGTTTATTTGTGTGTGTTTTTGTGAGTGCATGTTTCTTTTTATTAGGTTTCCCCCAATATAGTCTACAGGGGGCATGAATACCACTGTACTCAGATATACTGAGGTCTTGAGACTGGATATATATGGAATCTATCTTCCAAAAATCTGGAATGTAGTGTATATAAAAACTCTTGTGTTATAAAGCATTTATTGAAATTTACTTCTTTGAGTCTGTAGAAATTTTGAAGCGGTAGCCGTGCTAGTCTGTGCAAGCATATCAGAGAGTAAACAAAACAAAGCAAAAAGACAAAAAAAGCCCATGTTGTGGCACCTTAAAGACTAACTCCTGTATTTTATTGTAAGCTTTTGTGGACCAAGTCCACGTCGAGTTCAGTGTCACCAATGTTTTTTGTCTTGTTTTGTTTTGTTTACTCTCTGATATCCTTGAAGTCTGTGACATAGCACGTGAGGAGATGGTTACTTCTCACCCACCCTTTTTTTTATAAAAAAAGTCAAATTTAATCAGTCAGTTTATGTTATCTAAGCATAAAGGAAAGAGTTCAATTTATTTTCATCATATTTTAAACGTAAGTCTGTTTTAGTATTTGGCATTTGCTTGGATAATGAATAAATAGCTTGTGTTACAAATTACCAGACATTCCAGCATAACAAAATGTGAAGTGAAGAATCTGTTTACATTTGTTCACCTTGGGGAGGAAGGGGGGACGGACAGGAGAAAAGTGTCTTTTCAAATTGTAAAATGACTCACCCAGTTACAAGTATGAGCATACACCCAAAGTGAATAGGCTGCATGGGTGCCCATCTAGAATATAATTGACCAAATATGGTGCTGTCTCGGATTACTAGTGAATAGATACCACTCAAGATTTGTGATTGTGTTTTCAGTATCATCTTCCCATAGAAGAACATTTTTAGTCATGCAACATGGCTTCATCCATTCTAGTACAAAATCTAGTACCTTGGTTCCCACTAAAAATATTTTGAGAGATCTTTTGGGCAAATTTGTATTTCATGGGAGGGACAGATTTTCGTTTAAAGAGTTTGTAGTGTTAGAGGGGCTGCAGTGGCTCAAGTGGCTTAGATGCTGACTGGGAGGCGGAAGGTCAGCAGTTCGATTCCCAAGTACTGCAGGACAGAATGAGCTCCTGTCTTTGTCTCAGTTCCTGCCAACTTAGCAGTTCGAAAGCAAGAAATTGCAAGTAGATAAATAGGGACCACTTCGGGGGAAGGTAACAGCGTTCCGTGTGCTCCGGTGTCTAGTCATACCTGCCACATGACCACGGAAATGTCTGCAGAAGCAGACAGTGCTGGTTCTTCAGCTTTGAAACAGAGATGAGCACTGAACCCTATAGTCGGATACGACTGGCTTTCGAGCAAGGGAAACCTTTACTTTTAATAGTGTTAGAAAATTATTCTCTTGCTTTGGGGACTCTGTATGTTTGGTTCATTTGATGTGGTAGAAGGGATATTTGAATGAGCCCTTATATCTGCTCTTGGACAGTGGTGGACAAATGTTGAATTTTTCTACAGCAGTCATTCGCAACCCCCAGCCCATGGGCCTAATCTGGCCTGTGCATCTCATTAATCCAGCCCGTGGTGGCCACCCGGACACCTATAAACCTGCCCCCTATCCCTGGAAGTAAAAATATGTCACTTACTATGGTTGCAGAAATCGTGGGTGTTTTGCAGCTTCGTGCACAGTCTCCGCTGCTTCCCACGACAACGGGAGGCATTGGGGAGCAATATCACTCCATTTTGGGATTTTTCCACAGCTCCTCCATGGCAGGCAAAGCACACTGGTTGGCGACTTACAGTGCTGGGTGGAGCTTAGGTCAGTGCCTGGTGTCACACCATGGAACCAAGAAGTCACAAACTGGCACGCTTTCCCTGCCAAAGCGCTGCCAAGAAGTGGCCGAAAAACCCCCAAACAAAGTGATAATGCTTCCCAAAGCCTCCTGCTGTCATGGGAAGTGGCAGAGACTGTGCATGAAGCTGCAAAACTGACACGATTGCCACCGCTAAAAATGTAAACACTGGGAGCAAACACACCTCTGGCTCCCGCAGCTGCGTGTTGGGGCGTGTCTGGCCCATAGCAGGAAAACATTGTGAACCCCTGATCTACAGTATTGTCTCACATCTATCAAGCTGACATGCTTCTCTGCCTGTCTACTGAAGCTGTACCTCTTATATCTGAAATCAGATACAGTCAATGGAATCTTATAATAAATAAAATGGTTAGCTTTAAAGGTGTCCCCAGACTCTTTATTTATTTTGCCTCAAATAATATTGCTTGGCCAGGTCATTTTCATTTTTGATGGCACAGGTAAATTCTCATAGCACCTAGCATATTGTAGAACCTTTTGTACTTTCCTTACTTTCCCCATGATAAATGAAACTAATCATTCAGAGTTTCAGACAAAGGTTCTTCTCAACCCTTCCTAGAATTGAATCTGGGACTTCTCATGTTGCATGCAAAGATTTTCTTTTGCTATTGAACCATCGTCTCACTGTGTACACCTTACTTCCAAAAGGAGTGCATATTTACCATGCCATGCCCCTACACCAGGCGTTCCCAAACTTTTTGCCCCGTGAGTCGGTCACGTGGTTGAGTGGGCTGGTTACGTGGTTCCTCCTGCCATAAAAACATGTCTTCAGCTGCTGTAAACACATTTTACGACAACCGTGGACGCATTTTATGGCGGGAGGGACCACATGACCACCCCACTCAACCATGTGACTGCTTCCAGGAGTTGCGAAGGCGGTCGAGGGCCACATGAAATGTTGCTGCGGGCCAGCCCATGGGTCGTAGTTTGGCCAACCCTGCCCACACCTTAATATATACCATACATCTTTCCTCCATCCCAGCAGTTCTCAGATCCCCCCCCCCCCCCCCCAGCCAGGCTCTTAACATTTTGTACCTCCTGAATATGCAGTTTTCACTGGGCTGGTTTTTGTGTGTATATTTCCCTTCTTTATTTTGAAAAAACATGTTCTGTGTTTCGTCAAATCTTGGCATGTACACAAACACACCCCTCTTCTTTCTTGGTGGTCCCATTTTGGTTTTCTTTTGTTAGCATATACCACCTGAGTTCACCAGATGAGACAGTGCCACATGATGTGATTAAGTGTTGGCAAGCATTCATTTTCCCTTTATATGTTTACAGGTTTGTGTTTTATTTGCTGCTAAAAGGACATGAATCTATTAATCTAGGTTGCATTGTTATTTTGATGTATTTTTTAAAAAAAATTGGTACTGTACTTGTGTTTCCTATAGAAAATACAGATTTTAAACCATTCATCTCCAGAAAAATTGTTACATGTTCATATACAATGACTGTTTCCTAGTGCAGTGTTCCCCAACCTTTGGGTTTTGACTTCAATTCCCAGAAGTCTAAGTCAGTACATTGGCTGATCAGTGCTTTGGGGAATTGACTTAGGCTTCTGGTAATTGAAGTCCAAAACCAAAGGTTGGGACACTGTCCTAGTGTGATTGCGCACAGAAGTGAGTGAGTGAAGTTTACATTGTTAATTTCACTTGCATATGATTATAGGGAGTTAGCATGATTTTATATTTACCGTTATATATTAATATAAACTTTATCCTATAACCATTTGGGGGGGGGGGGGAGAAAGATGTGTGTGCATAGCCAACCTTTCCAGTTTTTATGGTTTATTGGTGTACAAAATAATGCTTATTTTTTTAGGGATGATGTGTCATACTCAGGGTTTTGAGAGGTTAAAGATATGCTTGTGTTCTTCTGAACAACAACTTTCTTAAAGATGAGTTGAAAAAGTACAGGGAAAATTACAAATCATTACCTATTTTGCTGTACTATTTTAAAAAGGAGCTAGGTTATGACTCTTAAGATATTTGTATCTTAACAAAGCAGTGCTGTTTCAAGTACAGTAAAACCTTGCATAAAGAGCGCCTCGCTTAGAGACTAACTTGCTTAAAGAGCAGAATTTTCTCTGAATGGTCGCCTCGCTTAACAACTAAAACCAACCAAAAACTCACTTAACAACTAAATTGGGGTTCACACACACACACACACACACACACGCACGCACACCAGAAGTCACAATTGGTCACTTGCAATGGTGTTTCGCTTAAAGAGCAAACTTGCTTAAAGAGCAATCCCGTGGAATGCATTATGCTCTTTAAGCGAGGTACCACTGTATGTACTGAAAAGGAGTGGGAAAAGGAAATACCTCTGCCTCCTGCTAGTCCTAGTTAAAAAAAAAAGCTCATTAGAGAAGGCTCAGCTTATGAAACATTGTAATCTGTTTTGCTGTATTTGTACTAACAGTGGGCACTTTTTCCCTTTATGGGATGAAGAATGAGAAAGTCAAGAGGCATGGATTTTTGCAGGCAATGAGTTTGCATGGCGTATGAACTTGTGACTTCAGGAAATAATCCAGGCCTAGTAGACTTTGGACAGAACGTTGTGTATGTGCGTGGCTGAAGCCTTAAAGTAATGAAATTGAAATCACTGGGCTTTTGTGCTAATGTTCAGTTGTTTTTATTATTCTGTAAGTGGGAAGGAAAATATGCAGCTAGCATAGGTATAAATATTCTGCCTACAGAACCTCAGCAGATCTGCTGCAGTTTTATTTAGAATACTTTGGTGTGACATGTGTGACATGTGACATGTGATCTCCTGTGTCTACAGGAAGCCAGCCTGTCCTGACATCTGAGCTGGCAGTTTCATTTTCAGCTCAGATATTTTGGACTGCACTGGCTTGCATAGTTATTAGCATGTCAATTCTGCACAGTAGAGAAGGCTACCTAAATTGTCACAAATACAGTGAAACCTCGGTTAACATAATTAATGTGTTCTCCGGGACATTTCTTACAGTAAAAATAGCTTTAACTGAATTTCCCGAAGGAATGCATTGAATGCAATTTCCCATAGGAATGAATTGAAAACCAAAGTATATTAACCAAAATGCAGTTTCCCATAGAAATGCATTGAAAACCAATTAATCAGTTCCAGGAAAAATTCCATAAACCGAGCCACTATTTTCTATGGATTTCCTTTTGTTTTGCAATTGTTATGTTAACCAAGCTGTTTGTTTATAGGTTCCATTATAAATGCTTTTAAGCAGAGACCTGTTGCTTCTTTAGACAGAATGTATGTCCTATTGCATTTAATATGTCTGCCGATTGGTTTCTGATTAGCTAATTGAAAAAAAAATATTTAAGAAGCCTCTAATTTCTATGAACTATCTTTATTATGCACCATAAAACACAGGGCTAATTTCCCTTTCATAGTAGAGCAGTATGTACAAAACACAGTGGTTTATGTTCCAGAAATAGAACGTTTCTGTATCCTATTGTTAGGTGGTCACTATAAAGAATGTTTTTAATGGTTTTGTGCAAAACTGATGACAAATATACTCCATTGTTTTATTTTGAGCCAATACATCTTAAAATGAAAAGTGCCTACATCTTAAAAGCTGAGTCAGGAAAAATATAAGTTTTTAAGTCATAGCCATCTTAGTCTGCATAGGCATATCAGACAAGAAATAAAATAAAAGACCAAAAAGATAGGGAGACATTGTGGAACATGAAAGACTAACTAACTGCTATAATTTAATGTGCACTTTTATGGATCAAGTCCACTTCCTCAGACATAAGAGAGAAGACTAAACATATTTTCACTATCTAGAACAAGAAAAATATAATGGCTTTCCTGATTACAGGCTACTGATTCTAATGACTGAAGTGTTTGTATGTACTTTAACTTTTGTGTAGGTATTCATGTTTGTTTTCTCTTTCAGAAAAAGATGAAAATGGTCTGAATGGGGAGGATAACACAGATCAAAAGGATCTCTACTTTGTGGAAACACCTTACGGCTATCAGCTTGACTTGGATTTTCTCAAGTATGTCGAAGATATACAAAAGGGGAACACTATAAAAAAGTTGAACATACAAAAAAAACGGAAGGCGATACCAACTTTTGCATCTTTTAAAAACACCACCTTCAGTCAGTGCAGTGGATGGACATCAAATGAATCTCTCTCTTCATCCAACAGTGATGAAAACAAACATTCGTCTTCACTCTTTGCAGCACGAAGTCCAGCATCAACATCATCAGCACTACCAGCAGCTGCTGCCATCTCCACAAGGCCATCTTTGTCCTTTGAAGCCTCTCCTAACTTCCTAACCATCCCTGAAAGCAAACAGCTCCTACCTCCTTCACCACAGCTGCCTCGGTACAATCTTCGTGTCACAAAAACTCTCATGGAGACGCGGAGAAGACTAGAGCAGGAAAAGATCACAATGCAAGCAATTCCAGGAGAAGCTCAGAGACCCAGACTTTCTAGCTTTGGAGCAATGGGCTCAACGAGTTCACTGCCTTCCTTTGTAGGATCCAGTAGACAAAACCAGGCAACTCAGCAGTTACAGAATGGGTATCAGGGCAATGGAGAGTATAATCTTTATGTAGCATCCTCTTTGGGCAGTTCCATCCGTCATAGCCCCTTAAGTTCAGGTATATCAACACCCGTTACTAACGTAAGTCCTGTTCACCTGCAGCACATCAGGGAACAAATGGCCATTGCCCTCAAACGCCTCAAGGAGCTTGAGGAGCAAGTCAAGACTATTCCTGTTCTCCAGGTTAAGATTTCAGTATTACAGGAAGAGAAACGGCAGATTGTGGCAAAACTAAAAAACCAAAGAATAGTTAACCAGAATGACCCAGGCCACTTTAGAAAGAGGTCTTACAGTGCAGGGAATGCAGAGCAGTGGAAGCCTCTCTCTCCTGCCAGAGGGGGTGGAGAACTCTATATAGACTGCGAGGAAGACGTGGCTTGTGGAGAGCACAGCTCAGAGAGGATAGAAGAGTTTAGGCAGTTGACTGCTGAAATGCAAGCCTTGGAGAAGAAAATCCAGGATAACAATGATGATACCCCTTCTAATCTACGAGTGAACCGAGCAAGTGTAACAAAAGAAACCAGGTCAGTTGCTGTAGGTGACAATGAAAGCATCAGTGACATTGTTGTGTACAACAGAGCTTTGAGAATATGCAGGGATATAGCGGTAGGTACAGAACTCAAGACTAAAGATACGGCCATAGGGGTAACAGAGGTGATGCTTGGTCTGTCTACAGAAGCAGAAAGGGAAATAGAGCTTCAGCATCAGACCATTGAAGCCCTTAAAGACAAAATCTATCGGCTGGAGGTTCAGTTGAGGGAGACAACCCATGACAGAGAGATGACCAAATTAAAGCATGAGTTGCAGGCAGCTGGGTCCAGAAAAAAACTTGACAAATCCGTGATGACACAGCCCCTTGTCTTCAGCAGAGCAGTAGAAGCATTAGTACAAACAAGAGACCAAATAGTGGGGGATCACGTGGATGTCGTTGATTCATGTGTGGGTAGTTGCCTCCAAATGAGCAGTATTGGAATATTGTGTAGGCCAACATTGCAAAGTACAGCTGTGGGTCCAGATGTGCCTATGAATTGGTGGATCGTGGAGGAGAGAAAAGATGTGTGTGACCAGTGCACCGGGAACTCCGTTGAGACTCGCCACCAGTGTGTCGGCACAGAAATGAATGTTTGTGAAACTGGGGTCAATACAGAGGAATCTGTGGACAAGCTAAGCCTGTGCAAGATAGAACTGAAAATCAAGGAAGCGCGGTCAGTAGACTGTAGAGATTGTTCGAATGTGACACTTTGTCCAGCAAATGAGACTATATCCCGGAGCACCAATACAGAGCATGATTACAAAGCAGATTCTGGAGTGATGGCAGTGCCTTGTACGGCTACCCAGGGAACCAGTACAGTATTAGAAAAGATTGACCAGTGTACCAACACAGAAGTAGCTACTTTTATTGATTCCAGCACCAACACTTTCCTGAGCACATATGACAAACAGACAAACACTGTGGTTGTGGAGATGAGGACTGTGGCTGTTGGAGATGGAAGGGTGAAGGATGTACAGGCAGCTGCTAAAACACGTTCCATTGGTGTGGGGACTCAGCTTTCTTCCATTGCTAGCTTTGATAAATCTTCTCTAACAAAGACCAAAGACTGTGGGGTGGGGCAGATCAATATCAATGAGAACTATCTAGTTGGTCTCAAAATGAGAAATATTGCCTGTGGACCTCCTCCAATCTCTGTAGCACCACCTAGTACTCGAAGCATTGGTGTTGGGAATGAATCTGCACTGGATAGTCCATTTCCTCTGCCAGAGATGAAAGCTGGTTTGGATCACTACATAGAACGGGTTCAAAAGCTTGTTCAAGAACAGCAGATGCTTCTTGCTGAAAACTATTCTGAACTAGCAGATGCATTTGGAGAGCCTCACTCACAAATTGGTTCTCTTAATTCTCAGCTTATTAGCACTCTATCCTCTATCAACGATGTCATGAAATATGCAAGTACCGAGGAACTGCGCAATGTTGACATGCCAAAACAGTACACGGACAAAACTCCTGCAACAGGTATGTTGGAACAGACTTTCTCATTTGTCTTAGTGACATCTTAAAGGAGGCAACATGAAAAAGGCTCTTACAAAATTGTGTATAACGTTTTTTTGCCTTACAGTAGAATGAAAAGGCTATAAGGAAAAATGCTTAATACTGTGTAGATGACACTAAAATAATGAGCGATATCAGTACCTAAACTCTTAAAATAGCTAAAACTGCCCTGTGACAGCTCTATTGTACTTCTTGGAGTTTAAAACTTTATACTGTATAGTTAAGCCCTTAAAAACTCTGACCTTCTTAATGGCTTGGTGTAACTCTGAAGTTATCTCTGGAGGTATTTTATACTGTACAATTACTATTACCATACATAATCTTCTTTCTGTGAATATTTTGCCATTGTGACTTTTGCCTTTATAAAATTTAAATGTCCTATAAGTTATTCTGTTTCTTTTAAATAATGCCTGTTTATCATAAATAAAACATGTCTTTAGATTTTGGTTCTACATACAGGTTGCTGTGTTAAATACAATTGATAGCTGTGTAAGAGATGGGGGTTGAAAACTTAGAAATTACAAGACACCTCTTTCCCCATAATTTGGCATTGTTTTTATTCTAATTAATAATGCAGTGAAAACTGTACAAAATCATGTACCTGAGTAAGACGGTCTGTGCTTTCTTGTACTGTATGATGTTACATGGTTTATCTGAGCACCCATCAAATATTGGCCATTGTCTTTTCTTTCATTAACAATTTGCATCATTGCACCCATTCGCACAGGTCTAATTTTTATTGAAATGCCTGGGGTACACCATATCAAACTCTAAAGAGAGGCACATGTTATTGTTCAAAAAACAAACGGTCAACAAAATTCTGTCTACGTTGGGCACTAGGGTAAAGGACTGTTGTATGAAATACTATGCCTATGTGTAGGAATTAGTTGGGTTTTCTTTTAACTAGTGCAATAGCAATGACAATTATCATGCATGCTTGCCTATAATTGGAGAGAACTGAGTATTTGACACTTGCAGAAAATTAACAAGTTTTTGTGAGGAGTATTTCGACTTGGCTTCTCTGTGATGCTAGAGCCCAGTTATTCTATGACACTGTCTCAAGGTTTTCTTCCCTGTTTCAGTTAAGTGAATTAGATTTAATGATTCTCAGATACAGTACATTGAAAATAATACAGATGTAGTTTTTGCTAAATGTTAAAGTTCAAAACTATACTTCTGCACATTATGAGGAATTGTGTAGTAGAAGAAATCTATAAATATTTTTTCAGGCATTAAATTAAAATGACACATCTTGATATCCATTTTCAAGTCTTTATAAAAGACTAAATATAATTTATGTAAAAAGGTAATTAATTTGTTGCTTTTGCAGTTTATAGGGTCAAAATATCAAGTAAATGTTAGTATATCATTTTGTTCCTCCTCATTTCATATGATGAAAACTAGAATTGAAGCTGTATCTAAATGGACATGGAGCAGCTGCTAATGAAGGCATTTACCTGAGACCTGTATTTCACATTCTTTCCAAAAATATTTAGCATAATCTTCTTCTGGTTTAGTGCAAGAAAACTGTTTATTCACTTTGTTAGTTTAAGCAAGAGTGTCATTGTAGTATTTGCTTAATTCTTAATGTTTTCCAGTACTTTTGATTCACATTTCCTGTGCTATTTTGCAAAAAAAAAAAAAAAAAGTACTGTATTTTACTTCCATAATGTAACTTTTAAAAGCAGGATGAAATATTGTGCTTATTTTTACAATTTGTTAAAATGTGTTCTATATTTAGATGCACCAGAAAGTTGTTTAATGTTCTTTGAGAGTTTGATGCTTACTTTGATTCATCAGATGGCTCCTCCTCCTGCACAGGTCTCAAATTTAAACTAGTTGGAGGATATTAACTAAATTGCAAATAGCACCTGTAATTGTAACATAAGTATTATTTGTCAAACCCAAGCTCTGTGTACTACTTCCAAAATGTCATTGTTTTGCAGTCAGATCCTGGATACCAATGGTTTCCTATTCAGTGGCTTAAATCCCATGCTTGACAAAGTAAGTTGCAATTAGAGTAGGACTGCTGAATCCATTGAAATTAGGTGAACCAACTCCTGTGTAATTTCCAATGATTCAATGAGCCCACTGACATTGCACTTTATTATGCTAAGAATGGGATTTCAGCCACTGTCTTGGCATTCAGTGATAATATTTTGATCCCAGGGGGTCATTTACCATAGATATTCAGGTTGATTGAAATGAGAGGACAGTTTAGAGCAGTCAAAAATCTATTTCCTTCCCCTCTCCCGTTGGTGCTGTCTCTTACACATCTCCATCTGCTATGTATAATTCTAATGGCCTCTCTCTTTTATCACTTCTTCTCCCTTGTGGAAATACTACCTTCCCTCAGCAGACACCAACCAAGGGCTATAGCAGCTTTTCAATGTACAAACGCATGTGGGCAACTAAGCAGCAGCATAATTCTTGTTGCTTCTCCCTTTGGTCAGATGGGGGATGTGGCTCATGTTTCCTGAAGCTTTCCCAAAGGTCTACCCTCTGTGGTGTATTCTTCCTTCAATGGTGGCCCCATCCTATCTGCAATTAGCTTATATCCCTTGCTTTAAAAAAGCTGAAGCTATGGAGGGCCAAAGAAAGTGGAAATTGCTAGCCAAATGACAGGTGACAGCATGAACCTGCAGTGAAGTACAGCACGTGCAACTCTGATCTCTCTAGTGAAAGAGGAAACAGGAGCCACACATACACTACTCTTCCAGTAGATGATGTCTGTTGGTACTCTTCCTTCTCTTCTCAGATGGGTACTGACTAACCTTTCATGGGCTAGCTAAATGTCTGAAAGTACCCTTGTTTTGCTTTGCTGGAAGACTTCACAATCTGTGCCGTCCATGCTGTCAGGAATGGCACAGAAACTTTTGTGCTCATACCAGTATTTGCTGGCCTGATTCAGCTTGCAAAATAATTTTAAGTGTTTGCTAGGATGATAATCTTTTCCTCTGGTTATGTAATCCTGTAACAATGTACAGATCACTGTCTGGTAGGATTTAGACACACTGGGTCTCAGAACCTCTATAGAAATGGAGTTTGGTGGTTAAGGTTGCCCACTCCAGGCGTCTGATGGATCTAGGCAACTGACAGTTCTTGCAGCGTTTCTATGATAGGTGACCTGTGCTGGAGACGAGATACAGTGAAATGTTTCTCTGTTTGTTCTGTAGAATGTCTCAGCAGCTTTTGATTCTGTTGACCATTGTATGATTATGAGTTATTTGTCTGAGGTGGGATTGTTTTGTACTGGCCTCAGCGTTTCCTGAGGTGGTGCTGGGGCATTGGCCATTATCCTGTAGATCCCTCAGGTGTGTTCTTGTATCATATTTATTTATTTATTTATTTATTTATTTATTTATTTTTCACGCTTATATACCGCCCACTCAGGTACAACCCAACTCAGGGCGGTTTACACAGCGGACAGAAAATACATAAAAGACACATGATAAAAAAGTTAAAAGTTTTTTTTAAAAAAACCCACCCCTAAAAGGTGCGCAAGAACCAAAGGGACCCTGGGGGAAGGCACACTTCTCTATACCAACCACCCAATGGTACACCCATCCCTACCCGCACCCCAAACTTGGCCCACCAGCCAGGTCTTTAGTTCCTTCCTAAAGGGCAACAACTCCGTCTGGAGACGCAGTTCCACGGGCAGGAGGTTCCAAAGGGCTGGTGCGGACACGGAGAAGGCCCTCCTCCTTGTGCCAGAGAGGCGAGCCCCCCTGGCTGATGGCACAATTAGAGAGCCCCTCCGGTCCGCTCTGGTTGGACGGACAGACGTCCTTAGGGCGATGCGGTCTCTAAGATACCCTGGCCCACTACCATGTAGGGCTTTAAAGGTCAAAACCAGCACCTTAAATTGCACCCGGAGACAAACTGGTAACCAGTGCAGCCCCCGGAGCAGTGGTGAGGCATGGGCATAACGTCCACACCCCAACACCACCTGGGCCGCAGCATTCTGGACCAGTTGCAGCCTCCGAATGGTCATCAAGGGCAGCCCCATGTAGAGCACATTACAGTAGTCTAGTCTGGAGGTCACCAGAGCGTGAGTGACCATGAGCAAAGAGTCCCGGTCCAGGAGTGGGCGCAACTGGCGAATCTCCCGAAGTTGGGCGAAGGCCCTCCTGGCCACAGCCGCCACCTGTTCTTCTAGCAGCAGCCGCGAATCCAGGAGGACCCCCAAGTTGCACACCGGGTCAGTCTGGGGCAAAACAGCCCCATCCAAAACCAAAGATGGTAGCTCCCGGGATAACGCAGGACCCCCTATCCATAGCCACTCAGTCTTGCTAGGATTCAGCTGTAGCCCATTTGCCCCCATCCAGACCCCAACAGCCTCCAGACAGCTTGAAAGGACTTTGACTGCATCACTGGGGTCCCCACGGGCTGAGATGTACAACTGTGTGTCATCCGCGTACTGGTGGTACCGCACCCCATGGGAACGAATGATCTCACCCAGCGGCTTCATGTAGATGTTAAATAGGAGAGGAGAGAGTACTGAGCCCTGAGGCACCCCATATTTTAGGGGCCTAGGACTTGACCTCTCACTCTCCAACCACACCGACTGGGTCCGGCCCCTCAGAAATGAGGAAAACCAGGACCACACAGTGCCCTGGATCCCCAATCCTCGGAGCCATTCCAGAAGGATACCATGGTCAACGGTATCGAAGGCCACTGAGAGGTCAAGAAGAGCAAGGACGGACGGATGACCGCCATCCCGCTCTCGCCAGAGATCATCCATCAGCGCGACCAATGCAGTCTCAGTACCATATCCAGGTCTGAATCCTGACTGTAATGGGTCCAGATATTCCGCTTCATCCAGTACCCCCTGCAGCTGATGTGCCACTGCCTTCTCCAGAACCTTCCCCAAAAAAGGAAGGTTGGAGACAGGTCTGTAGTTGGTTAGGATTGCTGGATCGAGGGAAGGCTTCTTCAGGAGGGGGCGCACAAGAGCATGTTTCAGCAGTCCAGGAAACATCCCCTCTCAAAAAGACGCGTTAATTATAGCCCCGACCCAGCCACCTGTCACCGTCTTAGAGGCTTTTACCAGCCAGGCGGGTATGCTCTTTAACATTTGCATGAAATTGCTGGGGGAGTTACCTGGAGATTTAGATTTCAAAGCCATTGAATATTTGGTGAGACACCAATTTTACTTGTGTCATAAATGGATTACATGAGCACAAATAACTGAAACTCGACCCAAACAAGACAGAGGTCCTTCTGGTCAATCAAAAGGGAATTCAGGGAATAATAGTTCCAGTTATGGTAAATAAGGTTACTGTATCCCTGAAGGTACAGGTTTGTGGTTTTGGACTACTTGCAGATTCAGCCCTGAGCATGAATATATTCTGATAGTGCTTGGGAGTGCATCTGGACAGTTAAAGCTAGTATGCCAGTTACACCCATTCCTAGAGGTGTCTGATGTGGCCATGGATGGAGTGTGCCTTTGTTACATCTTGTGTAGTTCATTATAACATGTTGCATATGGGACTGTCTTTGAAGATTATTTGGAACATAAATGCTGTAGCAAGACTTAAGTTCAAAGCCAATTATATATTTCTAGTATGGCCCAAGTCATATAAGTGATTTTACAAAAACTCCATTGCTTCTCATTCAATTTCCAGGTGTAATTCAAAGTGCTGCCTATAGAGCCCTATAAAGTGTCAGATATCTTATGAAAATTAGATAAGTGAAAATTTGCATCATTAACTGAATGTTGGTTGAATCGGTTGTCCTAAGAATTAGAATCAGATAATTTTAATCATATAATAAATGAAATGCATGGCCTGCATCCAGCTTGTACAGCTAGAACAGACACATTGCATTGATGAGATTTACATAAGGATCCACTTATTTTGTCTTATATACAGTACAGTATATCATTCTGTCAATATCCAGTTGCTAGTGACTTAAGAGATCATCATCTCCTCCAATAATAATACATTGTGGCTTAAATCAGGGGTTCTCAAGTTTTTTGTGCTACGGGCCAGACTACTCACCCTCAGACAGCTGAGCGGGCTGGATGCAATGGCGGCGGGTGCATTTGCACATGTGCGGGCACATTTGCAGGGGCATTTCCACTTCTGGGGTTGCTGCCGAGGGCCAGATGGAATGGCGGTGGGGGCTGGGGCCAGCCCACTGGCTGTAGGTTGCGAACCTCTTGCTTAAATCCTCTATGTATTTACTTGGGAGAAACCTTGGCTGAAGTTAGTGGGACTTAATTTCAGGGGAAAAACATGTACAGTGGAACCCCAGATAATGATCCATCTGCACAAGGCTGAATTTGGATAACGACGCTGGATTTTCTGAAAAGTCATGCACCAATGTTACATTGTTATCTGGTGCATCATGTTTGGTCTCCTACCTGTTCATGCTAGTTGGAGGGGAAAAAATCGCCATCTTCAGGTCCCTGTGTCCGGCTCTCTGCCTACCCAGGAGTGTCTGGGAGGCTGAGAGGACCTATCCCACGCTGTTTCCGCCTTCCTAACACCTCTCTGGCCCACCCAACAGCTGAGAAAAGTTGCGGCTGCCATCTTGTTTTTGAAAAAAACAAGATGGCGGCCACAACTTTTTTCAGCTGGGCGGGACAGGGAAGTGCTAGGAAGGCGGGAACAGCACCGAATAGGTCCTCCCAGCCTTCCAGACACTCCTAGGTAGGCAGAGAGCTAGACACAGGGACCCAAAGATGGCAAATCTTTGGTCTCCAACCAGCATGTACAGGTAGGAGATCACGTCGTCCTTTTTGTGGGGGTGGGCAGAGGCAGCCCGGCTGTTTCTGTTAGGCTCCGGGGAGGCGACCCAGGCTGTTTCTGACCTTCCCCGAGTCCCCCTCGTGCTGCTCCAAGCCAAAACACCGGGGGAAACTCAGTCATCGACTGCAGTTTTTGGTTTGGAGCAGTGCGGGAGATCGGGGGAGTTCAGAACCAGCCCGGATTGCCTCCCTGGAGCCTAACAGAGGCATCCGCAGTGGCGGAGAAGCCAAAATGGGTGGAAAAAATTCCGTGGTGACGGAACTTTTTTCACTCATTTCGGCTTCTCTACCTCCTCTGGGAGGCTCAAGGGACCCCATCTGCGCTGTTTCCTCCACCCCATGACCCCCTGGGTGGTGCTGCAAGCCAAAACAGCGGGGAGAACTCCTTCATCAGCTGGAGGTTTTTCCTTGCAGCACCACCCAGAGGGACTGCGGGGTGTTTGAAACAGTGCGGATAGGGTCCCTTGAGCCTCGCAGAGGTGGCAGAGAAGCCGAAATGGGTGAAAAAAATTCCGTGGTGATGGAATATTTTTCACCCATTTCTGCTTCTCCGCCACCGCGGGTGCCTCTGTTAGGCTCCAGGAAGGCAATTCAGGCTGTTTCTGCCCTCCCCTTCACCTGCACGGATGCTGCTGGAAGTCAAAAACTGCAGCTGACAAAGGAGTTTCCCCCGTTGTTTTGCCTTCTAGCAGCGTTTCAATGGAAACAGCATTATCCGGATAGACTCCATAGGAAGCCTTTTTTTTGTTGTTCTCCGGGGGCTTCCTGGATAGTGACAAAATCCAGTTAATGACCCGACTTGGGGAACCAAGTTTTGTCGTTATCCGGGGTTCCACTGTACAGGCATTGCTGTGTGTTTTTTTTTTAACAGTGTCTACACTTAGGTTTCCTTTTACTCACTAGTTCTTGTAGGATAATTTCTGACCTATTCCCACTCTGTATGGGAAAAATAAGATAAACTGAAACAAGGGCTATGAATACCCTCAAATAAACTTAAATATAATAACGCTAAACTTTAGCGGATAACGCTAAACCTGGTTCCAAGAGTCTTAGCGTTATCTGGTTTTTAATGTTATGCGTTAAAAAAACCGGCTTCCTTTGGGGGAAGCCGGGGTGAGTGGGGCCACCCCCTTTCCCCCAAACCAAGCCGGGTATCACAGCATCTGATCCCCGGCTTGGTTTGTGGGAAAGCAGGCAGGTGCGCCTGTGCACATTCCCCCAAACCAAGCCCAGGGATCAGACCCTGGGATCCCCGGTTTGGTTTGTGGGAAAGCGGGCAGGCGCACCCGTGCACATTGCCTCAAACCAAGCCGGGGATCAGACGCTGTGATCCCCAGCTTGGTTTGGGAGAAACTGTGCGGGCATGCCCATGCGCATTCCCCCAAACCAAGCCGGGGATCAGATATTAAAATCCCTGGCTTGATTTGGGAGAAACCACTCAGACCACCCGCTTCCTTGGGGTGAGTGCATGCACGGGCTCTCACCCAAAGGAAGCCGGTGACCTGATGCTCAGCCCACCCATTTCCTTGGGGGGTGGGGGGGAGCGGCCACGTGCGCTCTCACCCCAAGGAAACTGGCAGTCTGATGCTTGGCTCTCTGGAGCCCCCCCCCCCCCAGCAAGTGGGCCTCCGGAGATCTTTGCCGCAAAGCCGACAGAGAAAACTTTTGCATCGCACAATGTTATCTTAACATTGTGCAGTGAAAAGTGTTCCTCAAATTCCCCAAAGTTATCCGATTTTAGCATTGTCCGATGTGTTCGTTATCCGAGGTATTACTGTAGTAGAATTCAAAAATTCCTGCAAAATATAAAAGGGAACTTGTGTGTCATTGTCTGAGACATAATCTATTCATTTTTATTTCTCATCACCACCTTGTTCATAGCAGGTACCACTCTTTTGCTAACTTCCCAAAATGCATATCTGTTTGTACAGTGATTCCTATGTAAGCATGATCACATCATTGAATATAGCCTGTAGAAAGATTTCTTTTTTTGGCACGATTTGTTTTACTAACCTCCTGCCTTCTTTTTGCCAACAGAAGAAAATCTGCTGAATGTTCCTTATAGCCACATTGTTAGTTCACATATAGTTTCAAGTTCCATAAAATTGGGAAATGAAATTGGGACCATGCCCGAAGAGAAAACCATCATAGGAGGAACAGGACTGGATCAAGAGCCCTCACCTTCGCAAGACAGTGCAGTATCTCCAATTAATCTAACAGATGATCAGCTTGCCTCTGCGCTATATGGTAATTTGCATACAGACATATATTCGCTATTGTTGGCTTTAGCCATTTGTAGCCACCTGCTTCAAAAAACCCATATCCCACCCACCCATCCCACCCACTATAAAAAAAAAGAAGAGAGGGTTCTTAATTGTTTAAATAAGCCAGCAGGCGGAGACCGTGTTCCCATTAGGGCCCCACACCTGCCCTGCCAGCCAGGTCTTCAATCCTTTCCTGAAGGGCAGCAATTCTCTTTGAAGTCTTAGATCTGTTGGCAGGAGGTTCCAGAGAGTTGGTGCGGCCATGGAGAAGGCCCTCCTTTGGGTGCTGGATAGATGTGCACCCCTAGCTGATGGCACTATTAGTGAGCCCCTCCGGTCCGCTCTGGTTGGATGGGCAGACACTCTTGGGATGATGCGGTCTCTAAGGTATCCTAGCCCACTGCCATATAGGGCTTTAAAGGTCAAAACCAGCACCTTGAATTGAACCTGGAGACAAACTGGTAACCAGTGCAGCTCCCGAAGTAGCAGTGAGGCACGGGCATATCGTCCGCACCCCATCACCACCCTGGCCGCCATATTCTGGACCACCTGCAGCCTCCGAATGGTCGTCAAGGGCAGCCCCATGTAGAGCGTGTTACAGTAATCTAGTCGGGAAGTGACCAGAGCGTGAGTGACCATAAGCAAGGAGTCCAGGAGCGTGCGCAACTGGCAAATCACCCGAAGTTGGGCAAAAGCCCTCCTGGCCACAGCCGCTACCAGTTCTTCTAGCAGCAGCAGTGAATCCAGAAGGACCCCCAAGTTGTGCATCGGGTCTGTCTGGGGCAAAACAGCCCCATCCAGTACCAAAGATGGTAGCTCCCTGGATAACATGGGGCCCCTTATCCATAGCCACTCTGTCTTGCTGGGATTCAGCCGAAGCCCATTGGCCCCCATCCAGACCCCAACGGCCTCCAGGCAACCAGATAGGATGTCAACGGCATCACTAGGGTCCCCACGGGCTGAGATGTACAACTGAGTGTCATCCGCGTACTGTTGGTACTGCACCCCGTGGGAACGAATGATCTCACCCAGTGGCTTCATGCAGATGTTGAATAGGAGAGGACAGAGCACCATACCCTGAGGCACCCCATATTTGAGAAGCCTAGGGCTGGACCTCTCACTCTCCAACCACACAGCTGCACCAGCTGCAGAGTGTCCTGGAGGAAGCGGATTATCTAGACCCCTTTCAATCAGGATTCAGGCCCGGGTATGGTACGGAGACGGCATTGGGCGCACTGATGGATGATCTCTGGCGGGAGCGGGACGGGGGTTATCCATCCGTCCTTGCTCTTCTTGACCTCTCAGCGGCCTTCGATACCGTCGACCATGGTATCCTTCTGGAACGGCTCAAAGGATTGGGGATCGAGGGCACTGTGTTGTCCTGGTTTTCCTCTTTTCTGGAGGGCCGTACCCAGTCGGTGTGGTTAGAGAGTGAGAGGTCCAGCCCTAGGCTCCTTAAGTATGGGGTGCCTCAGGGCTCGGTGCTCTCTCCTCTCCTATTTAACATCTACATGAAGCCACTGGGTGAGATCATTCGTTCCCACGGGGTGCGGTACCATCAGTACGCGGATGACACTCAGTTGTACATCTCGGCCCGTGGGGACCCCAGTGATGCTGTTGAAATCCTATCCGGATGCCTGGAGGCCATTGGGGTCTGGATGGGGGCCAATGGGCTTCGGCTGAGTCCCAGCAAGACAGAGTGGCTGTGGATAGGGGGCCCCGTGTTATCCAGGGAGTTACCATCTTTGGTACTGGATGGGGCTGTTTTGCCCCAGACAGACCCAGTGCGCAACTTGGGGGTCCTTCCGGACTCGCGGCTGCTGCTAGAAGAACAAGTAGCGGCTGTGGCCAGGAGGGCTTTTGCCCAACTTCGGGTGATTCGCCAGTTGCGCACGCTCCTGGACCAGGGCTCCTTGCTTATGGTCACCCATGCTCTGGTCACTTCCCGACTAGATTATTGTAATGCGCTCTACATGGGGCTGCCCTTGACGACCATTCGGAGGCTGCAGCTGGTCCAGAATGCGGCAGCCCAGGTGGTGATGGGATGTGGGCGATATGCCCATGCCTCACCGCTACTTCGGGAGCTGCACTGGTTACCAGTTTGTCTCCGGGTGCAATTCAAGGTGCTGGTTTTGACCTTTAAAGCCCTATATGGCAGTGGGCCAGGATACCTTAGAGACCGCATCGTCCCAAGAGTGTCTGCCCGTCCAACCAGAGCGGACCGGAGGGGCTCTCTAATGGTGCCATCAGTTAGGGGTGCACATCTGTCCAGCACCCGAAGGAGGGCCTTCTCCGTGTCCGCACCGACTCTCTGGAACCTCCTGCCAACAGATCTAAGACTTCAAAGAGAATTGCTGCCCTTCAGGAAAGGATTGAAGACCTGGCTGGCAGGGCAGGTGTGGGGCCCGAATGGGAACACGGTCCCCGCCTGCTGGCTTACGTAAAAAATTAAGAACTCTCCCTTCTTCTTTTTATAGTGGGTGGGATGGGTGGGTGGGATATGGGGCTTTTAAAGTGTTTTTATGTGTTTTTAGAACTTGTTGTAATGCCGCCCTGAGTCGGGTTCTGCCTGAGTGGGCGGCATATATAAATATGACTATAAATAAATAAAAATAAAAAAATAAATAAACACCGACTGGGTACGGCCCTGCAGAAAAGAGGAAAACCAGGACAACACAGTGCCCTGGATCCCCAGTCCTTTGAGCCGTTCCAGAAGGATACCGTGGTCGACAGTATCAAAAGCCGCTGAGAGGTCAAGAAGAGCAAGGACGGATGGGTAACCCCCACCCCGCTCCCGCCAGAGATCATCAATTAGTGCGACCAATGCTGTCTCCGTACCATACCCGGGCCTGAATCCTGATTGAAAGGGGTCTAGATAATCCGCTTCCTTCAGGACACTCTGCAGCTGGCGCGCCACCGCCTTTTCCAATACCTTACCCAGAAAGGGAAGGTTGGAAACCAGCCTGTAGTTGTTAAGGACAGCTGGGTCAAGGAATATTTTCTTCAGGAGGTGGCGCACCAAAGCATGTTTTAGCGGTGCAGGAAACACCCCCTCCCATAATGATGCATTTATTATCGCCCCGACCCAGCCACCTGTCACCACCTTGGAGGCTTTCACCAACCAGGTGGGACAGGGGTCCAAGGGACATGTAGTGGCACGTACAGCTGCAAGGAGCCTGTCCACTTCATCAGGGACAACAGGATCAAACCGATCCCAGATCGTACGGCAAGACTGTGCTCCGGTCCCCCCCCCCCGACCCTCCCCATCCACGCCAGGATTCAGCCCTGAACAAATCGGATCGATTTTCTCCACCAGATGGTCAGCAAAGTCCTCAGCCGAACCCTGCCAACCGGGCACCGATCCCCCCCTACCAAGGAAGGACCTGATTACCCGGAACAGGGCGGCTGGGCGATTATCAGCGGAGGCAATAAGGGTGGTGAAATATTGCTGCCTCACCAGGTAGGCCCTAATAGCAGCTCTAGCTAGTGTCCAATCAGAGTCATCCCGGGTCTTCACCCAGCGGCGTTCTAGGCGTCTCTTTGCCCGTTTGAGCTCCCGCAGTTCTTCCATGAACCACGGGGATGACTTAGCCCCACGAGCTCGGAGAGGCCGCAGTGGCGCGATTTCATCCAAGGCTGATGTTGCCGTCCTGTTCCATAGGTCAACAAGCGCCTCGGGTGAATCATGTAGCCGATCCAGAGGAACATCCCCCAGTTCCCTCTGGAATCAATCTAGATTCCATCTGGATTCGCAAACACATTCTGAAAGAATATGTGGGAAGGGTAGATTGATTGGCTTTTCTGTGGTCAGTAACAGACAGTGGTGATACGTCACTATACTTTCAGCTGGTGTTTAAAGGCGCTCCACCCACATCCATCTGCTTGAGATGGCACTGTTTATATATTAGTACACTGATGTGTGAATGGTATTAGATATAGTGGGCATGTCACTAATCTGTGTGGCCCCAATGCAGGCCTGCCATCTGACCACTCAAAATGAACAGTGTATGCAAATACTACTTCACCTTAAATTTGTAGAATAATTTGACCATATTGACTCTGAGATCTGAAAATAACTGCACATGAGGTGGTACAACGCATTTACTAAAGTATATTCTTGGCATTCTCTCTGATAGTATGTGCAAACGATGGCATGTTGAAATCCATTATGAAGAAGAAGGATGGGAAAAAAGAGGAAAATGCAAAGAAGAATCTGCAGTTTGTGGGTATAAATGGCGGGTAAGATGTTCAGATAGGAAAAGCATTTTCCTTCCTTTTCCAAGTAATAGAAGTAAAATTTAGACATTAACTAAAAACAAAATACCACTGTGCAAAATTGTCCAGTTGTCATGAATATCTTGTTTTTCTTCTTTCCACCTTGTCTTAAAAGTTTAGCACTTTTAAAATAAGATAGAATAAGAAACAAAGAAAGGAATTTAGTTCTCCTTTTTGATCAGGAGTGATTGACAAATATACATGTGTTTCATATGTAGAACATTGAAAGTGATAGAATATTCAGACAAAAGTTTTTTTAACTTCCTTCATGGGTTCACTTTGTCTGCACAGACCATTTTCTTTCTCTAAGATTTGTTAGCTTATTGCTTTCATGGTAATATTAAGTAGTATTGATTGGCTTGAGTAGTGTAGCCACTCAAAAGCAGATATGTTTACTACAAACTTTACTAGCAAAGCAGTTTAAATACAATGGAGAGAGGATTCATGGATCACATGACTCTAAGTCTTTGCTGGTGATTAATGGGGGGTGTTTTATTTTTTACATTGTGAGAGTAATAGATAAGAAATGGGAATCTCAAAGTCACTTACGTGATTGTTAAATGAGAGGAGGAATGTATATGTAGAAAACAGTTTACACAACATTGAAAATATATTTAATGTAATTTTGTTATCAAGGTATGAAACAACATCAAGTGACGATTCTAGCACAGAGGAAAGTTCTTCTTCAGAATCTGATGATGAATGTAGTAGGATGGAATATGCTTCAATTGAGGAGAATAGCAGCTTGCTATCAGTAGAAAAGGAGCATGGACCGAATACTGAAGACGAGTGTGTTGGATTGCAAGAATCGGAACAAGTCCAAGAACCTGAGCCTGAGAAAGTTGAAATCCGTGAAAGGTATTGTCTGCATTTAAACTGCATGTTTAAAATGTGTGAGAAATTAGAACTAAATTGTGAGAAATTAGAACTAAATTATTACCAAATCCATTGTGTAATATTACAAACAAGCCCTTGTATTGAGTGCTGCAGAATTTCTCTTCATCCTCAAATGATGCAAAATTTGAGTAGATTGGGGAGCAAGCCAAAGATCCAAGCGTATAGCCAGTAATGGCCATTGCTTCTGAAAGCAGACTGACAGGCAAGAGAGAGAGAGATTTAAGATTCAGAGAAAAATTAAGGTGTCAAGTCGGTATATAGGTCTTTCCCCATTCCATAGACAAAAGTCTAGCCTATGAATCTGTCTTGGTTAAAGCACAAAGGCCTCTTTTGTTAGCTTAGAGCAAATGCAATAAAACAGTCTTTATCTTAGCAAAGGAGAGATTAAGGTGAGATGTTTCTACTCATGGATCACATGGCTCCTTATTTTTCCACAGTATTCCCATCTCTTTAATTACTTGCCACATTTTGTTGTGGTCCACACAGTCAAAAGCCTTGGTGTAGTCGATAAAACGAAAGTAGACTTGTTTCTGGTATTCTTTTGTTTTCTCCATGATCCAAAGTATGTTGGCAATGTGGTCTATAGTCCCCCTGCCTCCCATAGGGGCACGTTTTACTTCCACTTCCAGGAGCAACGAGGGCGCTGTGGGCCGGATGAATCGCAGTAAACCCATTCGTGTGGATTCACAGGGGCTTCTGGGAATTGAAGTCCAAGAACATCTGGAGTGCCAAGATTCGCCATCACAGGTCTATGGAATGGGGAAAGACGGAGCTGAGGCGTGTGTTGAATCAAGTCAAAGAATAGTCTAGTTCAGTGTCATTTTCTTCAGTGGCCAGCTAGCTGCTTGTGTTTACTTCCTCTGACACTTGTGGTAATATATAGCCATTATGACTGATAGGCTTACCCTTCATGAGAAAATCTTTCCTGTAACTTGCTATCATGTATTCTTGATGTAAACCATCATTGTACACATTATTTCTGACAATTTGAGTAACTTTTGGTGCCCAAAACAGATTTTCCATTCCAATGGATGATAAAGAATTTGCTACTTTTTCATTTCCTGTGCAAAAGTAAATATCCCAATGAATGTATGTAAACATGTTTCTCTCCCGCACTTCTCATTAACAGATACGAACTGAGTGAAAAAATGCTGTCTGCATGTCATCTTCTTAAAAGCAGCATTGATGATCCCAAGGCTATGGTCAGCAAAGAGACGGTAAATCTAGCATAATGATGTATGCCCCAGTGATATGTGACATTAAAAGTTGAGTTGCATAAGAGAATTGATAGGTGTCAGAAAAAATGTGGCAGGCAGCACAAAACATTGCTGCTCCCAATACATGATTAGAACCATGCAGCGGAAATACCCATAAAGGGGAATGTCTCTAGAAATGGCAGATACATCCCCCTTCTAGTCCCAACACTTTAGAGCAGGGGTCCCCAACCTTTTCAAGCCGGGGGCCAGGTCACACTCTCTCAGTCAGTTTTGAGGGCCAGATGGCAATTTTGCCCTGTCTGCACAATGGAGGCAGCCATTTTGTCCCAGCAGCTTCAAAGCAGTGGCCATTTTGTTTCTCAGATGTCCTTGGAGAGGTGGGAGGCCATATGAAATGGCACCAGGGGCCATATCCGGCCCACGTGCCTTAGGTTGGGAACCCCTGCTTTAGAGCATTTCTGCGCTAATACAAACTGTCCATCCTGCCTAACTTATTATAGGCACTCAGGAGATTGTTACAGAATTAAACATGCTACATTAAGAGTAACAGACATGCAGAAGCCAAGTAATCAGTCCTTAAATTAGAGCAGTGCGGACTTGGTTTCAGAAGACTAATTTAAATCCATCTTAAAATCCTTTAGCAGCCTATCCACCTTCCACAAGTCCACTCTAACTTCAGCTCGTGCAACATTTGTTTGTGTATTTTGTCCAGTTCTGATTAAAAGGCAAATGTTGTTCTTCCTGTAATTTCGGTACGGGACTGAATTCATTTATAAATACTGTAAAACATATTTTTGAAGTTATTTGTGTTTGTTTTTGGCAGAGGTTTTGTTTAAACACCATCCAGCATGAATGGTTTCGTGTGTCAAGCCAGAAGTCTGCTATTCCTGCAATGGTTGGGGACTACATAGCTGCTTTTGAAGAGATTTCCCCCGTAGTCCTTAGACATATCATCAACATGGCAGATGGAAATGGCAACACAGCTCTCCATTACAGTGTCTCCCATTCCAACTTTGAAATTGTAAAACTGCTTTTAGATGCAAGTAAGTTGACTGTTCCAAACTTTTTGTGAGACCTCTATTATGTATTTTAATCTTCAGAAGTTGAGTGTTGGTATGTTCACTGCTGCACAATAGGCCCGTCTTCCATTTTCTTTAGATTCTTTCTGGTCTTTAGTGTCTCTTTTCCTCATAGATCCTTACAAGATTTTTCAGACACCACCAACTTCCTGAAACTGCTTTTAGTTCAGGCCTGGAATAATATTGTTCTCAGTAGTGGATGAATGCCAGTTCCACAGGAGTGTCCCCTGCCTCGTGCATCTTTTGTAATCTTTACAATTTGAACATGGATCATACGGCTAATTTTCCTTTTTTGCTTATGAAAACTTCCCTGTATCACTTTGGACATAGTCAAATGAGTTTTTAATTAAATCAGCAGCCTATGCATTTGCGGATCTTGGAATGCTTTTATGAGAAACAATTGCCAGACTTGCTGCTTTCATTGTTCATCTGAGCATCAATGGTTCAGCAAGGAAAGCCTTGCTTCAAAATCTTTTTGCAACCCTGTATGGTTCTTTCCATAATAGAATATGTGGGCTGCTAGAAACTTTGTTGATACTGAATTAAAATTGGGTTTACTCTACCTACAGTTATTTTTAGACATCCATCAACTGTGAGAATGACTTCCAGGAAAGATGTATGCTCGTATACCAGTAGCAGCAGATGACAATGTGTTACAGTATTGTGAAATTTTAAGATTAAATGGCCTTTGCTTTTCAGTTTTTCTGCTTTAACTGTTTAGCTGCTAGCTGACTAGTTTAAGGATGTGGGAACTGCTTGAAAGCACTAGTCTACTACAAACCCATGAAAATGGGTTTTATACACTTGGTTTTTCTCTGCTGAAAGGAGACTCTTTATTATACGGTATCAATAAAAGACAGAGAGAGGCTCTCTAATAGTGCCAACAACTAGGGGAGCACATCTATCCAGCACCCGAAGGAGGGCCTTCTCTGTGTCCGCACCAACCCTCTGGAACCTCCTGCCAACAGATCTAAGACTTCAAAGAGAATTGCTGCCCTTCAGGAAAGGATTGAAGACCTGGCTGCCAGGGCAGGTGTGGGACCCTAATGGGAACACGGTCCCCGCCTGCTGGCTTATGTAAACAATTAAGAACTCTCTCTTCTTCTTTTTATAGTGGGTGGGATGAGTGGGTGGGATATGGGTCTTTTAAAGTGTTTTTATGTGTTTTTAGAACTTGTTGTAATGCCGCCCTACGTCGGGTTCTGCCTGAGTGGGCGGCATATATAAATATGACTATTAAATTAAATTAAAATCTGGACCTTCTCCTTTGCAGCCAACTTGTTTAATTAATTATTGTGACTTAGAAATACAGTGATACCTCATACAATGTCCAAACTTGGTTCCACAAATTTGGACTTTATACGGATTTGGACTTTGTATGAGGCATGCAAAATCCTAGCCGCGATGCCTCATACAACATCCAAATCCTTGCCGTGATGCCTCGTACAATGTCGTTTCCATAGAGATACATTGTACCGTAACAGCACAGACTTCAGGGCAAAGTCAAGGAAACGGACAGGAAGCTGACAGAACTTTAAGAAATCATTGTCTAAAGGCTAAATACATTACAAAAAACATGTCAAACAATCCTGATTTTAGGGGACAAACCATACAACAAGTTTTTAACTTTTGAAAACTTTATGAAGTGCAGGTTTAAAACTTAACATGTCCCATCATGCAGCACAATGTTAATCTGCAGCCATGTGGCCAATCATCCATTTTGTACAAGCTACTGTAAACAATTACTGGATGGAAGCAAGGACAAAATGGATTCCAACATGTCCCATAATCCACTGTGCCAAAGAATGGTCCAAGAACCTGAAGAATGCTGCAAAAATCCCAGGAATGCTTCCAAAAATTTTGATGACAAAATTCAAAAAAATCTAAAATCATGCTCAAAACCACTCCTAAACACTCTTCACCTCATGCAAAATCCACAAGAGCAATGCACGCATGTGTCCTGCCTTTTATACTGCCCAGGCACAATGCAACCTAGGAAAAATCCTAATGCCTCATACAAAGTCGCAGCAACTTTGTATGAGGCAACTTTTTTCAAGGAATTAGGCGATGTTGTATGAATTCAATGTTGTATGAAGTGGACTTTGTATGAGGTATTACTGTATATGCATCTGCATTTCTTTCTTGTCTATTCTTTTCACTATGTCACTTGTGAATGCTTTTCAGAAATAGCAGCCAAGGCTAATTTTGAACTTTATTTATGGCAGTTTTACTGTTGGACACTGTACAGAAGTACTGTATGTGCATTTCTGATACAGCTATTAACATTATTGAGCAGATAGCAAATTAGATTCAGTGGGGCCTCAGTTTAAGGACTTAAGGGAAATAATGGCAAACTGATGCTTCATGGCGAAATGAAAGCAGTGGCCTCCTTAGTTACTGGCACCTGCTCAGAAGAACTGAACACATTTGGTCCCCTACCAAATACTGTTTAGTCAAGGAACCCATTTAACTGGCAGGTCACGTTTGTAGACTTTACAAATGTTGAAATACTTGCTAATGGTATAGACCTAAGAAGAAGTAGGAGATAAATCTCTTTTTAATATTTTAGCTATATCATTATTTTATGCCAAGTTTCCTATATAAATCTAGATTTTTTCCCATTGTATAAAAGAAATTCTGGACATAAGCTGGTACTGTCTGTAATTCTATTTACTGCATTTTGAACAATTGCCTTTTAAGCTAACTGTCTTACTAACTGCATGAAATGTGGCTTTGAGTCTTTTTTCCCAATTCTGCTCTCTTGCATGCAATAATGAGAGGGTTGTTTTCTTCATTTGGCTGAAGAACCATTGCTGCCCCCTCTTTCTCCTTTTTCCACATTTTTTTCTGAATCATCTTCATTATATAAACAATTGCTGCATTTCCAAAAGACTGTTGTAATAACAGTTTATTCAGTTATGCCGTACAATAGGTGCTTCTGGGCTTCCCACTTTCTCAAGAGATTCTCTCTGTCTCTCTGCAGATGTCTGCAATGTAAATCACCAGAACAAGGCTGGTTACACCCCCATTATGCTGGCGGCTCTTGCAGCTGTAGAGGCTGAGAAAGACATGAAGGTTGTAGAAGAGCTTTTTGCCTGTGGAGATGTGAATGCCAAAGCCAGCCAGGTTGGTACTTCTGCAGTTGTCTTTGGCCAATCAATACTAGATACTCATACAAAACAGAGAATTTTTGGCCTCTGATGTGGCCTTATACCAGTAGTGGGCATCAAAAACTTTTCCTACCACACTGTGGGCGTGGCCTGTTGGCCATGTGATTGCTCTTCGCTATAGAACTATGAAAATAGAAGCCTCTTCTATTTTCATCACTCTTTAGCGAACCTCTGAAGCCATTTCCCCCTTGTCCAAGGCTTTTCCAGGGCTCTGTTTCACCCCAAAGTGCCTCCCCAGCCACTCCAGAGTGGCTGGGGATGTGCTTTGGGGTGAAACGGAGCCCAGGAAAGTATATATTAAAAATGGGTGTTTTGGGAAATTCTAAGAGCTTCTTCTTCTTCCATGTCTGAGCCAGACGTAAAACTGGCACAACAAAGCCACCATTTGGTGGGTTCATTCTGCAGTTCCCTTCGTCTGACTTAGTGTGAAAAAGATTAGCCGGCAACACAAGGTTGCCATTACCAGGGTATGTCTGATTGTGGTTCAAAAATACCACAATCTTTGAGGAGGCTCTTTCTGTGTACCCCAATTCTAAGAGCTAATCTCTTTTAATAAAAGCATTGGCAATTACTCCTTTTAAAACTAAAACTTGTAAACATTAGATTCATATTGTTTCTACTGCTTGAAAATCAGGATGGTGGTAACATTTAGTACCTTGGACTAGAATAGGAAACCTGAGTTCAGGTCTGCACTTGAACATTATATTAACTTTCTCAGTTACTTTCTCAGCCTTGTCTGTCTCACAGGGCTGTCACCAGAATAAAGTTGGGGAGCTCGTTACAGGAAAGGCAATTATAAACACAACAGATAAATAAATGAAAAATGTTTAGGAATGGTGAATTGTACGCTTAATTTGTGCTTCCTGTATATTGGTTCTATGGGTAAGATAAAGTAAGATTCCTTTAATTGTTTGAGGGCAGTGCCTGAAGTCCCCTTGCTATAATCAATGTTCAAACATACCCATTCCTCTCTTGTGTTGAATGCTGAAATCAAAATCCTGCTATGTTTACGATTGATCTGTTGATGCCCATGAAGTCAGCAGAAAGCCTTCTCCAGTCCTCATTTTGTATTTTTTTAAAAACATTTTTAATGTAACATAAATACTATACCTTTATTAACAATGTAATGCTTTTAGAAATTAAAACTAGAGGTACTGTACTGTCAAAACTACAGAGGGAGAGGCAAAGCTGGCAGAGCCAGCATTAGATTTGCTCCCATGCATGACACTCATTTCAGTTCCGTGAAAGGTGACATACTGTGATCACTTTTGATATATGTCTTCACTCAAATGTATTGTGATATTTTTAGATCTAAAGGGAAATATTAACTTTTCTTCTGCATGTGTGCATCTAACTTGCTGTTTGGGTAGTACGTAATAACCAGTAGATTTCCGTGTGGGCAGAACTCTGTTAAAAATCTCTGCTCTAGACAGTGAATGGCTCGTGGGTATAACAATTGTTGTTCTATGTGCAGGCTGGTCAAACTGCTCTGATGCTCGCTGTGAGCCATGGACGAATAGATATGGTCAAAGCTCTGCTGGCTTGCGGGGCAGATGTTAACATACAGGATGATGAGGGTTCCACTGCTTTGATGTGCGCCAGCGAACATGGGCATGTTGAGATTGTCAAACTTTTGCTTGCTCAATCTGGATGTAATGGCACACTGGAGGACAATGTGAGTTACTTCTGCAGACCATCAGTAATTTATTAGATTCCAATTTATAGTTGGCTAAAATGGGAAGTGTCCTTACAATTTTAGACTTGTGCAAAATCTAAGTGGCATTAAATTCCTGTACTCTGCTCAGCATGTCATTTTCAATGTAAGGTATGAATGTGACATATATATCTATATAGTATGCAAATACTGTATAATTATTTTTGGTGTATACTTAACAGCTAAGAAATTAATAATTTTAATAAGTTACTTAGGGAAGAAAGAACTTTCTGCAATAACAAGCTGGATCAAAGTTACTTTTCTGTTTATAACTTACATGGTTGTGATTTACCAATACTCCTGCCTCTTGTTACTTGTGGTGGTGAGTGGCATGAGCAGTAAGAGGAAGAACAATTTCGTGGGTGGCCCATTTTGTACTCTTACCTCTCACTATTTATCTTTGTGGAGGACATATTGCAGGGAGAAGGAAATTAAGAAGGGAGGATGCCAGAGGGAGTGAGACTGAGAAAGAGAGTGGGTACATTTATTCACAAAAGAGAAGTGTGGGCTCATTTGTGCATACACACAAAAGAAAGAGTGAGAGTGAGCAGGCAGGTACATGAGTGAAGGTGGGTAGGTATGCTTGAGAAAGCAAGCACTAGAGCAAGACCAGGCATGCAGAAGAAAGAGTATGCACACATCTGAAAGTGAGATAGAGAAGTAGCTTATGCAAGAATTAGATTGATCTAGTAATATATGCGTGAATCTGGTTTATCTGAGTTAGAAAGGCAGTGCCAGGTGTTAAGTCCAGCTCATACTCGTCAAGCACGGCTCGGCAAAATACGGGAAATTACTGTGCATGTGTGGACACACACATGCAGTAACCCATTTGCGCATTTACACTGTGTCCGTGCATGCACAGTAACCCATTTTTGCATGTGCACCATGTCTGCACATGCGCAGTAACCCATTTGCGCATGTGCACGGTGGCCGTGCATGCAGTCAGCCCTTTCCCCGCTGTTCAAATACAGGATGGCGGTGGGAAAGAGGAGGAATGAGCGCAGAAAAACGGGAAATCCCAGCCAATACGGGATACTTAACAGGTATGGTCCAGCTTCGAGTTTTTTACACAAAGGGCTAAGATGGAACTGGCTGCTTGACTGCATTTTGGAAGCCATTCTTGGGATGTATGAAATCAGGAAAACCTGTAAAAAGATAGTCCATATTGAATCCTAGAGTCTGTGACTAGCAGATTATGAGTTCATCAGGAGAATCTATAAACAAGAGCATTGGCTATTGATTGTTCAAAGTATCTCACATTCAAAGATAAACTGCCTTAGAATATGGAGGTTTCATTTAAGAGAACCTATTGTAGTTCTTTCAGACAACTTGGTATACCTATCCCAATAAGGATGCTTATCCTGTTGGGCTGTAATCAGGAAGGTGTCAGGCAAATGCAGTTCCGTGTAAAGGCATCTTGTTATAATGTTGTAATACTAATAGGAAATGCATGGCTGAAGACTTCCAGCCAATAAGGCACTTTCTCAATGCACTGGACTACAAATCCCATCCATCTCCAAGTGGATAGTGTATGAGAAGCTTCAGCCCAAGAGATCTGGGAACAAAATGCCAAGGGAGGCGTAGCATTGTGGTGCATTTACTCTCACCATTTCAATGTGTGATAAACAGAATGGTCACTTGAGGGAACTGGATAGCATTTCTACATATTTTCCATAAGACACCATAAGTGACAGCAATGCTAACAGAACAAGGAACAAATAACAGAAGGAGCTTCTTTTAAAAAGTAGCATTCAAAGCTCTCACACCTAAACATACAAGGTTGACAGGTGTTAGGTAGACATCTCAATACCTTTGTATGTGATTCTGCCTGAGGCCACTGCTGTATTCTCTTAACATGCTTGGATTACAACTCAACTGAAAACTCAAAGCCTTTTAAAGAAATGGGATACAGTTAGGAACTAGAGCCAGAGATGGTTTTTTGTTTTGTTACTGTGTCTGAAATAAGAAACAGTATTCAATTGTTTTCATCACAACTACATCCTGCCCTACTGTTACTCTCATAGCAGCAGAGCAGCAGCCTCTGTTCTCTGAGAGTTCACACATGAAGAAAAATGATAGTTTAAAAATATGAAACCTGCTTTGTACAACATTTGAAATTAAGGATGTGGCTAGTTTAGGAAGAATTATCACAAATAATTCTCCTCTTTGATTAACAATTTTGCTTCCTCACCACACTTCCCCCTCATTTATCTTCCTGAACAATATGATTTTATTTTTCCTGAAACAGAATGAGAGAATTATAGAAAGCTGTTTTTGTGGTAATGGCGGTGATCACCAATAACCTAATTCCCCTTATTGAGAAAAATTATGACACCCATGATTGTCAGATTGCCTCATAAAACAGAAGCACAAAGCTTAATTATAATAAGTAATAATGATGTGTTCGTGTTTTAAGTATTCTATGTATATTTTTTTGCTAGCTGAGTAACAAAACCTTCATTTCAATACTCTTTAATCTCTGTAGCTTATAGTTGTTTATAGAATCATCTGTGTCAATGACAGATATTTATGCTGCTCTCTCTTTAGGATGGCAGCACCGCACTTTCAATAGCCCTTGAAGCAGGACACAAGGATATTGCTGTTCTTCTCTATGCGCATGCAAACTTTTCCAAAACTCAGTCCCCGGTGAGTCATGCGGTTGCGTTCTTCATCTTGGATTTGGAGTGGGTCCTGGTTGTTAAAAAGGTTTCTTACTCATGGACCAAAAGCAAGTCGGTCCCCTTTGCCCAGCACAAACACTGAGCTATCGTCATGTCGTGTCTCTGTCACTTTAACCTTCCCTCTGCTGTCACCGCTATCTTCATGACTCTTCAGTTCTGCATCTCTGTTTGTTAAGGTCTCAGATAATCTGCCATGTTTGTTAGACCAAGTCTCTGAAGGTCCACAAACTAGTAGGCAGAATATCTGTTAGAACAGTGATGGATAACCTTGGCGCTCCAGATGTTCTTGGACTTCAATTCCCAGAAGCCCCCCTGATCAGCAAGTGTGCTGACTTGGGCTTCTGGTAATTGAAGTCCAAGAATACCAGGAGTGCCAAGGTTAGCCACCAGGGTGTTAGAAGTACCAATAAGGAATGTTGTGGTACCTACAGTTATCCTGAAATTGGACTCCCTTGTCTCCACTGTGGAAGTTTTAGAGTTTTCTGATCCAAAGTACTTGTGCCTTTTAAAAAAAACTAATTTCTTCCCTTTGCAGCTACCCATCTGCTCCTATGTCTGCCAGGGTAGCTGCATTTGGGAAACCCTATTCTGCAGCCATTACTTCAGGCTTCTGCTGTCATTGGGGGAGCTGCATCAGCTGATCTTCAAGTTAATAGAAGTATTCAGTAAACTGAAGGATTCATTGGGGTTTTTTCTTCAACACACACAATTGTTTCCCTCATTTTCAACAATCCTCTTTTTATTTTCTAGGGCACTCCGAGGCTCGGAAGAAAGCCATCTCCTGGTCCTACCCATAGAAGCCCATTTGATTGCTAGTGCACAATGGTGATCTGTAAACATTAATGTGGTCTCTCCTCAGCTGCTAATGGTTACTGTTTTACAGTGACAGATACTGAATGTAATTGCCTTGTGCCTGAGCTCACCAGCAAACTGGAAGCAGAAGCCTAGAGCTAAAGACAGAGGGACAGTCAAGACAGCTTCCTTGTTAAACAGCTATTACTCAGGATTGACCTACATGGTGTGATTCGTGGATGGAATCTCCTTCTTATGGGTCCCCGTGGCCATTCATGTCTATCTGGTCACTCAACAAAGTGAGCAGTGTTTTCTGTACTGCTGCAAGATCTGAGGATTACCTTGATAAACAGGATATTAACAGTATGGTATCTGGATGACCACAAGACTTTGGAAGCAGTTGTCATAAAGATGGAGCTTACATGAAACTTCTGTGCGGCATCTGTGTCTCTTCTGGTAGCTGTTTCAGCTTCCATGGAATGGCAGAATATCTTTGCTGTAGAAAATATTCATGTGCTACCAAACATGGCAGTTTTTAAGCTATCTTGTTGAGTTATGACTCTGGCTCACCTGAATAAATCTTACTGACTTTCTTTCTTTTAAAAAGACATTATGTTCTTTACACAGGTATTTATATTTGCTCTTGTCATTATCGTAAATGTCATTCCAGAATTATTTTAAGACTTGTTTTGATGCTTATTTTAAAATTTAAGAGTGGCAACTGCTTATGATAATTCTTCAGACTCTCACCTGATGGGTTGTTGGTTTAACAATGGAAGGCTACATTCTGGTCTGAAAGATGCTAAATAAATTGCTGTCAATTTGTATAGCTTTTATATAAAAGATTAAGTCAGTATTTTTGACACTTTATACTCTGTCATAATTAAAATAATAATCTTCATACAGTCACTACTAGATTTTTTTAATTAATGGACATTTACATGAATCCTGGTATACATTGCAAGATGTTCATCTGTACTGAAAATGTAGTTCTGTGTGCACACTCACTCACTCACACACACACACACACACACACACACACACACAAATATACACAGAATGCTTATTTTCCTGTTATGTTCACTTCAGTCATATGCATTTTAAATGTTTGAAGTGCCTTAGACTCTTGCCATATTTTCAGAATAAAATGTCCTTACGTTATTTTATTCCTGCCTTTTGTTGTGTTTTGTGGCACTAGGAAAGCATGCATTTACAAGTGTAATTGCATTATTATTTAGTAAAGGTTGTCCTTGTTTGAAAGCCACTCGTGTCCTGAAGGGGGGCCCCTGCACACACCCCCACAGGCACTCCCTTTGGGTTCTGACAGCCCGCTGACCTCGAGTCTACCTCACAAATGGAAAAGATGGCGATGCTTCTTTCTTCAAAGCAGAGAAATGTGGTAGCTTGGGTGAACACAGTCCTTTTAAACTGCCACCTTCACACACACACACACACACACACACACACACACAAAGCGGAACTGGCCCTGGGAAATGGCCTCCTTGATGATAGATTTTACCTTCAAAGTCTGGGACGCCTTAGTTAAAATTCCCAGGCCTGGCAAGGGATACAGGTGCCCTCCTCAGAGTCACCCTGGCAACCATATCAGTCCCAAACCAACGTCCTCTTGGAATAGAGTCCGCCCTCAAGGCTATGCCCATGCAAAGATGTAGCATTCCTTATCTTGCTTCAGCTCCGCACGGAATACTCCCTCCTGGTTCAAAGATGAGGCTGTCTCGATGTCTTTGAGGCTTTTTATTGAAGAAGTATTCATCCACAAAATAAGCAGAATACAGATTGAAGCAACAAATCTAACTAAACTTTTAATCCCTAAATACACTAACATGTCCATAGATAGGACCCCTATATCTATCCTAACTTAACACAAGTTAAAGTTGGCATTCCTTCTATCAGATTCTAAGTACTTTGCCCCAGATGGTTTAGGCAAAGACTCAGAGCTGCTATTGCACTGGGCTGGATGCCCCCATCGGATTCTTCCTAAATTTCCATGGTCCGGATTCCATGGAACATATGCTCCCGCCTATTCCAAAATAGGTGCTCCTGAACTCACAATTTCTGGGGATTTTATTCTACCTTACCCACTCACACCTCCCCTCAAGAATGTGAAGTATCTGATTGTCATCAAGTCATCAAGTTCAGCATCTTAACCACTAAGCCACTGCAGTCCCTGCAGTGTTGCATAAATATTATATTTACTTTAAAGAGGTAGTTTTAAAATTAAGTGCTGTGTACCTGAACCAGGAGGAACTGCGGTGGCTTAGTGGTTAAGATGCTGAACTCGATGACTGGAAGGTCAGCAGTTCAAGACCTGAGTGCTGCACAATGGAGAGCTCCCGTCTCTGACCCAGTTCCTGTCAACGTAGCAGTTTGAAAGCAATAAATTGCAATTAGATAAATAGGGACCACTTTGGTGGGAAGGTAAACAGCATTCTGTGCACTCTGGTGTTGAGGCATGCCTGCCACATGTCCATGAAAATGCCTGCAGACGCAGACAGCGCAGGCTCTTTGACTATAAACAGAGATGAGCACTGAACCCTACAGTCGGATACGACTGGCTTTTGAGCAAGGGCGACTTTTACCTGAACCAGAACCTGTTGTGCAGAGAAGGGAGGTTTTATCCTTTTGCCTTCTACATCTAAAATGTATATTGCTAAAAAGCCTGAACATATTTTATTCAAATAAATGGACCCTATTAGGGCAGTGCCAGGGTCTCCTTTGCTTTTGAGTCTAGACTGAGCTCTTTTGCTGTAAAGATAGACTTGACTTGGCTGCTAGATCTGTCTTTGAAGTAATGAGTCATTTTGACTTTTGATCTCTTGGAGCAATTCTGAAATCTTTCACATGTTTACAAAGGAAGACTGCGGCTATGTTGCAAAAATACGGTAAGTTTTTACCCACAGGCATCTCTGGAATGCTTCTGTCTTCTGACAGCAGCCTACTCAAAATGCAGAATCAATGATCAAGCAGTGAAGTTTTTCAGTAAGCTATATTGTCTGCCAAGTGTGCTGCTATACTTTAACAATACCTTAATATCTGATCAGAAATCTGATGAAGCAGAGAAATAGTAAGATACTTTCAGCTCCTTTTTTGTTAAATAAATAGCTGGCTTAAGAAGTAACTTCAAACACATCATGGTAATTTAATGTATATGTCGATATCTATAGGTTCCATTTGATTAAGGGAGAGTAAGAATTTAGGCCAAACAAGTGAATGACTGTCAGCTTTGAACATAAAGCTCTCCAGTCACCCTCTAGCAAAACAGGTGCACGTATATGGTGGGATGACTGACACTCATTGGAACAGAGACCGCTTTCCATTTTCTGTTTTAGTGAAACATATATTTTTATTGGAAATGGCTTTGTAACCAGAAGCCAATTCTTTCTGCTCCCAGCCATAAGGAAATTGCTAATCACACGTTGGCCTATCCGCTTATTTAGCATGGTAGCAATTTTTGAGGCTGGTGATCACAGAAGAATACAGCTGTTGAGAATTATAATCAGAAATTTCGTTAAATCAGATATTCACCATCCTACGGAAGTATATAGCAACTTGGAAAAGCTGCCAGATAACTTCAAAATAAAGAAACACAGCCCAGAGTTGGGTTCAGAAATATAGGAAATTTTCTCTTTTTTAAATACAGGTTGTCTGACAATACTTTTTGGAGTAAGTTACTTGAATGTCACATTTGGCACACAAGTTGTTATTCTGCCCTCCAACACACACCCTTCTAATTTTGAAATCTAAATATACTTACATTTTTGCCAGAGAAAACCCTCATTGCAATTTGGTGGTTAGGCTGGAAGTTCAACTAGTGTATCAAAAGCCAAATGGTTGGTCTCGATAGTCTGCAGAAACAGCTCTGAAGCGGGTCGGTCTCAATAGTCTGTAGGAACCGAGCTCTGAAGCGGTAATGTAGTAATGCTTTAAATTCCAGTTAAATCTTTGGTGCACAAATAAAGGAAAACAGTAAACTATCACCACTGTATCTGTCATTCCAATTATTATTATTATAGAGGAGGAGTGGCAAATGGAGCCTTCCACAAGTTGCTAAACTCTAGCACACATATTCACCCAATAGAGCGAATAAGTTACCTTTTTGGACTGATCATGTTTTATTTATTTATTTGTTATATTTGTATACCGCCTTACTCGTGCAGGGCGACTCAACGCAGTTCACATACAACATAACGAAGCAAAAGTACAATGTAACAACCGAGTATAAATAACAAAATTAAACATAATATAGCAATATCACAGTACAGCAAAATATATATATATATATATATATGAAAAAACAATGACAGTATGAGCCCACAACTCATTCAAGCCCCGTACAAATCCAGAAGGATTCTAGAAATCCAAAATGCATCCCCCCTCAAGCTTAGTCCTTTGCAAGCTATTGTTGATGGAAGTTGGAATCCAGCAATATCTGGGGGACCACAGTTGATGAATAAATTCTTGTATAAATTGCTTATCAAGGGGTACACAAAAAGAGCCTCCTCAAAGATTGTGGTACTTTTGAACCACAATCGGGCATACCCCTGTAATAGCACTTCGTGTTGCCAGCTAATCTTTCTCACATTAGGTCAGGCAAAGGGAACTGCAGAATGAGCTCACCAAATGGTGGCTTCATTTTGGCAGTTTCATGTCTGGCCTAGAAATGGAAGAAGAATTGCTTATCAATCCGGATTTTCTTGACTTTCCTCCCATGTGTTGAATTGCTAGTGAGTAATAACACTGCTGTGGGGATGTAGTAGTGTTTCTGTTTGTATACAGTTTTCTTCAAGTGCAATTGTACCTATTGGATTTTGGTTGTATAATAACTCATTTGCTGTATGAAGGCAATTGTTGTTACATGCTGTAAAATCACCTCTCACTTATGAACTGTTGCTGCTTTCTGTGAGTAAGCTGGTGTCATTTGCACATTTTAAATTACTGATGTTTCTTCCATCAATTTTCACTCCTTCGTCTGATACCACTCTGGCTTTCCATATAATATGATCTGCTTATACATTGAATAGATAATGGGATAAAAATGTCTTACACCTTTCCCTATAGGAAACCTTTATTTCCATATTCTGATGATAGATTCTTGTCCACAATACAGGTAACACACCAGGACAATCAAGTGCTCATGCACATTCGTTTCTTTCAGAACAATTAACTTCTCACCATCCACACAGTCAAAGGCTTATAAAACATAGACTACTGAAAATCTTTGGTGCAATAGCCAGCAGACGTTTGCAATATGATCTTGAGTGTTTTTTTTTTCCTTTTTGGAATCAACGTGAACAGCAGACATTTCTTCCTCCGTATTAGGGAAAAGACAAACTATTAGCATCCTTTAATTTTCCTAACAGGCTGAGACAGACCAAGATGGCTGTTTCTTTGCAAATTACTGCACAGTATTATCTTAAAAGAATGTCAATAAATTTGCACTACTGGAAGAGACAACCCACTCTTACAAAGTGTAAGTGCTTTGCACACCACATTTATACTGGCTTGATTGTTCATTCTCTTACCTATACACAACTTGTTGTTTGCTCATGGTACCAAGCACTTCCAAAAGGAGAGGGGAGCCCCCTGCTGGTATGATATAACAAAAACAGGATACTGTATTTTTCTATAAACAAAACCAGCTGTGTGATCCATACACAAAATCAAACAAATGCAGAAGGAAGGCGATACCTTTATAGGATCACTTTAAAAACCCAACATTGTGTGAACTTTCGTGAAAATACCTAGCTTCCTGTATTTGTTGAATGCGGGTTGTAAATTTGAGATATGCAGACGATACCACCCTAATGGCAGAAAGTGAGGAAGACCTAAAGAACCTCTTGATTGGATTGAAGGAGGAGAGTGCAAAAGCTGGCTTGAGACTCAATATCAAGAAAACCAAGATAATGGTAACAGGTCCGATCAGTCCCTGGAAAATAGATGGGGAAGAAGTAGAAGCAGTGACAGATTTTACTTTCTTAGGATCTAAGATCACTGAAGATGGTGACTGTAGCCATAAAATAAAAAGACGACGGATTATGGGGAGACAAGCTATGAGAAACCTGGGGGATATAGTGAAAAGCAGAGACATCACCTTGAAAACAAAAATTCGCATAGTCAAAGCAATGGTATTCCCAGTGGTAATGTATGGGTGTGAGAGCTGGACCATTAGGAAGGCTGAGCACAGAAGAATAGATGCCTTTGAGATGTGGTGTTGGAGGAGAGTCCTGAGAGTCCCTTGGACAGCAAATAGAACAAATAGGTCAATACTGGAAGAAATCAATCCTGACTGTTCATTAGAGGGACAAATAGTGAAGATGAAGCTAAAGTACTTTGGACATCAAATGAGAAGGGAGGACTCACTTGAGAAGGCCTTGATGCTGGGAAAGGTGGAGGGCAAGAGAAGAAGGGGGCATTCAAAGATGAGATGGATAGATGGTATTGTGGACACAATGGGCACAGAGCTTGGTGGGCTGAGGAGAATGGTGGAGGACAGAGGTGCCTGAAGGAAAATGGTCCATGGGGTAGCAAAGGGTCGGAATCGACTGTGTGACTGAACAACAACAACAACAAAAGATGCAGGCTGCCGTTTCTCCCCACAATCTAAGAAAAAGCCTGGCTGAACAGCATGCCATGAACTTTTGGGAGTTTTCTTTTAAAATTTCCTACCCTATCCACAAGAAATTGATGCATGCCTGAAGAACTGGCCTTGGATCACAAAAGCTCACACAATGTTGGGTTTTTAAAGTGATCCTATAAAGCTCAAGTGGCTAAGATGCTGACTGGGAGGCAGAAGGTCAGCAGTTCGATTCCCAAGTACTGCAGGACAGAATGAGCGCCCGTCTTTGTCCCAGCTCCTGCCAACCTAGCAGTTCGAAAGCAAGAAATTGCAAGTAGATAAATAGGGACCACTTCGGTGGGAAAGTAAACAGCGCTCCATGTGCTCCGGTGTCTAGTCATGCCTGCCACATGACCATGGAAACATCTGCAGAAGCAGACAACGCTGGCTCTTCGGCTTTAAAACAGAGATGAGCACTGAACCCTAGAGTCAGATAAGACTGGCTTTTAAGCAAGGGAAATCTTTACCTTTACTATAAAGAGATCGCTGCCTCCCTGCATTTATAGGACATTTCTAATGCCATTTGAAAGAAGGGTATTAGCTGGTGCATTTTCCCCTGAGAATTGCTATGCCAAGGAGTAATTATTACTCATTTCTCTCATAATATGAAGGATGATAATTGTAATTCTTAGGTAAAGGTCACCCTTGCTGAAAGCCAGTTGTATCCAACTCTAGGGTTCAGTACTCATCTCTGTTTATAGCCAAAGAGCCAGACATTTCCATGGACATGTGGCAGGCATGTGTCAACACCAGTGTGCATGAAACACTGTTTACCTTCCCACCGACAAAGTGGACCCTATTTATCTACTTGCAATTTCTTGCTTTCAAACTGCTATGTTGGCAGGAGCTGGGAGCTCACTCTGTCATGCAGTACCCGGGAATCGAACTCCGACCTTCCAGTAAGCGAGTTCAGCATCTTAACCACTTGAGCCACCGCAGTCCCTTGTAATTCTTAACTTGGAGTATATGTTGCAAAAAGGGCATTCTTCCCAGATGGAAGATGTTGTTGTTGTTGTTTCATCTTTGTGGATTCTCCAGTGGGACTTCTTCAGGGGTCAATCATCTCCCCAATGTTGTTTATCTATACCTATAAAATGGTGTGTTAACCGTTGGAATGTGACAAAGGATGTTGCACCAGGCCCCACTAGCCCCATCTGAGCTTCTGTGCACTCGCCCGAACGGGGCTTGCAGGTAACTGTTGGGTTGAAATTTTTGCCCGGGGGGCAGGAGCCCCCGGACGCAAACAAAAAAGGGAACTTCAATTCCCAATGTTCCTTGCACCGCGCCGCACCAGAGCCAATCAGGATGAGCGGCGCAGCAAAAGGAACGTTCGGAAACGCGCCGTGGCCAATAAAAAATAAGCCGCAGGAAAAAACTGCTGCAGTAAGCAAACACGTGCAGGCAAAACTACAAGCCCCAGCGTCCTGCGCGCCATTAGCGTGCAGAACGCTGAGGCAGCCGGCACGCTAAAAATAAAAGGTTAAAAAAAACCGCCGCCGCTGCCCTTCCTTCCCATGGGCCAGCCAGCATGGCCCGCAGGAAAAATAGGCCCCCCTGCCGCCGTTGCCCTTCCTTTCGACGGGCCAGCCGGTGCGCGAAAAAAGGAAACCCCCCCGCTGCCGCTGCCCTTCCTTTCGATGGGCCAGTTGGCGCGCAAAAAAAAAACCGCCGCCGCTGGCCTTACTGTCGACGGGCCAGCCATCGAGCCTGGCCCGTGAAAAAAAAAAGACAACCCCCCCGCCCTTTTCTGCCCACGGGCCAGGGATCGAGCCTGGCTGGTGAACCCCCCCAAAAAAGACCACCCCCACCCTTTTCTGCCCATGGGCCAGGAATCAAGCTTGGCCCACGAACCCCCCCAAAGAAAAAGACCACCACCCCACCCTTTTCTGCCCACGGGCCAGGGATCGAGCCTGGCCCACGATACCCCCCCCCCAAAAAAAGACCACCCACCCACCCTTTTCTTTCAATGGGCCAGGGATCCAGCCTGGCCCGCGAAGAAAAAAGACACCCCCCCAAAAAACAACAACAACAAAGTACACAAAAAAACATTCAAAAACAGTCACAAAAACATGCAAAACCAGCCACAAAAACAGTCAAAAAGAACACAAAAACATTCAAAAAGTAACAACAAAAACATCACAAATTAACCCCCCCCCAAACCCAACACAATCCCCCCCCCCCAAAAAAAAACAACAACCAGAGAGCTTACATGGAGACAACTTCACTCCATGACGGCCGGAACTCAAATGAGAAAATAATGAAAATACTTACCGGAAGCGACACCTTGAGGACAGAAGAGAAAAATTATAGAGAGGAAGAAAAGCTCACCACCCCCACCCAGAGGCCACAAGAGAAAAAACATTCAAAAATATTGAAATTTATAAGATTAATTCCCAAATTAATCAAATAAATTATCAAAAAATTCACACTAATCTCAAAAAAAAACCCCAAACAGAAATCACTTTTCACTCAAAAAAACCAAATCAAAAAATAAAAAATGCATAAAAATAAAGATTTTAAAAACCAAAATTAAATTTTAAAGTAATTTTTTAAAATTAACATTAAATAAATTAAATTAAATTAAAATTTGCATAAACATAAAACAAAAACCTTCCAAAACCAATTTAAAGAGCCCGACACTGAGGAAGCCAGCACGCAAAAAACAAAAAACAAAAAAAACCACACACTGGGAGCGCAAGTCCGCCGCAGGCAGATGCAGCGCCTCGAAGCCACAAAATCATAAAACCTTTCAACACCATTTAAAACAGCTCAGCACCATTGGTTCAAGAAGAAAAAAAACCTTTACTATCCAACACAATTTTACAAAGCCCGGCACTGCCGGGCAAAATATGCTAGTCATCTATGTAAAGCCCATGGGAGAGTCTATATGGAGATTCGGAGTTCACTGTCATCAGTATGCTGATGACACACAGTGTTTTCTCTCCTCCAGGCCACCATCAGGGGGGGGGGACCATCAGGACTCCCATCCCAGGCCTGGAGATGATGGGGGCCCGGCGCTGCCAGGAAACCACTGGTGTGCATGTGCGCAAACAAACCACGCATGCGCAGGAGACCAAAGGGGCATGGCCAAATTGGGGGGGGGGGCATACCGGGCCCGGAAATTTCTGATGCCGGCCCTGCACTCCTCATTAACAGTGGGTGCTGTTCTGGATCTTGAATGCTGCCTGGCTTCAGTCATGGATTGAATGAAAGGTATTAAGTTGAAACTGATTGTGTCTAAAGAATGGATTTTGACCTTAAACAACTCACAGTGGAACAAACTTCAATAATGATTATGCTTAATTTAGATGACTTCTTTTAAAATGTATAGTCACTTGATCCTGTGATCTGTTTCAGTCATGAAAGATCTGGCATACATACACAACCTCTCAGCAGCAGTGGCCAACCTTGTTACTCCAGGTGTTCTTGGACCTCAACTCCCAGAAGCCCAAGTCAACACACCAGCTGATCAGGGCTTCTGGGAATTGAAGTTGAAGAATGACTGGAGTGCCAAGGTTGGCCACCACTGGCCTACAACAAAGTCATCTTCTGGATAAGCCTTTTAAAAGGGTTTTGTGGGGGATTAAAAGGCTACACTGCTTTTTTTTCTATTTCAATAATTATGATTATCCTAAGCAAGTTCCTCTGGAAATTGTATCTGGAAAAGCATGGATAAAGGACTCCATAACATACAGTCATAATCCTTTGTTTATGCACACATTTAAATCCCAAGAGTTCATTGCAGCAAAGATATTGTGAAAATACTGGATCTAATAAGGTATGTCAATTACATTTATTCACTTAAACAAGGTACAGCAGGTGATACCAGGAGAAATATGGCCTCATCTAAATTCAGACAGGGTCTGATTCATGCTTAAAGATTTGTGTACACAAGTACCACAATTAATCTCACGGGAGCATAAAGCCTGTTAAAATTATTCAGTCATGGAAAGCACGGCTAAAGATGATGGTGTGCTAATTTAATAGAACAAGTGAAAGAGGAAAAACCGATTGAGGCTATATTGGGTCACCAACAATATTTTTATACTGATTGCAGTCATATCTTCAGTAAATAATAATATCTGTGTAGGCTTCAAAAAGTTTATTCATGAGTTTTTTGTCTTCAAAGAGTTTATTCAAGAGTTAAAAAGTCCTCCGGATTAGAAACTTTTTTCGAGTACATTCTTCATCAGAACAATATTGACTGTAAATACAAAAGTGAAGAAAATGATGTACCAAGTATTTTTAAAAAGACTGCATGAGACAATAATGGTGATAAAACCCATAGAGATACATGACTTAATAGAACAGCCACAAGTTACATCCAGTGGTGATCAGTCTGGAAGGAGTGGAATGAGAGAAATCCATTTTAAAAGAAAATGTCAAACAGTCAAAACTGTTCCTCATACCTAGCTATGCACTCTCTTTGGGAGCAGATGCAAATATCTTTTTCCTTATGATGGCCAGGTGAAATACTGACCTCCAAAAGATCTTATTGTTAAAAGTCTTACTCAGGTCTTAGAAACTAAAACATTGAGCTTGGGAGATTGGTCTGTTAAAATACATGGGGAATTTTTTTAAAAAAAAATGTAACACATTTTAAATGTAACACAAAATATAACACATTTTCCGAAATGATACAACAAGAAACAAAACCACCACTAATACAAACTTGGAAACTATGTCATATTTTATTACTCTTTTCCACTTTGCCTCTACAAAACCTTTTATGTCACACTTTAGGCACATCAAGAGATGGCAAGATTCACTGGAAAAGATTAATGCTGCTAAAGATTGCACAAAAAGAGGAAGACCAAATAGATACAGATTGACTCCCTAAAAGAAACCACAGGTTTGAGTTTACAAGAGGTGATACAAGGTTGTTGAGGACAAAACATTTTGGAAATCGCTCATTCATGGTGTTGATTATGTTGGCAACGTAGTACTTTTTGGAGCAAACACACAATCCCAGCAGTCTCAGACAAAAAGAGCCCCCTCCCCCCCCCCTTGGAGGAACTATGTGTGTTATTTGCACATCACACACACACACCTTTCTAAAAAAAAGAAAAGAAAAGTGAAGCTGATTGCTGAAGGCTCACCAGAATGATAGTGGTTGTACTAGGACAGTGATGGCAAACCTTTTAGAGACCGAGTGCCCAAACTGCAAACCAAAACCCACTTATTTATCGCAAAGTGCCAACATGGCAACAGGGGAGGAAGAAAACACTCCCATTGGGCTGCTAGGCAGATGGGCGGGGTGAACTCTGTGCTATGGGGGGAGGCAGGAAGCTCTCCCATTGGGCTGCTGGGCAGAGGGGTCGGGCAAAATCTGTACTGGGGTGACTGCACGGGTGCCCACAGATAGGGCTCTGAGTGTCACCTCTGGCACACGTGCCATAGGTTCACCACCACTGTACTAGGACTTCTTTGGATAAAATAAACAAAATAAAATAAGCAAATGGAGTTGCAAAAACTATGCAGGGAGTTCTCCTGCTGGTTGAGAAACTGAGAAACACAAATACTAAACTGCTAGTTACAGAAAAACCGCAGGGTTCTGACCATATTTCTGTCTCATATTACATTTGCTTCTTGCCCGTTCCTTCACAATTTTAAGTGTTTCTTCTGACACCCATCTGAGCTTTTCTTTTCTTTTAAGCACATTTATTTTGGCATTCCTCCTTTATAATGTCCCTGGTTTCAATCCACAGTTCCTCTGGTTCACAGTCAATTGAGTTTAATAATGCAAATCTGTTCCTCTGTGGACTTTAATTAATATTATTCCGCAACATTACAAGAATTTATTTTAAATACTATAGGTCGCCCTTGCTTGAAAGCCACTCGTATCCAACTCTAGGGTTCAGTGTACATCTCCATTTACAGCCAAAGAACCAGCAATGTCTGCATCTGCAGGCATTTCCGTGGACATGTGGCAGGCATGTGTTGATGTAGGCTAGCAGAGTGCTCTGGCAGAGGGTATGCCACATGTTGTGAAGACTTATTCCCTAACACGATGTTAACCTTCCCACCATAGCAGTACCTATTTATCTATTTGCAATTTCTTACTTTCAAACTGCTAGGTTGGCAGGAGCTGGGACAGAGACGGGAGCTCACTCCGTTGTGCACCACCTGGGTCTCAAACTGCTGACCTGCTAAACCTTCCAGTCTTCAAGTTCAGCATTTTAACCAGCATTTTAATCACTAAGCCACCACAGTCCCTACTAGGCAGAAATCTGATTAAACTTCACAAGAACTGATTTCACAACTAACTGTCAGTGCAGACCAGCTGTTACTGTAGCTCTGATTAACAAACAAATTGGGATGTATAATGTAGTAAAAATAAAATAAACTGCATACACATCTAACTATATACTACCTTAGAACTTCAAAAATAAACAATGTAGTTACATCAGCCAAAAATATAATGAATTTTTATGCTGAGTGGCAAAAGGATTAAATCTTAACCTATAAAACCAAGGGTTAACCATTTGGTTAGGAGTTGGGAGGGGGGAATCCCCCTCTCCGATGGCTCTCCTGCGTCCGGAAGGGTGGGGGAGACAGACACCTTTTGTCCACCCAACCCTCCCAAACCCAAGGAAGCCAGCAGAGAGGGGGATCACAACCCCCCCCCACTGATATTAAAGGGGAAACCCCAATTGAGATTTCCCTTTTAATATCAGAGGGTGGCCTGGATTCGATCCCCTCTCCTGGGTCCCATGAGTCTGGAAGGTTTGGGGGGGGCCAAAGGAGCCTGTCTCCCCAACCCTCCTGACCCCAGGGGACCTGGCAGAGAGGGGATTCCCTTCCCCACACACACACACACGCCCCATATTAAAGAGAAGAAACCAAGCGGTTTCTTCTCTTTAAAAACGGAGTTGGGGGGGGAATCCCCCTCTCCGATGGCTCTCCTGGGTCCAGAAGGGTGGGGGAGACAGACACCTTTTGTCCACCCAACCCTCCCAAACCCAAGGGAGCCAGTGGAGAGGGGGATCACAACCCCACCACTGATATTAAAGGGGAAACCCCAATTGAGATTTCCCTTTTAATATCAGAGGGTGGCCTGGATTCGATCCCCTCTCTTGGGTCCCATGAGTCTGGAAGGTTTGGGGAGACAAAAGGGGTCTGCCACCCCCAAGCCTTCCAGAGCCAGGGGAGACGGCAGAGAGGGGATCCCCCCGTAGGACACCAAAAAACACAAAAACAAACAATCAAAAACATCCAAAAATACACAAAAACAAACAAAAATAACACCAAAAAACAATACAAAGTAAACAACAACAAACATTTCCAAACACACCCAGCACCCAGCCAAACACCACAAAATCCAACCACCACCACCACCCCAAATAAAGAAAAACAGCCAACTCACCACCAGACGACCTCACACAACAACTACTGGAAAAGAAATGAATATAGAAAGAGACTACTTACTGGAAGAAGCTCCACCCAGAGGCCACGGGAGGAAAAACAGTCAAAATACAAGGTAACCCCTACCAGCACCACTTGCTGCACACAATAGTAAAAAAATTCAAAAAGACACAACAGCCCCACACAAAAGGCCCCAAGAGTAAAAACAAGTAAAAACAAATAACACAAAATCACAATTTTACACAAATCAAAAACAGATGTCAATAAAATAAAATAAAAACTATTCAAAAATCCTGTACTGAATTTTTACTCAAATAAAAAGCAAAAACATCAATACACGGTTTAAAAACATTTATTGTGAAAAACATGTACGGTACAACAATTTTAAAAAAATACATACTAAAAATTATTGGGTTAAACAATTTTTTGGGAAAAATTATATCATCCTTTATTCTTTTTTTCATCCACAAAACCAAAACACCAAACAAAACTCATCATTGTTTATAACAGGCCACCAAAGAAATTTGGATAAATAAAAATTTTTAAAAATTCAATTATAGACTAACCTCTTCTTTACAAACATTAACAACAACAACAAAAACTTTCCAACACCATTTAAAACAGCCCGGCAATGCCGGGCAACCTCTGCTAGTATAGAATAAAGCAAATACACTTCCACTGTGAAATCTTTCTTACTAACCTAATGATATCTCACTCTTTCTCGGGTAGACCAAATTTAAAAACACCAACGCTACCAAGCCTCTTTGGCTGATCTGCTCAAAAAAAGAGACAGCAGCATAAAACAATAGGATTTGCAAAACTATAAAGAATGTACATATTTAGAATACATGTATTTAGCATTACCAAGAAAAAAATCATATTTAGAAAGGAAATACTAGCCTACTCACAAAAATAATTTTAAAAATATATATTTCAAAACTAAACAGTTAAGGCATATTTTATTAGATCTAACCAGAAGGATAATTGGGGTGTGTGTGTGCTAAGAGAGAATACAAATCTCCAGCCCAGGAGTTCTCACCTTTTTAAAGACGGGGGCCGGTTCATGCTTCCTTAAGACAGCTTCAGGGGGGCCGGATGGTAATTTTGCCCTTCTTCCACCACATTGCACTTCCTGGTGTGGTGGAGGCAGTGGGGGGCACATGAAATGGCACTGTAGGCCACATCTGGCCCATGGGCCGCAGATTGAGAATCCCTGCTCTAGCCATTCAGTGAGACTGGTGTGGCATGTCCTCAGAAGAACTGTTCCAAGGAATTTGTTTGTTTGTTTTGTTTATTTATTTATTTATTTATTTGGTGTGATTCATATAGCCATCTAATCGATGGGTGACTCTAGGCAGCGTACAGCAATTCAATACAAATACATAAAATCCCCACAATTCCCTATAAAACCCTTAAAATTCCCAAAACACTAGGGTAGCTGGGCAAGGGGAACCCCAGCTTGGACCCAAGGATGACTAGGAAATAATCTGGGTAGATTAATCCACAGTGATTGAGGCAAGGAAATATAAATGCCTAGGCCCAATAAAGTCCTTGGTCGATGTTGTGTATAAGAAAGTATGCCTTTAAACAATGTAACAGAATAACTACCAGCTGTAACTCTGTAACCTCCTGTATTAGGACGCGAGCTAATGTCCACCAGATGGCAATAGCGAGCGTCCAGCTCACATGGTTCCAATTCCACAAATACCTACAGCGCGGGAAGATTCCCGCCACCACTCACCTGGACAAGAAGGGCGTGACCAGAAATGACATCACGCAGACAGTAGCCAATGGGCTACCAAGGAGCCACATTCAAATGTATAGCCTCTGTATATATTGAGCTGTTCATCCACCATTACCACATGTTCCCCCGGACCACCATGCAATAAAGATGTGTTAAGCCAATCCTTCGGCTGTTCCTGTGTCTTGGTTCTCATACACTAAATTGGCGACGAAGGTGGGATAATGGATCCCCACGAGATCAAGACACACGCCGGTTTCGACATCAACAAGCTGGAAGATTGGGAGCTCTTCGAAATGGACTTCCAAAGCGTGCTGGTGGTGTCCGACATTACGGACGAAGGAAAGAAGAGGGCCATCCTCACCCGGATGCTGGGACGTGCCGCCATGAGAGTACCGGTGGTCAGCCACCTGTTGGCCAGGTTACATGGGGGGGAGGTGCTTTGCAAAACTTGACCTGGCACAAGCATATCAGCAGCTTTCGGTAACCCCAGCTGCGGCTGCTGCGCAGACGATAGTCACTCATAAGGGGGCGTTCCAGGTCACGCGCCTACAGTTTGGCGTGAACTTGGCGCCAGGTATCTTCCAAAGCGCTCGTGGAACGCCTCTTAAAGGGGCTAGAGGGGGTCTTACCATACTTTGATGACGTGTTGATAACGGGGGGGAGCGAATCTGAATTGGCTGGGAGATTAGACAAAGTGCTGACGATATTCAAAAAGGCGGGTTTGAGGCTGCGGAAAGACAAATGCGTCTTCTTCGCCACAGAGGTTGAGTTCTTGGGTTTCCGGGTAACCCCTGCAGGAATCAAGCCCTCCAAATCAAGGGTGGCCGCCATTCAAAATGCTCCTCGCCCCACCTCCAAGCCCGAATTGCAGTCGTTCCTGGGGCTCCTAAACTTCTACCATTCCTTCCTGCCTCGGAAGGCATCGGTGGCGGAGCCGCTTCACAAGCTTCTAAAAAAGGACGAGGCATGGAAATGGGGCGAGAGCCAAGAGAAAGCGTTCAATGACCTGAAAAAACTCCTAGCCTCAGACGCCATACTAACCCATTTTGACCCCAAGAGACCAGTAGTCCTGATATGTGATGCGTCCCCAGTGGGGGTGGGGGCAGTTCTGTGCCATGTGATGGAAAACGGGCGGGAGGCTCCGGTGGTGTTCTACTCCAGGTCCCTGTCTCAGGCAGAGCGAAATTACGCACAGACAGACAGGGAAGCGTTAGCGATAATCGCTGAGACCAAAAAGTTCCATGATTTCCTCTATGGCCGCCCTTTTACCATCATGACTGACCACAAGCCCCTGCTAGGCATTTTCACCGCAGACAAGCCCATGCCACAGATTCTGTCCCCTAGGATGCTCAGGTGGGCCATTTTTTTAAACACATACCAGAACGCGCTGGTGTATCGCCCTGGAAAGGACATAAGCCACGCGGACGCCCTGTCGAGGTCACCCCTTCCCCACACAAGCAGCCACGTGTGCGAGGTGGAGCAAGACCACCAAGTGCTCATGATAGAGGTCTTGGATTCACCCCCCGTATTGCCCGCAGAGATCGCCAAGGCGACTGGCAAGGACAAGACGTTGGCCCAGGTTAGTTCTTGGGTGCAGAAAGGGTGGCCAACGTCCCCCCCAGCGACGGAGTTCGCCCCGTTTTTTCGGAAAAAGCTAGAATTGTCCTTAGAGAGGGGGTGCCTCCTGTGGGGCCAGCGAGTAATTGTCCCTGAATCCCTGAGAGCGAGGGTGCTCAAACTGCTGCACGTCAGCCACCCTGGAATTGTCTGCTCCAAGGCGTTGGCCAGGAGCTACTTCTGGTGGCCTCAGTTGGACGCCGATATCGAGCACATGGTGGGCACTTGCGCGAGCTGCCAGAGCTCCCGGCCCGAAGAAGCTCGTCTTCCGCACAGGGAATGGGACACGGCAAAGGGGCCGTGGTCCCGCGTGCACATTGACTTTGCGGGCCCTTTCAGAGGATCTCTTTTTCTCCTCGTAGTGGATGCTTACTCCAAGTGGCTGGAGGTTCTCCCGGTTGCGAACACCTCCTCAGCCACAACTGTTAAACATTTGCGGAGGGTGTTCAGCACGTTCGGCATACCAGACACCCTTATTAGCGATAACGCTAGTTGTTTCACGTCCGCTGAGTTTAGGGCATTCACCGAGATCAATGCCATCCGGCACATCACCTCCGCACCTTTCCACCGGCGACAAATGGCCAGGTGGAACGTCTCGTGCGTACCACCAAAGATGCGCTGAGGCGCATGGCCCCCGGGGATTTAAACCTGCAGTTGTGTCAGTTTTTACTAGGATACAGAGTCACCCCCCCTAGCGTCAGGGTACTCGCCCGCAGAACTCCTAATGCGCAGGAAGCTGACTACGATACTGACCAGGCTAGACCCCTCTAGGGTGGAAGACACTGGAAGGAACATCGGGGTAGCGGGCACGAAGAGCTTTGAGATAGGCGCCCCGGTTCATTGCAGGAACTACGCTAGCGCAGGGCCGGCCTGGGTTCCGGGCGTAGTCATTGGGCAGACGGGCCCCATGTCATATTGCATAGAGACCAGCACAGGTCTACTCTGGAGGCGACACGCAGAGCAACTCCGGCGCCGGATCTCCGAAGACCAGGGCGCTGACAGCGCAGACAAGGATTCAACGTTAGGGTTCTCCCCCACCCGTTCAGCCCAAGGGGGAGGAGAGGGGGGCCGGTGGCCCCCACCACGGGGGGAAGGGAATGCGTTTGTCCCCGTAGATATCCTGTCGGATACCCCCATAGATTCCCCTGTAGATGAGTTTGAGTTTGAGTTACAAAACCGGGGGTTTTTTTCGGAGTGGTCCCCCACCCATCCAAGCGAGAAGAGGGGTTTTGCGTTAGCCCCCAGTGCCCCCGGTTTTCCCACAATGGAGTTCCGCCCTACCCCAAAAGCCGCGAAACCACGGCAAGTCGCTAACGAGTGTCCCTCTCCCATTGCAGGACAAGAGCCCAGGGAACAAAGAAGCGATAGCGCCCCCGGGACAAGCCAGCCAGCCTTGCGCCCAAAACGCGTTTGCAATAAACCATATTGGATGAGAGACTTCGTCTCATCCTAGGGGGGGGAGGGATGTTGTGTATAAGAAAGTATGCCTTTAAACAATGTAACAGAATAACTACCAGCTGTAACTCTGTAACCTCCTGTATTAGGACGCGAGCTAATGTCCACCAGATGGCAATAGCGAGCGTCCAGCTCACATGGTTCCAATTCCACAAATACCTACAGTGCGGGAAGATTCCCGCCACCACTCACCTGGACAAGAAGGGCGTGACCAGAAATGACGTCACACAGACAGTAGCCAATGGGCTACCAAGGAGCCACATTCAAATGTATAGCCTCTGTATATATTGAGCTGTTCGTCCGCCATTACCACATGTTCCCCCGGACCACCATGCAATAAAGATGTGTTAAGCCAATCCTTCGGCTGTTCCTGTGTCTTGGTTCTCATACACTAAAGTCATTCCGCTGTCCTTTTCCCTGTTCCTCATTCTTTAATTGGGCCAAATGGCAAAATGAGCGGAGGAGGAACTCTGATTCCTAACAGTCATGGAGGCAGAAGCCATGCCAGATGGACTGGCCTTTGAAAACACACCTTGCCCATATCCTCAAGGCTGTGACAGTCCATTGCAGTCCTAGTGTTAAATCCTGCATGTCGCATTCCATATGTGTCATAGGAGATGGCTCTGAGATCATAGTGTGTGGGTCACTTCATTGCAAGCTGGTTTTCACCTTAAACAAATTCACACCAGTGACATTTTTCCTGCTTCAGGAAAAAATGCATTCTCAGATACGAGTTGCAGTTGACGATGACATTCTTTAATGAATTGTTTTGATGTTTTTAGAAGGGGCTGAAAATCTAAAAGGTATTCCCAATATGTATTTATATAAAGATTTGAATAAAAAGTATCTAAAGATTTATTTAAAGGCATTTCCTTGTTGTACGTTATACATTCAGACTTCATATCATAACTCTACATCTTAATATGAAGGAGATTTTTGTTTGGTCAACTTGTTATATGAGGACTTAGTTTTCATTTTCTGGGTGCCAACTTTTGAAGGTGGAGAAGGGCACACAATTTATATTATAATTTGTTATGTGTTTATTTTGTGTAGGTTATTAAAAAGACTCTTATTCCATTATCAGTGGTAATAGTTCCACCTGCTATTTGATAAGTTGCTTGATTGTTGTCATGGAAGACTCTATTCTTATTGGAAAATGTCAATTGGTACAGCACAATCTTATGTGTGTTGAAGAGTTCTAGTTATTTCAAAGGGATTTATACAAGAGTATAAGAGGAATTTCCCCAGCTCCTGCCAACCTAGCAGTTCGAAAGCATGAAATTGCAAGTAGATAAATAGAGACCACTTCGGTGGGAAGGTAAACAGTGTTCCATGTGCTCTGGTGTCTAGTCATTCCTGCCACATAACCGCAGAAGCAGACAGCGCTGGCTCTTTAGTTTTGAAACAAAGATGAACACTGAACCCTAGAGTTGGATATGACTAGCTTTCAAGCAAGGGAAACCTTTATCTTTACCTTATAAGGGGGATGAGTATTTTTTGCCCGGCACTGCCGGGCAGGTATAAATTTTGTTGGTGGTTGGGGTGGTTTTGGGGTGCACACGCATACACACAGAGATACAGGGGGGAGAGAGAGGGGGATGGCTGGGGCCTGATAATTTGGTGCCATGGGCAGGATTTGGCCTGCAGACTGTAGGTTGCCGACCCCTGCTTTAGTCTGTGATTTCCGATTTCCCCCCACAACTAAGGTCTTTTTCTTTCTGAATTCACAGGTCCAGGGCACTCTGGCCATCAGGCAAAGGAAGACAGCCAGATTGTGGACTTCTGCCAGGACATCAAACTAACTTGGCTGGATTTTCTGCCCAGTGTGTTCCCACATCATTGGGACATTCCATCCATGTAGTTTTCAAGAACCCTGTCCTAAAACCAATCTTGGAAAGATTACAGTATCACTTTATTTTGGAGGTTTCTTTTTTATTCCATTTATTTTTTTATTTATACAAGTGGAAGGGAGGGTCGCTCCAGGGAGAAGGGCCATTCGGAATCCAGAAGCTCATCCAGAAGGCATCTTTTCCTATTCCGAACTGGGAGGCTCAGGGGCTGCAATTTTCCCAGGGTTAAAAATTATACCTGTGTAGAAGGAAATACCTGTACGCCTTGGCCAGATTGAGTCCTCTGAGGTCTAACTGCCTGTGGGATCAGGGAAGAAAGAGAGGGAATGTGATGGGAAAGTACTGGGTTCTCATTCTGCTGAGATATGGAAAAAGTTGCTGAAATGGCCAGAAACAGAAATCTGCTCTATAACCCTTGAAGATGTGGAATTATGGTATAGAACTGGGGTGCCCAAACATTTTGGGCCATGGGCCAGTCATGTGGTTCAGTGGGCTGGTCACGTGGTTCCTCCCACTGGAAGTGGAAGTAAAAAGCACCTTGCAATCTGTTTTGCAACAGATATGTTTTGCAACAGGATGAGATAGATTTTAGGCTGCTATTTTCTCTGTTTAAACCGGGGTGCCCAAACTATGGCCCATGGGCTGGATCTGGCCTCTGATGCCAATTCATCCAGTCCGTGTCACCCTTGTCGCTCCTGGAAGCAGAAGTAAAATGCCCGTACGAGTTTTACTTCCGCTTCTGGGAGTGACGAGGGTGGCGCAGGCCAGATGAATTGGCATTGGGGGCCAGATCCAGCCCACAGACCATAGTTTGGACATCCCTGGTATAGAAGGAAAAAGTAAAGCTGAAAACCAGGGCCTCAAATTGGGCAGGTCCACTTGAAGAGCAGTGGCAAAGAGATCACCTGCCAAAAGGGTAGAGCCAGCCCAGCCCATGAGATGCACGTGGGAACTGGCCCTGCCTTCTTCCATGATTTTTACACTCTTCTTCTGCCATGGATATTAACTTGCAAGGCCAGAAGGTGTTGTTGGGGTTTTTTTTCTTTTCTTTTCTTTTTTTTTTGGGGGGGGGCGAGGAGGAAGAGAGCAAATAATGATATTATTGGTTCTTTTGTTATTGTTACTCTATTTATTGGTTGTATTCTAGATGCCTGTTCTGTGATTTCTATAACTTTTACTGATTGATGCGTAATATTATTGATATTCTTAGGGATTATTGTTCTATCTGATTCTGTTGTGAGCCACATTGACCATATTGTTTATTGGAAATTAGGTAAAATAAAGCAGAAATTATAAACAAATTAAGGAGAAGGGTTTTGCTTTTTTTAAAAAAAATTACATTACACTCCCACATTTCTGTCACCAGAGCTGCTTTTGTGTTATCATTTTAAAATATATTTGTTTACTAGTTTATTTTACCCTCATTTTAAACTATTTTTAATTTTTTTTTGTCAATGGCAGCTAGTTACTATATAATTATCCCTCTTTTTATAAGTGTTCTTTTTACTATATAGAAGGTGTTTGTGTTGTTTTAAATATACTGGATCAAATCGCATTTTGAATTGTAGCTTGATTTCATAAGAGGAAGGATAATATTACATATTTTGAATAGATCAAATATTAGATGTTGTAAGACAGCATTTTTTCACCTGAAACATTGCTAGGGCTTCCATTCCCTTAGAGCAGGGGTTGCCAAGCTTTTTAAGTCAAGGGCTGGGTCATGCTCCATAAGACAGTTGAGCAGGCAGGGCTGGTGGTTTCCCCTGCCATAAAATGTGTCCTTGGCTGTCATAAACACATCCAATTCTGGTGGTGGTGTGGGCTGGATGATTTGGTGCCCACGGGCTGTAGGTTGCCCACCGCTGCCTTGGAGTATTCCCACTGGTCCTGCAGGGGAGCTGTGAAAATATCATCTTTGCTCTTAGTACCATATATACTTGAGTATAAGATGAGTTGTTAGCCCCAAAAATGAGCCTCAAAAAGGGGACACAGCTTATACTCAAGTCAATGACCACAAGGGTCCTAAAATCGCACCGGAGTGAGATTTGCCAATAATTTAATTAATTTTATCCTATTTTCATGTATTTTGATTATTCAAACTCACCAGCAGCTGCTGCATTTCCCACCCCCGGCTTATACTCAGGACAATCTATTTTCCTGGGTTTTCAGGTCAAAATGAGGTACTGTACCTTGGCTTATATTCGGGTCAGCTTATACTTGAGTATATATGGTAAGTTAGGAACAATGCAGGAAGGATCCTCATGGAGTCACCCTTCCTTTGCATACTTGAACTGAGCAAAACTCAAGATGGATAGCCTACTAGGACCAGGGAAATGCTCCTTCTCTCCCATTCTGTGAGTTCAGAACCTTCACAGCCTTCTAGGAAGACAGAAAACAACCTTCAGATACTTAACCCAAAGAAGCCAAACCTGCTGGTAGAGCTTCCAGCACATCCTAAAATGTTCCTTCAGTAGCTGTCCTGAGAAGATGACCAGATTTATCACGATCAAGCCCTTAGAATGGAACTTTATTATCAGTATTATTATCAGCATTATTATTGTCTTTTGTCTTTTTTGTTTTTTGTCATTTATATAATTTTTCTTTTTTGTTTTGTTTTAGTATCGTATGATAAATGTTTTTCTTTTGATTATTATTTTATTGTTTATTGTAAAATCAATAAAAAATAATTTTAAAAGGTATTTCATTTTGTCTCTCTCCATTGCCAACAGGGTTTTTTGTTTATGATGTGTGTGTGTGTGTGTGTGTGTGTGTGTGTGTGTATCTATATGTATATACCTATATGTATATATCTATATCTATCTATATGTATATACCTATATGTATATATATATCTATAGATAGATAGATAGATAGATAGATAGATAGATAGATAGATAGATAGATAGATAGATAGATAGATAGATAGATAGATAGATAGATAGATATGTACAGTATGTATTTTTAAAATGTGTGACTATTTTTAATGTGTGAGTTTTGTGTTGTCAGCTGCCCAGAGTAGGAAAATCTCCTAGATGGGTGGAGTATAAGTAATAATAATAATAATAATAATAATAATAGTAGTAGTAGTAGTAGTAGTAGTAGTAGTAGTAGTAGTAGTAGTAGTAGTAGTAGTTGTTGTAGTTGTTGTTGTTGCACAGTCGATTCTGACTCTTTGAGACCCCATGGATCATTGCCCTCCAGGCACCTCTATCCTCCACCATCCTCTTCATCTCACCCAGCGCTGTGCCTACTGCGTCCATGATGCCATCTAGCCATTTCATCTTTAGCCGTCCCCTTCTTCTTTTACCCTCCACCTTTCCCAGCATCAAGGCCTTCTCAAGTGAATCCTCCCTTCTTATTTGTTGTTCAAAGTACTTCATTTTCATCTTTGTTATTTGTCCTTCTAAGGAGCAGTCAAAGATAATCTCTTCTAATATTGACCTATTTGTTCTCCTCACTGTCCAGGGGATGCTCAAAACTCTCCTCCAACACCACATCTCAAAGGTGTCTATTCTTCTGCGCTCACCCTTCTAATGGTCCAGCTCTCACAAATGTACATTACTACCGGGAATACCATTGCTTTGACTATGTGGACTTTTGTTTGCAGTGAGATGTCTCTACTTTTAACTAGGTTCCCCAGGTTTCTCATAGCTTGTCTCCCAAGAATCAGTCTCTTTTTTATTTCATGACTGCAATCCCCATCTGCAGTTATCTTTGCTCCTAGGAAAGTAAAATCTGTCACTGCTTCTACTTCTTCCCCATCTATTTTCTAGGGACTGATAGGGCCTGTTGCCATTATCTTGGTTTTCTTGATATTAAGTCTCAAACCAGCTTTTGCACTCTTCCTCTTTCAACCTAATCAGGAGCTTCTTTATGTCTTCCTCACTTTCTGCCATTAGGGTGGTATCATCTGCATATCTCAAGTTGTTGATGTTTCTCCCCGCAATTTTGATCCCATATTGTGATTCCTCCATCCTTGCATTGCGCATTATGTGCTCTGTGTATAAGTCGAACAAGCAGGGTGACAAAATGCAGCCTTGTCTTATTCCTTTACCTATTCCAAACCTCTGTCATTCTATACTCTGTCCTAACTGTTGCTTCTTGATTCATGTACAGATTTTTCACGAGGCATATAAAGTGTTCTGGTATTCCCATCTCCCTAATCGCTTGCCACATCTTGTTGTTGTCCACACAGTCAAAGGCCTTGGTGTAGTCAATGAAGCAGAAGTAGACTTGTTTCTGATATTCCTTTGTTTTCTCCACAATCCAACGTATGTTGGCAATGTGATCTCTAGTCCCCCTTCCTCTTCTGAAATTTAATTATTTCATAATTATAATTATTTCAAGGTTCTAGTTCAAAATTAAGACAAATTATGAAACCTTGTAAAAGCGGAGGAAAAATATTATTGCCTCTGTGAAAGAGCGAAACTTCCCACAGAATAAGAACTTCCAACTGAGCATTCCTTCTTTCTTAGCTTGGGTTCAGAGCAAACACAGATTTCATCAGTAAGTTGGATTTCAGCCTTTTCTCATGGCTGTTCTTTATCAGTGGTCTGGGATGAAACATTTGCAGTCACACAACAACAAGGGTTTTAACTTTGGGAAGAGAAACTAAGGAGAAAAGGAATAGATCTGATCCTGTGGCAGAATGGAGAACTGGCTGTTAAGGACTATGATGCAAGATGTGACCAAAGAATATTCATCTGACTTTTGGGGAAAGCGACTATTCAACATCAACCTCTACAGATGATGAAGAAGAGGAAATTTGCATCTTCTATTTTTTAAATTGTGTCAGAAGCACACAAAGATGCTTTCTGGGTTGAAAGGATTTTTGCTGGAGGAATTCTACTCAGGGGACACCTGAATGAGGCTCCTTTCATGTCCCCAAGATTTTTCCCCACCAAAGGGGAATGCAATTTCTACTTGCAATTTCTTGCTTTTGAACTGTTAGGTTGGCAGAAGCTGGGACAGAGACAGGTGCTCATTCAGTCATGCAGTACTCTGGTCTTAAACTGCCAACTTGCTGACCTTACAGCTAACAATGCGAGTTTCTTAAGGCTTCCTTAGATTCTAGAGGGTCCGACATATTCTACAGGAGATTGGGCATGAGTGCAATGAGCTATTGTGTTTTTTCTATTCCATGGTGAATATAGTAAAGCTAAAGGTCGCCCTTGCTCGATAGCCAGTCATATCTGACTCTAGGGTGCAGTGCTATCTCCGTTTACTGCCAAAGAGCCAGTGCTGTCTGCATCTGCAGATGTTTTCATAGTCATGTGTCATGCATGACTAGACTCCAGGATGTGCAGAAGGTTATTACCTTCCCAACGAAGCGGTACTCGGGACTTGAATTGGTGATGTGCCAATCTTTGAGCCATCAAGCTCAGTGTCTTAACCATTAAGCCACCTGTTGTGTCCTAATAGTGTATCCTTCTACATGTGATATCAATGTATCTGAACCAATGTAACCTTGCCAATGAGTAACAATGTAACCTTCAGCTGTATCACATAAACCCTGTAATAGGACGCGAGCTGATGACCACCAGCTGGCAGCAGCGAGCGTCCAAGCTCTCTTGGTTCAAACCCATCAAAGACCGCAGCGCGGGAAGTTTCCCGCCGCTACCTACACCTGGACAAGAAGGGCGTGACCAGCCATGACGTCACGCGGACCAGTAGCCAACGGGCTACCGTGGAGCCACATTCAAATACGTTACTGCCTTATATATAGAGCTGTTCGTCCGCCATTACCTCATGTTCCCTCTGTCCACCATGCAATAAACCTGAGTTAACCCAGCCGTTGGCTGTGCTTTGTGTCTTGACTCTCATGCTCTAAATTGGCGACGAAGGTGGGATGATGGATCCCCACGGAGCCAGGACACAGAGAGGGTTCAACATCACCAAACCGCAAGACTGGGAGCTCTTTGAGATGGACTTCCAGGCGGCACTGGTGGAGCTCAAAGTCAAAGAAGACGACGAGGAAAGGAAGAGGGCCATCCTCACTCGCATGCTTGGGATGGAAACCAAGCGGACGCTGGTGGGCATCCTTGCACCGAAGAAGATGAGTGATTTCAAAGCCGGTGACATCATGAAAATGCTGCGTGAGCGTTTCCGACCCTCGAGGGCAATGTTTCCCGCTCGGAGTGCGTTTTGGAGGCGAGTTCAAGCGCCGGACGAGTCGGTAGAAGCCTTCGTAACGGCTATGAGGGTAGCCGCCGCCCCCTGCAAATGGGACCACATCCTAGAGATGGCCCTCAGGGACGGAGTGCTGTGTGGCCTGAAGGACAAGGAAGTACAGCGCAGCTTGATGAACAGGGAGCCACCACCCACACTGGAAGAGGTTGTAGAGGCCGCGGAAGCCGCGGAGTCCACGAATGCTGGAGTAGACGAGATGCACAAGTGGCGTGAGTGGCGTCCGAGGGCCGGCAAGGCGGAAAACTCATCGCACGGGAAGTCCGGTCAGTCGGTGCATGCAACCCGACCGACCTCGAAATCGTCGTCAGAGAGTAGCGATGGCGAGGAGGTCCAGAAGGTCCGGAGAGGCGGGCGCCGCTGCGATGGTTGCGGAGCGGCCCATGAGCGCGTGAAGTGCCCATTCAGGAAAGCCGAGTGCTTCAACTGCGGACGTCGGGGGCACATCGCCAAGGCGTGCAGGAAATGGAAAGAGGGCCGGAGACATTCGCAAGACCGTTCAGCCAGACCGGACCGTCCAGCGAGGCCCAAAGATGGCGCCCGGGCCACGAGGAAGCAGGACGGCGTGGGCCGCATCTCGGACGACAGCGAGGGCGACGCTCCTGTGTTCAACGTGTCTGCGGGACAGCCCCATTACTTTGTTGAGGTACTAGTACAAGGGACCCCTATTAGGATGGAAGTTGACTCGGGGTCCTCCTATTCTATAATTCCCCAGAGAGAGTTCTTGAAAATCGACCCCCACGTGCGGCCCAAACTTAAAGCGTTGAGGGCCACACTACGGGACGTTCAGGGGAACAGCATTCCAGTGTTGGGGGTCGGAACGTTCCGGGTTCGCTTTAAGAGACATTCTGCGGAACTTCCCCTAGTGGTGCTAAAAGGGGGGAGTTGTAGCCTCCTCGGAACACAGTGGTTTCAGCCCTTAGGCCTGTTCATAGGGGGGGTGCATGCCGTAGGCGAGGACCCAATACAAGCAGTGTGTGACGCACACCCCGCCGTTTTTAAAAGTGGACTGGGAAAGTTCAAGGGACCCCCTGTAGCCTTCGACTTAGACCCGGAGGTCCGCCCGATAAGACTTAAACCGCGCAGGGTACCGTTCGCGCTTAAGGACAAAATAGAGGCGGAACTGGACAAACTGGTGGGTCAAGGAATTCTCGTTCCTGTGGATTCCGCGGAGTGGGAGACTCCAATTGTAACAGCACTGAAGGCTAACGGGGAGGTGCGCATTTGCGCTGATTATAAGTGTACCATTAATAAGGCAATCCGCCCTAATGCATACCCGGTGCCAGTGGTCAGCCACCTTCTGGCCAGGCTGAATGGGGGAAAGTGTTTCGCTAAACTCGATTTAGCACAGGCCTACCAGCAACTCCCAGTAACCCCCGCCACAGCGGCGGCACAAACAATAGTCACACATAAGGGGGCGTTCCAGGTGTCGAGGTTACAGTTCGGCGTGAACTCGGCACCTGGCATTTTTCAGTCGCTAGTGGAACGCCTCCTGAAGGGGCTGGAGGGGGTGTTGCCATATTTTGATGACGTGTTGATAACGGGGGGGAGTAAGGCCGAGCTGGCCCACAGATTGGATAAGGTCCTGGCCGTGTTCGAGAAAGCGGGGCTGCGACTGAGAAAAGACAAATGTGTATTTTACGAAACAGAGGTTGAGTTTTTAGGGTTCCGTGTCACACCCGAGGGAATTAGGCCGTCCAAATCTAAGGTAGCCGCCATTAAGAAAGCCCCTCGCCCCACTTCCAAAACCGAGCTTCAGTCATTTCTGGGGCTTCTCAATTTCTACCATACCTTCCTTCCACGGAAGGCGTCTGTTGCTGAGCCGCTTCATCGGCTGCTTAAAAAAGAGGAAAAATGGCTGTGGGGTGACGAGCAAGAAAGAGCGTTCTCAGAGTTAAAGCAACTCCTCACATCCGAGGCAATCCTGACTCATTTCGACCCCAAACGGCCCATAGTTTTGGTCTGCGATGCATCCCCGGTGGGGGTGGGGGCGGTGCTTTGCCACGTGTTAGGCGACGGAAGGGAGGCCCCGATAGCGTTTTATTCAAGGTCCCTGTCCCAAGCAGAGCGGAATTACGCACAGACCGATAGGGAGGCACTAGCGATAGTAGCGGGAACCAAGAAATTTCACGATTTTCTGTATGGTCGGCCGTTCAAGATCGTTACTGATCACAAGCCCCTGTTAGGGATCTTCACTGCAAATAAGCCCACGCCACAGATCCTGTCCCCGAGGATGCTGCGGTGGGCTATTTTTCTTAACGCATATCAACATGAATTAGAATACCGGCCAGGGAAGGAAATCAGCCATGCAGACGCGCTCTCACGGTCGCCGTTACCATTGTCGGACGACCAGAAGGCAGGGGTAAGAAGAGACCGCCAGGTATTGCTAATAGAGGTTTTAGAGTCACCCCCGATAGTACCGGCCGACATTGCCCGGGCGACCGGAAAGGATAGAACACTAGAGAAGGTATGCTCGTGGGTGCAGAAGGGGTGGCCGGCGTCATCCCCAGGCACGGAATTCGACCCATTCTTCCGAAAGCGAGTGGAGTTGTCTTTAGAGAGGGGGTGCCTGTTGTGGGGCCAACGGGTGGTGGTTCCTACGTCCCTGCGGCCGAAGGTGCTAAAGCTGTTGCACGTCAGCCACCCGGGGATCGTCCGTTCCAAGGCGTTGGCCCGGAGTTACTTCTGGTGGCCCCAGCTGGACGCCGACATAGAGCAGATGGTTGGCACTTGTGAAGCATGTCAATGTTCTCGACCGGAGGAGGCCCGCCTACCACATAGGGAATGGGACGCAGCGAGGGGACCGTGGTCCAGGGTGCACGTAGATTTTGCTGGCCCATTCCGGGGAACCATGTTTCTCCTGGTGGTGGATGCATACTCTAAGTGGCTGGAGGTCATTCCGGTAAAGAGCACATCCTCCGCCACTACCATTCGCCAGCTAAGGAGGGTCTTTTCCACGTTCGGTTTACCCGACACTTTGGTCAGCGACAACGCCAGTTGTTTCACGTCCGCTGAGTTCGCGGCATTCATGGAGGCAAATGCAATTCGGCATGTCACATCCGCGCCGTTTCACCCGGCCACGAATGGCCAAGTGGAACGGTTAGTGCGCACCACAAAAGATGCGCTGCGGCGCATGGGCTCGGGAGATCTACATCACCAGGTTTGTCAATTCCTATTAGCGTACAGAGTGACCCCCTTAGCGTCTGGTTACTCGCCGGCCGAGCTGCTGATGCGGAGGAAACTGACCACGCTTTTGTCCAGGCTAGACCCGTCGAGGGTCGAGGACAAAGGGAAGAACATAGGGTTAGCGGTCTCGAAAGGTTTCGGCATAGGCGATCCTGTACATTGCAGGAACTATGCCAACGCAGGCCCAGCCTGGGTGCCAGGGACGATAATAGAACAGACGGGGCCAGTGTCCTATCGGGTGGAAACTAGCACCGGCCTCCTCTGGAGGAGGCACGCTGATCAACTGAGGCACCGAGTGGGCGAGGGACCGACCAGTGGAGCACAGCGACAGGATTCAGCGATAGGGTTCTCCCCCACCCGTTTAGCCCAAGGGGGAGACAGGGGGGAAAGCAGCGAGCCCGACTCATATCCTTTTGATACCCCAGTTCTATCCGAGCCCGGGGGGAGGGAAAAGGAGTGTGCGGCCGCCGCTGCCGCTTCCCCCGAATCCGATTTTGATTTTGATTTTGCGAGCCGGGGGGGTTTTTCGGAGTGTTCCCCCACCCATCCAAGCGAGAAGAGGGGTTTTTCGTTAGCCCCCAGTGCCCCCGGTTCTTCCCAAACAAAGCACACACCTCCCAACAAAGCCGCAGAGCCGCGGCAAACCACTAACAAGTCATCCTCTCCGATTGCAGGGCAGGAAGCCAGGGAGCAAGGAGGAGGGAGCGAAGCCGGGGCAGGGCAGCCCGCGCCGAGACCCCAGCGTGTTCGAAATAAGCCATCTTGGCTGAGAGACTTCGTCTCATCCTAGGGGGGAGGAGTGTTGTGTCCTAATAGTGTATCCTTCTACATGTGATATCAATGTTGCTTCTTGATTCATGTACAGATTTTTCACGAGGCATATAAAGTGTTCTGGTATTCCCATCTCCCTAATCGCTTGCCACATCTTGTTGTTGTCCACACAGTCAAAGGCCTTGGTGTAGTCAATGAAGCAGAAGTAGACTTGTTTCTGATATTCCTTTGTTTTCTCCACAATCCAACGTATGTTGGCAATGTGATCTCTAGTCCCCCTTCCTCTTCTGAAATTTAATTATTTCATAATTATAATTATTTCAAGGTTCTAGTTCAAAATTAAGACAAATTATGAAACCTTGTAAAAGCGGAGGAAAAATATTATTGCCTCTGTGAAAGAGCGAAACTTCCCACAGAATAAGAACTTCCAACTGAGCATTCCTTCTTTCTTAGCTTGGGTTCAGAGCAAACACAGATTTCATCAGTAAGTTGGATTTCAGCCTTTTCTCATGGCTGTTCTTTATCAGTGGTCTGGGATGAAACATTTGCAGTCACACAACAACAAGGGTTTTAACTTTGGGAAGAGAAACTAAGGAGAAAAGGAATAGATCTGATCCTGTGGCAGAATGGAGAACTGGCTGTTAAGGACTATGATGCAAGATGTGACCAAAGAATATTCATCTGACTTTTGGGGAAAGCGACTATTCAACATCAACCTCTACAGATGATGAAGAAGAGGAAATTTGCATCTTCTATTTTTTAAATTGTGTCAGAAGCACACAAAGATGCTTTCTGGGTTGAAAGGATTTTTGCTGGAGGAATTCTACTCAGGGGACACCTGAATGAGGCTCCTTTCATGTCCCCAAGATTTTTCCCCACCAAAGGGGAATGCAATTTCTACTTGCAATTTCTTGCTTTTGAACTGTTAGGTTGGCAGAAGCTGGGACAGAGACAGGTGCTCATTCAGTCATGCAGTACTCTGGTCTTAAACTGCCAACTTGCTGACCTTACAGCTAACAATGCGAGTTTCTTAAGGCTTCCTTAGATTCTAGAGGGTCCGACATATTCTACAGGAGATTGGGCATGAGCGCAATGAGCTATTGTGTTTTTTCTATTCCATGGTGAATATAGTAAAGCTAAAGGTCGCCCTTGCTCGATAGCCAGTCATATCTGACTCTAGGGTGCAGTGCTATCTCCGTTTACTGCCAAAGAGCCAGTGCTGTCTGCATCTGCAGATGTTTTCATAGTCATGTGTCATGCATGACTAGACTCCAGGATGTGCAGAAGGTTATTACCTTCCCAACGAAGCGGTACTCGGGACTTGAATTGGTGATGTGCCAATCTTTGAGCCATCAAGCTCAGTGTCTTAACCATTAAGCCACCACAGCCCTTTTGTGGTAAATATACTTTGATACTATTCAGTACAGAGGCTGTAGAATGAGTTGGGAGTTAGTCTCCTTCCATCATACCTTGGCTTCTCTTCCTAGTGTTGCTTGGGCCAGTTGATATGTCAGTTGCCTATAGAGCAAAAGCCCTTAGCCCTCATGCACACAAAGCAATGCCAGAATTCCTCATGAATAAGTGTTCTACTTGGTCACTGAATGAGTTTTACTGCACTGGGGAAAAGATTCAAAATGCAATCCTAACCAACAGAGCTGCTGCGAGGGATTTTGCTGCCTCAGATAGCGAGCAAGATGACACCTTCTCCAATTCCATGTACAAAGGCCAACCACACTGACTGCTGAATCCAACTTCAATGCTTTGTGCATGAGATCTAAGGATGTGCACACCAAGTAGCTCAGGATAGTCAGGGCAAGAAAAATATATATCTCTTAAATCAGAATTCAGCAGCTGACTATTACAGACACAGGCTGAGCTTGTCCAGCCAACAACATCCCATAATTACATGAACAGGGTTAAAAAGAAAGAAAAAAACAGAGGGTACAAAGCATTTGCTTAATCACTTGAAGCAATCTACTTATTTCTGACCTTGTCTGCCACATTAGAGAACTAACTGTATCCAATAAGAAATTAAGTATCATAAAGAAAAAGTCAGCAATTAATTGTATAGCCTATTTTAAGAGCCCTGGGTTTCTTTTGTCACACTCTGTCGGTTTATCAAATATACCTCCATTATGGTTGTCTTCTCCCTCAATTGATGGTGACATTCTAATCAGGAGACTTTCTATGTACCAGAGCTAGTCTGTGATAAAAGAGTGCAATCATATATAAAGTGCGTATAGGATTCTATCAGTCTTACACTGGGAATTACAAATGTTCAGAATGTCAGTTTAATGGGTCATGCAGTGGCCCTCAATGTTCTAAGTCACTGGTCCAATTAATTTTTTTAGTGCACTGAAAATAAATTGGAGGATCAGTGTGGTTTCTATGCAAGGGTAGCTTCTGTTTAATCCTCTACATCTCTTTCTTTTTTTCTTTTTAAAAACAAACCTAGCCAAGCTTTAGAAACATTATATAATTAGCCAGCTTAACTACCTAACAATTAGTAGTTAATTAGCTCGCCTTGTTAGCTGGACGGCCAGCAAGTCTGCAGTTCGAGACCCAGGTACTGCATGACAATTTAAGAGCCATTCTCTGTCGCAGCTCCTGTCAATTTATTTATTTATTTTGTTAAATTTCTATACCACCCACTCGACCATGGCTGACTCAGGGCGGTTCACAATCATAGATAAAACAGATAAAAACATACAGAATTAAAAACCCACACCCTAAAAAGGGGTGCAGATACTGATGGAACTGTGGGGGAAGGCATACTCCTCTATATTAACCACCCAACGGAAGCCACCCCTCCACCTGCACCCCAAACTTGGCCCGCTAGCCAGGTTTTTAGTTCTTTCCTAAAGGGCAACAACTCTGTCTGGAGGCGCAGTTCTACTGGCAGGAGGTTCCAAAGGGCTGGTGGGGACACAGAGAAGACCCTCCTCCTTGTGCCAGAGAGGCGAGCCCCCCTGGCTGATGGCAAAATTAGATAGGCCCTCCATTCCGCTCTGGTTGGACGGACAGACTTCCTTAGAGCGATGCAGGCTCTTAGGTAACCTGGCCCACTACCATATAGGGTTTCAAGGTCAAAACCAGCACCTTGAATTGCACCCGGAGGCAAACTGGTAACCAGTGAAACTCCCGAAGCAATGGTGAGGCATGGGCATAACGTCCACACCCCATCACCACCCGGGCCGCAGCATTCTGGACCAGCCTCCGAATGGTCATCAGGGGCAGCCCCGTGTAGAGCGCATTACAATAATCTAGTCTGGAGGTCGCCAGAGCATGAGTGACCATGAGCAAGGAGTCCCGGTCCAAGAACAGGCGCAACTGGCGAATCACCCAAAGTTGGGCGAAGGCCCTCCTGGCCACAGCCACCACCTGTTCTTCAAGCACGGTAGCTCATTGGCTGCTACCGGCTGTCCCCACAAAAGGCAACCCCTCTCTAGGGACAACTCTAGTTTCTTTTTGAAAAATGTGTCGAATTCCGCTGCTGGGGAAGACACGGGCCACCCTTTCTGTACCCAGGAGCAAACTGTGGCCAGCGTTTTGTCCTTGCCTGTCGCTTTGGCGATGTCGGCCGGTACTACTGGAGGGGAGTCTAGGACCTCTATCATTAAGACCTGATGGTCCCTCTCTACTTTGTCCACGTGGCAGCAATCCCGGGGAATGGGGGACCTCGACAGGGCGTCGGCATGGCTGATCTCCCTCCCGGGCCGGTACACCAACGCGTGCTGATACGCGTTGAGAAAAATGGCCCACCTGAGCATTCTCGGGGACAGGATTTGGGGTGTGGGCTTATCTGCGGTGAAAATGCCTAACAAAGGCTTATGGTCCGTCACTATGGTGAAGGGGCGGCCGTACACAAAATCATGAAATTTCTTGGTCCCCGCAATTATTGCTAGTGCTTCTCTGTCTGTCTGAGCATAGTTCCTCTCTGCTTGGGACAAGGACCTAGAGTAGAACGCTATCGGGGCCTCCCTACCGTTGTCCAGCACGTGGCATAACACCGCCCCCACCCCCACCGGGGATGCATCGCATATCAGGACCACCGGGCGTTTGGGATTGAAGTGGGTCAGTACGGCATCTGATGCCAGGAGTCGCTTCAGGTCATTGAAAGCCTTTTCCTGGTCGTCGCCCCACTTCCATGCCTCGTCCTTTTTTAACAATTTGTGTAGCGGTTCTGCCACGGCTGCCTTCCGCGGGAGGAAGGAGTGGTAGAAGTTGAGCAGTCCGAGGAACGACTGCAACTCGGGCTTGGATGTGGGGCGAGGGGCCTTCTTGATGGCGGCTACCTTGGATTGGGCTGGTCTTATTCCCTCGGGAGTGACACGGAACCCTAGGAACTCAACCTCTGTAGCGAAGAAGACGCATTTGTCTTTCCGCAACCGCAACCCCGCCTTTTCGAATATTGTCAGGACCTTTCCCAACCTAGTTGCTAATTCGGCCCAGCTCCCCCCTGTAATCAATACGTCATCAAAGTAGGGTAACACCCCCTCTAACCCCTTCAGGAGGCGTTCCACAAGTGACTGGAAGATCCCGGGCGCCGAATTCACGCCGAATTGTAGGCGCGATACCTGGAACGCCCCTTTGTGGGTGACTATGGTCTGCGCAGCAGCTGCGGCGGGGGTCACCGGGAGTTGCTGGTAGGCTTGGGCCAGGTCGAGTTTAGCGAAGCACCTCCCCCCGTGTAACCTGGCCAACAAGTGGCTGACTACCGGCACCGGATACGCATTAGGGCGGATCGCCTTATTGATGGTGCACTTGTAATCAGCGCATATGCGGACCTCCCCGTTGGCCTTGAGAGCCGTTACAATTGGAGTTTCCCACTCCGCAGAATCAACAGGAACAAGAATCCCCTGGCCCACCAATTTGTCCAACTCCGCCTCTATTTTGTCCTTTAGTGCGAAGGGCACTCTGCGCGGTTTAAGTCTGATTGGACGTACTCCAGGGTCCAGGCCGAAAGTCACTGGGGGGCCCTTGAATTTCCCGAGCCCCTTTTTAAAAACCTCGGGGTGCGCGTCGCACACGCTCTGTATTGGATCAGTCCCGGCAGGGTGTGCTTCCACGGCGTGCACCCCCCCGATGAACAACCCCAGGGGCTGGAACCATTGAGTCCCGAGGAGGCTGCATTTACCTCCCTTGAGGACGACTAGGGGAAGCGTTGCGGTGTGCTTTTTAAACTGGACCCGGAACTTCCCAACCCCCAACACTGGGATGCGGTTCCCTTGCACGTCCTTCAGTGTGGCCCTCAACGCCTTGAGCTTGGGCTGCACGCGGGGGGCGATTTTCATGAACTCCCCCTGGGAAATAATGGAGTATGAAGAACCCGAGTCCACCTCCATTCTAACAGGGGCCCCTTGTATTACTACCTCAACGAAGTAACGGGGGTGCTCCGTGGAAACGCTGCAGACTGGCGCGTCGCCCTCGCTGTCGTCGGAGATGCGCCCTACTCCGTCCCGCGTCCTCGTGGTCCGGGTGCCGTCCTTTGGCCTCGTGGTGCGGTCCTGCCTCGTGGTGCGGTCCTGCCTCGCCGAGCGGTCTGGAGACCTACTGGTGGCCTCGCGCCGTTTCCGGCAGACCTTGGCGATGTGCCCGCGCCGGCCGCAGTTGTGGCACTCGGCCTTGTGGAACGGGCATTTGGCGCGGGCGTGGGCGGCGCCGCAGCCGTCGCAGCGCCGGCTCTCTCTCTGGACCCTCCGGACGTCCTCGTCGTCGCCGCTCTCCGCAGACGAGTCCGAAGCTCGCCGGGCCGCTCGCACCGAGCTCTCTGCCTTTGCGGGCTTCGGGCGCCAGTCCTGAAGCTCGTGCACCCCGGCAGTAGTGGCCTCCGCGGCCTGTGCCGTGTCGAGGACTTGTTGCCACGAGGGAGGCGGCTCCCTCTTCATCAGCGCACGCTGAGTCTCTGTGTCCCTCAGACCGCAGAGCAGGCAGTCCCGGAGGGTGATGTCGGGGAGCTCCCACTTGCATGGGCCGGCGGCCAACCGCAGGGCCGCGGCGAACTCCTCGACCGATTCCCCGGGTGCCTGGACTCGCCTCCAGAACGCGCTCCGAGCGGGGAACATCGCTATTGCTGGCCGGAGATGGGCGCGCAACGCCGCCAGGAGCTCTGTAGTTTTGAAGTCGCCCACCTTCCTCGGGGCGATCAGGTCCACCAAGGTCCTCTTGGTCTCGTGTCCGAGCATGCGGACGAAAATGGCCCTCTTTTTGGCCTCATCGGAGACTTCGAGCTCCACCAGCGCTGCGTTGAAGTCTATCTCGAACAGCTCCAAGTCTCCCGGCTTCTTGATCTCGTAGCCGGCGCATGTCTTGGTCCCGTGGGCAGCCATATCCCACCTTCGTCGCCAATTTAGTGTATGGGACCAAAGACAACCGGACAACCGAAAGGTTGGTTTAACACAGGTTTATTGCATTGCATGAGGTTCCAGTGAAGCATGAGGTAATGGCAGTGATACATCTCAATATATACAGTAGCTCTCTACATTTGAATCTTGTAGCACGGTAGCTCATTGGCTGCTACCGGCGTGGCCTCGCCCAGGCACGCCTCTTTCTTCAGCTGCTGAATGCGGGGCAGGTTTTCCCGCGGCTGTCCGTGATTGAGCAATGTGAACCATGTGAGGCTGAACGCTCGCAGCTGCCCTCTATGGGCTGTCTGCTCGCGTTCCTTTACAGCTGGTATCGTTTGTATCTGGAGTGGTTACATTCTTGCCTTTACAGTATAATGAACATGCATACATACATACATAACATCCCTCCCCCCTAGGATGGGACGAAGTCCCGCAACTATTGTGGCTTGCCGCACGTGCGCTTGGGACGCGCTTGCGTCTGACCTAGTACTGGAGAGCCTGTGATCCCTGACTCCGCGGGTGCTTGTCCTGCAACGGGAAACGGGGATTCGTTAGTGGCTCTGTGGGGCGTCCGTGCCTGCCTCGCGCCCGGGGATGGGAAAGGAATGAATAGTTGGGAGGTGAACCCCTGCCTGTTGCTCTCTGACCCCGGGGATCCACCTATTGTGAACCGCGGAACCGATGAGGTCGCCCTTGCGGTTCGGTTACCTTCTGATCCCTGCTCGGGGGACCTTGAGACTGTGGTGGTCGGACTCGCTGATGCCTCCCGTCTTGGGGGTGTCGGTCTCCGGAAAAGTGGCGCTATATCGCATTCTAACTCACAGGGGCTACTGGAACTGAAGGTACCAGGGGCTGAACTGAAACCCCTCTTTTCGCTAGGACGGGTGGGGGACCACTCCGCTAACTCCCCCTGGTACTGCAAATCAACGTCTAAACTTCTATGGGCATCTGTGTTTCGGGGAAACTCCCGCGGGGTATGTGTGTGGTCGGGGCTCTTCCATTTCTTCGGGGACCCCCGCAAAAGATTTCTGTGGATCGATTCCCTTTCCTCCCCCCTTGGTGGGGACCCATGCTCCCCTTTTCCTCCCCCTTGGGTTAAGCGGGTGGGGGAGTACCCTAACGCTGATTCGATGCTATTCTCGTCTCCGTCCTGCTCTCCGGGGACCCTGCGCCTGAGTTGGTCCACGTGTCGCCTCCACAGGAAGCCTGTACTGGTTTCTACGCGGTATGAGACGGGGCCGGTTTGTTCTACTACGGTGCCCGGCACCCAGGCTGGCCCTGCGCTGGCGTAGTTCCTGCAATGCACCGGGGCGCCTACGCTGAAACTCTTTGTGGGTTCCACCCCTATGTTCCGCCCCTTGTCCTCTACTCTCGTGGGGTCTAGCTTGGAGATTCCCGTGGCCAGCTTCCTGCGCATCAACAGCTCTGCGGGGGAGTACCCCGACGCTAGTGGGGTGACCCTGTATCTTAGCAGGAATTGGCACAATTTCAGGTCGAGGTCTCCGGGCCCCATGCGCAGTAGCGCGTCTTTCGTGGTGCGCACGAGGCGCTCTACTTGGCCGTTGGTGGCCGGGTGAAAGGGGGCAGAGGTGACGTGCCGAATGGCGTTGCGCTCCAAGAATGCCCCGAACTCGGCAGACGTGAAACAGCTGGCGTTATCGCTGACGAGGGTGTCGGGTAAACTGAACGTGGAAAAGACCCTCCTTAACTGTTTAATTGTGGTGGCCGAGGAGGTGCTCGAGACTGGAATGACCTCCAACCACTTGGAGAACGCGTCCACCACGAGGAGGAAAAGCGTTCCCCTGAACGGGCCAGCAAAGTCTACATGTATCCGGGACCAGGGCCCCCTAGCCGTGTCCCACTCCCTAGGTGGCGAGCGAGCCTCTTCTGGCCTTGAGCTTTGGCACGCTTCGCAAGTGCCGACCATGTGTTCAATGTCGGCGTCTAGCTAGGGCCACCAAAAGTAACTTCGGGCCAGCGCCTTTGAGCGGACGATCCCCGGGTGGCTGACGTGCAGCAGTTTAAGCACCCTCGGCCGGAGAGGCGTGGGGATCACTACCCGCTGTCCCCACAAAAGGCAACCCCTCTCTAGGGACAACTCTAGTTTCTTTTTGAAAAATGTGTCGAATTCCGCTGCTGGGGAAGACACGGGCCACCCTTTCTGTACCCAGGAGCAAACTGTGGCCAGCGTTTTGTCCTTGCCTGTCGCTTTGGCGATGTCGGCCGGTACTACTGGAGGGGAGTCTAGGACCTCTATCATTAAGACCTGATGGTCCCTCTCTACTTTGTCCACGTGGCAGCAATCCCGGGGAATGGGGGACCTCGACAGGGCGTCGGCATGGCTGATCTCCCTCCCGGGCCGGTACACCAACGCGTGCTGATACGCGTTGAGAAAAATGGCCCACCTGAGCATTCTCGGGGACAGGATTTGGGGTGTGGGCTTATCTGCGGTGAAAATGCCTAACAAAGGCTTATGGTCCGTCACTATGGTGAAGGGGCGGCCGTACACAAAATCATGAAATTTCTTGGTCCCCGCAATTATTGCTAGTGCTTCTCTGTCTGTCTGAGCATAGTTCCTCTCTGCTTGGGACAAGGACCTAGAGTAGAACGCTATCGGGGCCTCCCTACCGTTGTCCAGCACGTGGCATAACACCGCCCCCACCCCCACCGGGGATGCATCGCATATCAGGACCACCGGGCGTTTGGGATTGAAGTGGGTCAGTACGGCATCTGATGCCAGGAGTCGCTTCAGGTCATTGAAAGCCTTTTCCTGGTCGTCGCCCCACTTCCATGCCTCGTCCTTTTTTAACAATTTGTGTAGCGGTTCTGCCACGGCTGCCTTCCGCGGGAGGAAGGAGTGGTAGAAGTTGAGCAGTCCGAGGAACGACTGCAACTCGGGCTTGGATGTGGGGCGAGGGGCCTTCTTGATGGCGGCTACCTTGGATTGGGCTGGTCTTATTCCCTCGGGAGTGACACGGAACCCTAGGAACTCAACCTCTGTAGCGAAGAAGACGCATTTGTCTTTCCGCAACCGCAACCCCGCCTTTTCGAATATTGTCAGGACCTTTCCCAACCTAGTTGCTAATTCGGCCCAGCTCCCCCCTGTAATCAATACGTCATCAAAGTAGGGTAACACCCCCTCTAACCCCTTCAGGAGGCGTTCCACAAGTGACTGGAAGATCCCGGGCGCCGAATTCACGCCGAATTGTAGGCGCGATACCTGGAACGCCCCTTTGTGGGTGACTATGGTCTGCGCAGCAGCTGCGGCGGGGGTCACCGGGAGTTGCTGGTAGGCTTGGGCCAGGTCGAGTTTAGCGAAGCACCTCCCCCCGTGTAACCTGGCCAACAAGTGGCTGACTACCGGCACCGGATACGCATTAGGGCGGATCGCCTTATTGATGGTGCACTTGTAATCAGCGCATATGCGGACCTCCCCGTTGGCCTTGAGAGCCGTTACAATTGGAGTTTCCCACTCCGCAGAATCAACAGGAACAAGAATCCCCTGGCCCACCAATTTGTCCAACTCCGCCTCTATTTTGTCCTTTAGTGCGAAGGGCACTCTGCGCGGTTTAAGTCTGATTGGACGTACTCCAGGGTCCAGGCCGAAAGTCACTGGGGGGCCCTTGAATTTCCCGAGCCCCTTTTTAAAAACCTCGGGGTGCGCGTCGCACACGCTCTGTATTGGATCAGTCCCGGCGGGGTGTGCTTCCACGGCGTGCACCCCCCCGATGAACAACCCCAGGGGCTGGAACCATTGAGTCCCGAGGAGGCTGCATTTACCTCCCTTGAGGACGACTAGGGGAAGCGTTGCGGTGTGCTTTTTAAACTGGACCCGGAACTTCCCAACCCCCAACACTGGGATGCGGTTCCCTTGCACGTCCTTCAGTGTGGCCCTCAACGCCTTGAGCTTGGGCTGCACGCGGGGGGCGATTTTCATGAACTCCCCCTGGGAAATAATGGAGTATGAAGAACCCGAGTCCACCTCCATTCTAACAGGGGCCCCTTGTATTACTACCTCAACGAAGTAACGGGGGTGCTCCGTGGAAACGCTGCAGACTGGCGCGTCGCCCTCGCTGTCGTCGGAGATGCGCCCTACTCCGTCCCGCGTCCTCGTGGTCCGGGTGCCGTCCTTTGGCCTCGTGGTGCGGTCCTGCCTCGTGGTGTGGTCCTGCCTCGCCGAGCGGTCTGGAGACCTCCTGGTGGCCTCGCGCCGTTTCCGGCAGACCTTGGCGATGTGCCCGCGCCGGCCGCAGTTGTGGCACTCGGCCTTGTGGAACGGGCATTTGGCGCGGGCGTGGGCGGCGCCGCAGCCGTCGCAGCGCCGGCTCTCTCTCTGGACCCTCCGGACGTCCTTGTTGTCGCCGCTCTCCGCAGACGAGTCCGAAGCTCGCCGGGCCGCTCGCACCGAGCTCTCTGCCTTTGCGGGCTTCGGGCGCCAGTCCTGAAGCTCGTGCACCCCGGCAGTAGTGGCCTCCGCGGCCTGTGCCGTGTCGAGGACTTGTTGCCACGAGGGAGGCGGCTCCCTCTTCATCAGCGCACGCTGAGTCTCTGTGTCCCTCAGACCGCAGAGCAGGCAGTCCCGGAGGGTGATGTCGGGGAGCTCCCACTTGCATGGGCCGGCGGCCAACCGCAGGGCCGCGGCGAACTCCTCGACCGATTCCCCGGGTGCCTGGACTCGCCTCCAGAACGCGCTCCGAGCGGGGAACATCGCTATTGCTGGCCGGAGATGGGCGCGCAATGCCGCCAGGAGCTCTGTAGTTTTGAAGTCGCCCACCTTCCTCGGGGCGATCAGGTCCACCAAGGTCCTCTTGGTCTCGTGTCCGAGCATGCGGACGAAAATGGCCCTCTTTTTGGCCTCATCGGAGACTTCGAGCTCCACCAGCGCTGCGTTGAAGTCTATCTCGAACAGCTCCAAGTCTCCCGGCTTCTTGATCTCGTAGCCGGCGCATGTCTTGGTCCCGTGGGCAGCCATATCCCACCTTCGTCGCCAATTTAGTGTATGGGACCAAAGACAACCGGACAACCGAAAGGTTGGTTTAACACAGGTTTATTGCATTGCATGAGGTTCCAGTGAAGCATGAGGTAATGGCAGTGATACATCTCAATATATACAGTAGCTCTCTACATTTGAATCTTGTAGCACGGTAGCTCATTGGCTGCTACCGGCGTGGCCTCGCCCAGGCACGCCTCTTTCTTCAGCTGCTGAATGCGGGGCAGGTTTTCCCGCGGCTGTCCGTGATTGAGCAATGTGAACCATGTGAGGCTGAACGCTCGCAGCTGCCCTCTATGGGCTGTCTGCTCGCGTTCCTTTACAGCTGGTATCGTTTGTATCTGGAGTGGTTACATTCTTGCCTTTACAGTATAATGAACATGCATACATACATACATAACATCCCTCCCCCCTAGGATGGGACAAAGTCCCGCAACTATTGTGGCTTGCCGCACGTGCGCTTGGGACGCGCTTGCGTCTGACCTAGTACTGGAGAGCCTGTGATCCCTGACTCCGCGGGTGCTTGTCCTGCAACGGGAAACGGGGATTCGTTAGTGGCTCTGTGGGGCGTCCGTGCCTGCCTCGCGCCCGGGGATGGGAAAGGAATGAATAGTTGGGAGGTGAACCCCTGCCTGTTGCTCTCTGACCCCGGGGATCCACCTATTGTGAACCGCGGAACCGATGAGGTTGCCCTTGCGGTTCGGCTACCTTCTGATCCCTGCTCGGGGGACCTTGAGACTGTGGTGGTCGGACTCGCTGATGCCTCCCGTCTTGGGGGTGTCGGTCTCCGGAAAAGTGGCGCTATATCGCATTCTAACTCACAGGGGCTACTGGGACTGAAGGTACCAGGGGCTGAACTGAAACCCCTCTTTTCGCTAGGACGGGTGGGGGACCACTCCGCTAACTCCCCCTGGTACTGCAAATCAACGTCTAAACTTCTATGGGCATCTGTGTTTCGGGGAAACTCCCGCGGGGTATGTGTGTGGTCGGGGCTCTTCCATTTCTTCGGGGACCCCCGCAAAAGATTTCTGTGGATCGATTCCCTTTCCTCCCCCCTTGGTGGGGACCCATGCTCCCCTTTTCCTCCCCCTTGGGTTAAGCGGGTGGGGGAGTACCCTAACGCTGATTCGATGCTATTCTCGTCTCCGTCCTGCTCTCCGGGGACCCTGCGCCTGAGTTGGTCCACGTGTCGCCTCCACAGGAAGCCTGTACTGGTTTCTACGCGGTATGAGACGGGGCCGGTTTGTTCTACTACGGTGCCCGGCACCCAGGCTGGCCCCGCGCTGGCGTAGTTCCTGCAATGCACCGGGGCGCCTACGCTGAAACTCTTTGTGGGTTCCACCCCTATGTTCCGCCCCTTGTCCTCTACTCTCGTGGGGTCTAGCTTGGAGATTCCCGTGGCCAGCTTCCTGCGCATCAACAGCTCTGCGGGGGAGTACCCCGACGCTAGTGGGGTGACCCTGTATCTTAGCAGGAATTGGCACAATTTCAGGTCGAGGTCTCCGGGCCCCATGCGCAGTAGCGCGTCTTTCGTGGTGCGCACGAGGCGCTCTACTTGGCCGTTGGTGGCCGGGTGAAAGGGGGCAGAGGTGACGTGCCGAATGGCGTTGCGCTCCAAGAATGCCCCGAACTCGGCAGACGTGAAACAGCTGGCGTTATCGCTGACGAGGGTGTCGGGTAAACCGAACGTGGAAAAGACCCTCCTTAACTGTTTAATTGTGGTGGCCGAGGAGGTGCTCGAGACTGGAATGACCTCCAACCACTTGGAGAACGCGTCCACCACGAGGAGGAAAAGCGTTCCCCTGAACGGGCCAGCAAAGTCTACATGTATCCGGGACCAGGGCCCCCTAGCCGTGTCCCACTCCCTAGGTGGCGAGCGAGCCTCTTCTGGCCTTGAGCTTTGGCACGCTTCGCAAGTGCCGACCATGTGTTCAATGTCGGCGTCTAGCTAGGGCCACCAAAAGTAACTTCGGGCCAGCGCCTTTGAGCGGACGATCCCCGGGTGGCTGACGTGCAGCAGTTTAAGCACCCTCGGCCGGAGAGGCGTGGGGATCACTACCCGCTGTCCCCACAAAAGGCAACCCCTCTCTAGGGACAACTCTAGTTTCTTTTTGAAAAATGTGTCGAATTCCGCTGCTGGGGAAGACACGGGCCACCCTTTCTGTACCCAGGAGCAAACTGTGGCCAGCGTTTTGTCCTTGCCTGTCGCTTTGGCGATGTCGGCCGGTACTACTGGAGGGGAGTCTAGGACCTCTATCATTAAGACCTGATGGTCCCTCTCTACTTTGTCCACGTGGCAGCAATCCCGGGGAATGGGGGACCTCGACAGGGCGTCGGCATGGCTGATCTCCCTCCCGGGCCGGTACACCAACGCGTGCTGATACGCGTTGAGAAAAATGGCCCACCTGAGCATTCTCGGGGACAGGATTTGGGGTGTGGGCTTATCTGCGGTGAAAATGCCTAACAAAGGCTTATGGTCCGTCACTATGGTGAAGGGGCGGCCGTACACAAAATCATGAAATTTCTTGGTCCCCGCAATTATTGCTAGTGCTTCTCTGTCTGTCTGAGCATAGTTCCTCTCTGCTTGGGACAAGGACCTAGAGTAGAACGCTATCGGGGCCTCCCTACCGTTGTCCAGCACGTGGCATAACACCGCCCCCACCCCCACCGGGGATGCATCGCATATCAGGACCACCGGGCGTTTGGGATTGAAGTGGGTCAGTACGGCATCTGATGCCAGGAGTCGCTTCAGGTCATTGAAAGCCTTTTCCTGGTCGTCGCCCCACTTCCATGCCTCGTCCTTTTTTAACAATTTGTGTAGCGGTTCTGCCACGGCTGCCTTCCGCGGGAGGAAGGAGTGGTAGAAGTTGAGCAGTCCGAGGAACGACTGCAACTCGGGCTTGGATGTGGGGCGAGGGGCCTTCTTGATGGCGGCTACCTTGGATTGGGCTGGTCTTATTCCCTCGGGAGTGACACGGAACCCTAGGAACTCAACCTCTGTAGCGAAGAAGACGCATTTGTCTTTCCGCAACCGCAACCCCGCCTTTTCGAATATTGTCAGGACCTTTCCCAACCTAGTTGCTAATTCGGCCCAGCTCCCCCCTGTAATCAATACGTCATCAAAGTAGGGTAACACCCCCTCTAACCCCTTCAGGAGGCGTTCCACAAGTGACTGGAAGATCCCGGGCGCCGAATTCACGCCGAATTGTAGGCGCGATACCTGGAACGCCCCTTTGTGGGTGACTATGGTCTGCGCAGCAGCTGCGGCGGGGGTCACCGGGAGTTGCTGGTAGGCTTGGGCCAGGTCGAGTTTAGCGAAGCACCTCCCCCCGTGTAACCTGGCCAACAAGTGGCTGACTACCGGCACCGGATACGCATTAGGGCGGATCGCCTTATTGATGGTGCACTTGTAATCAGCGCATATGCGGACCTCCCCGTTGGCCTTGAGAGCCGTTACAATTGGAGTTTCCCACTCCGCAGAATCAACAGGAACAAGAATCCCCTGGCCCACCAATTTGTCCAACTCCGCCTCTATTTTGTCCTTTAGTGCGAAGGGCACTCTGCGCGGTTTAAGTCTGATTGGACGTACTCCAGGGTCCAGGCCGAAAGTCACTGGGGGGCCCTTGAATTTCCCGAGCCCCTTTTTAAAAACCTCGGGGTGCGCGTCGCACACGCTCTGTATTGGATCAGTCCCGGCGGGGTGTGCTTCCACGGCGTGCACCCCCCCGATGAACAACCCCAGGGGCTGGAACCATTGAGTCCCGAGGAGGCTGCATTTACCTCCCTTGAGGACGACTAGGGGAAGCGTTGCGGTGTGCTTTTTAAACTGGACCCGGAACTTCCCAACCCCCAACACTGGGATGCGGTTCCCTTGCACGTCCTTCAGTGTGGCCCTCAACGCCTTGAGCTTGGGCTGCACGCGGGGGGCGATTTTCATGAACTCCCCCTGGGAAATAATGGCGCATGAAGAACCCGAGTCCACCTCCATTCTAACAGGGGCCCCTTGTATTACTACCTCAACGAAGTAACGGGGGTGCTCCGTGGAAACGCTGCAGACTGGCGCGTCGCCCTCGCTGTCGTCGGAGATGCGCCCTACTCCGTCCCGCGTCCTCGTGGTCCGGGTGCCGTCCTTTGGCCTCGTGGTGCGGTCCTGCCTCGTGGTGCGGTCCTGCCTCGCCGAGCGGTCTGGAGACCTCCTGGTGGCCTCGCGCCGTTTCCGGCAGACCTTGGCGATGTGCCCGCGCCGGCCGCAGTTGTGGCACTCGGCCTTGTGGAACGGGCATTTGGCGCGGGCGTGGGCGGCGCCGCAGCCGTCGCAGCGCCGGCTCTCTCTCTGGACCCTCCGGACGTCCTCGTCGTCGCCGCTCTCCGCAGACGAGTCCGAAGCTCGCCGGGCCGCTCGCACCGAGCTCTCTGCCTTTGCGGGCTTCGGGCGCCAGTCCTGAAGCTCGTGCACCCCGGCAGTAGTGGCCTCCGCGGCCTGTGCCGTGTCGAGGACTTGTTGCCACGAGGGAGGCGGCTCCCTCTTCATCAGCGCACGCTGAGTCTCTGTGTCCCTCAGACCGCAGAGCAGGCAGTCCCGGAGGGTGATGTCGGGGAGCTCCCACTTGCATGGGCCGGCGGCCAACCGCAGGGCCGCGGCGAACTCCTCGACCGATTCCCCGGGTGCCTGGACTCGCCTCCAGAACGCGCTCCGAGCGGGGAACATCGCTATTGCTGGCCGGAGATGGGCGCGCAACGCCGCCAGGAGCTCTGTAGTTTTGAAGTCGCCCACCTTCCTCGGGGTGATCAGGTCCACCAAGGTCCTCTTGGTCTCGTGTCCGAGCATGCGGACGAAAATGGCCCTCTTTTTGGCCTCATCGGAGACTTCGAGCTCCACCAGCGCTGCGTTGAAGTCTATCTCGAACAGCTCCAAGTCTCCCGGCTTCTTGATCTCGTAGCCGGCGCATGTCTTGGTCCCGTGGGCAGCCATATCCCACCTTCGTCGCCAATTTAGTGTATGGGACCAAAGACAACTGGACAACCGAAAGGTTGGTTTAACACAGGTTTATTGCATTGCATGAGGTTCCAGTGAAGCATGAGGTAATGGCAGTGATACATCTCAATATATACAGTAGCTCTCTACATTTGAATCTTGTAGCACGGTAGCTCATTGGCTGCTACCGGCGTGGCCTCGCCCAGGCACGCCTCTTTCTTCAGCTGCTGAATGCGGGGCAGGTTTTCCCGCGGCTGTCCGTGATTGAGCAATGTGAACCATGTGAGGCTGAACGCTCGCAGCTGCCCTCTATGGGCTGTCTGCTCGCGTTCCTTTACAGCTGGTATCGTTTGTATCTGGAGTGGTTACATTCTTGCCTTTACAGTATAATGAACATGCATACATACATACATAACATCCCTCCCCCCTAGGATGGGACAAAGTCCCGCAACTATTGTGGCTTGCCGCACGTGCGCTTGGGACGCGCTTGCGTCTGACCTAGTACTGGAGAGCCTGTGATCCCTGACTCCGCGGGTGCTTGTCCTGCAACGGGAAACGGGGATTCGTTAGTGGCTCTGTGGGGCGTCCGTGCCTGCCTCGCGCCCGGGGATGGGAAAGGAATGAATAGTTGGGAGGTGAACCCCTGCCTGTTGCTCTCTGACCCCGGGGATCCACCTATTGTGAACCGCGGAACCGATGAGGTCGCCCTTGCGGTTCGGCTACCTTCTGATCCCTGCTCGGGGGACCTTGAGACTGTGGTGGTCGGACTCGCTGATGCCTCCCATCTTGGGGGTGTCGGTCTCCGGAAAAGTGGCGCTATATCGCATTCTAACTCACAGGGGCTACTGGGACTGAAGGTACCAGGGGCTGAACTGAAACCCCTCTTTTCGCTAGGACGGGTGGGGGACCACTCCGCTAACTCTCCCTGGTACTGCAAATCAACGTCTAAACTTCTATGGGCATCTGTGTTTCGGGGAAACTCCCGCGGGGTATGTGTGTGGTCGGGGCTCTTCCATTTCTTCGGGGACCCCCGCAAAAGATTTCTGTGGATCGATTCCCTTTCCTCCCCCCTTGGTGGGGACCCATGCTCCCCTTTTCCTCCCCCTTGGGTTAAGCGGGTGGGGGAGTACCCTAACGCTGATTCGATGCTATTCTCGTCTCCGTCCTGCTCTCCGGGGACCCTGCGCCTGAGTTGGTCCACGTGTCGCCTCCACAGGAAGCCTGTACTGGTTTCTACGCGGTATGAGACGGGGCCGGTTTGTTCTACTACGGTGCCCGGCACCCAGGCTGGCCCCGCGCTGGCGTAGTTCCTGCAATGCACCGGGGCGCCTACGCTGAAACTCTTTGTGGGTTCCACCCCTATGTTCCGCCCCTTGTCCTCTACTCTCGTGGGGTCTAGCTTGGAGATTCCCGTGGCCAGCTTCCTGCGCATCAACAGCTCTGCGGGGGAGTACCCCGACGCTAGTGGGGTGACCCTGTATCTTAGCAGGAATTGGCACAATTTCAGGTCGAGGTCTCCGGGCCCCATGCGCAGTAGCGCGTCTTTCGTGGTGCGCACGAGGCGCTCTACTTGGCCGTTGGTGGCCGGGTGAAAGGGGGCAGAGGTGACGTGCCGAATGGCGTTGCGCTCCAAGAATGCCCCGAACTCGGCAGACGTGAAACAGCTGGCGTTATCGCTGACGAGGGTGTCGGGTAAACCGAACGTGGAAAAGACCCTCCTTAACTGTTTAATTGTGGTGGCCGAGGAGGTGCTCGAGACTGGAATGACCTCCAACCACTTGGAGAACGCGTCCACCACGAGGAGGAAAAGCGTTCCCCTGAACGGGCCAGCAAAGTCTACATGTATCCGGGACCAGGGCCCCCTAGCCGTGTCCCACTCCCTAGGTGGCGAGCGAGCCTCTTCTGGCCTTGAGCTTTGGCACGCTTCGCAAGTGCCGACCATGTGTTCAATGTCGGCGTCTAGCTAGGGCCACCAAAAGTAACTTCGGGCCAGCGCCTTTGAGCGGACGATCCCCGGGTGGCTGACGTGCAGCAGTTTAAGCACCCTCGGCCGGAGAGGCGTGGGGATCACTACCCGCTGTCCCCACAAAAGGCAACCCCTCTCTAGGGACAACTCTAGTTTCTTTTTGAAAAATGTGTCGAATTCCGCTGCTGGGGAAGACACGGGCCACCCTTTCTGTACCCAGGAGCAAACTGTGGCCAGCGTTTTGTCCTTGCCTGTCGCTTTGGCGATGTCGGCCGGTACTACTGGAGGGGAGTCTAGGACCTCTATCATTAAGACCTGATGGTCCCTCTCTACTTTGTCCACGTGGCAGCAATCCCGGGGAATGGGGGACCTCGACAGGGCGTCGGCATGGCTGATCTCCCTCCCGGGCCGGTACACCAACGCGTGCTGATACGCGTTGAGAAAAATGGCCCACCTGAGCATTCTTGGGGACAGGATTTGGGGTGTGGGCTTATCTGCGGTGAAAATGCCTAACAAAGGCTTATGGTCCGTCACTATGGTGAAGGGGCAGCCGTACACAAAATCATGAAATTTCTTGGCCCCCGCAATTATTGCTAGTGCTTCTCTGTCTGTCTGAGCATAGTTCCTCTCTGCTTGGGACAAGGACCTAGAGTAGAACGCTATCGGGGCCTCCCTACCGTTGTCCAGCACGTGGCATAACACCGCCCCCACCCCCACCGGGGATGCATCGCATATCAGGACCACCGGGCGTTTGGGATTGAAGTGGGTCAGTACGGCATCTGATGCCAGGAGTCGCTTCAGGTCATTGAAAGCCTTTTCCTGGTCGTCGCCCCACTTCCATGCCTCGTCCTTTTTTAACAATTTGTGTAGCGGTTCTGCCACGGCTGCCTTCCGCGGGAGGAAGGAGTGGTAGAAGTTGAGCAGTCCGAGGAACGACTGCAACTCGGGCTTGGATGTGGGGCGAGGGGCCTTCTTGATGGCGGCTACCTTGGATTGGGCTGGTCTTATTCCCTCGGGAGTGACACGGAACCCTAGGAACTCAACCTCTGTAGCGAAGAAGACGCATTTGTCTTTCCGCAACCGCAACCCCGCCTTTTCGAATATTGTCAGGACCTTTCCCAACCTAGTTGCTAATTCGGCCCGGCTCCCCCCTGTAATCAATACGTCATCAAAGTAGGGTAACACCCCCTCTAACCCCTTCAGGAGGCGTTCCACAAGTGACTGGAAGATCCCGGGCGCCGAATTCACGCCGAATTGTAGGCGCGATACCTGGAACGCCCCTTTGTGGGTGACTATGGTCTGCGCAGCAGCTGCGGCGGGGGTCACCGGGAGTTGCTGGTAGGCTTGGGCCAGGTCGAGTTTAGCGAAGCACCTCCCCCCGTGTAACCTGGCCAACAAGTGGCTGACTACCGGCACCGGATACGCATTAGGGCGGATCGCCTTATTGATGGTGCACTTGTAATCAGTGCATATGCGGACCTCCCCGTTGGCCTTGAGAGCCGTTACAATTGGAGTTTCCCACTCCGCAGAATCAACAGGAACAAGAATCCCCTGGCCCACCAATTTGTCCAACTCCGCCTCTATTTTGTCCTTTAGTGCGAAGGGCACTCTGCGCGGTTTAAGTCTGATTGGACGTACTCCAGGGTCCAGGTCGAAAGTCACTGGGGGGCCCTTGAATTTCCCGAGCCCCTTTTTAAAAACCTCGGGGTGCGCGTCGCACACGCTCTGTATTGGATCAGTCCCGGCGGGGTGTGCTTCCACGGCGTGCACCCCCCCGATGAACAACCCCAGGGGCTGGAACCATTGAGTCCCGAGGAGGCTGCATTTACCTCCCTTGAGGACGACTAGGGGAAGCGTTGCGGTGTGCTTTTTAAACTGGACCCGGAACTTCCCAACCCCCAACACTGGGATGCGGTTCCCTTGCACGTCCTTCAGTGTGGCCCTCAACGCCTTGAGCTTGGGCCGCACGCGGGGGGCGATTTTCATGAACTCCCCCTGGGAAATAATGGAGTATGAAGAACCCGAGTCCACCTCCATTCTAACAGGGGCCCCTTGTATTACTACCTCAACAAAGTAACGGGGGTGCTCCGTGGAAACGCTGCAGACCGGCGCGTCGCCCTCGCTGTCGTCGGAGATGCGCCCTACTCCGTCCCGCGTCCTCGTGGTCCGGGTGCCGTCCTTTGGCCTCGTGGTGCGGTCCTGCCTCGTGGTGCGGTCCTGCCTCGCCGAGCGGTCTGGAGAACTCCTGGTGGCCTCGCACCGTTTCCGGCAGACCTTGGCGATGTGCCCGCGCCGGCCGCAGTTGTGGCACTCGGCCTTGCGGAACGGGCATTTGGCGCGGGCGTGGGCGGCGCCGCAGCCGTCGCAGCGCCGGCCCTCTCTCTGGACCCTCCGGACGTCCTCGTTGTCGCCGCTCTCCGCAGACGAGTCCGAAGCTCGCCGGGCCGCTCGCACCGAGCTCTCTGCCTTTGCGGGCTTCGGGCGCCAGTCCTGAAGCTCGTGCACCCCGGCAGTAGTGGCCTCCGCGGCCTGTGCCGTGTCGAGGACTTGTTGCCACGAGGGAGGCGGCTCCCTCTTCATCAGCGCACGCTGAGTCTCTGTGTCCCTCAGACCGCAGAGCAGGCAGTCCCGGAGGGTGATGTCGGGGAGCTCCCACTTGCATGGGCCGGCGGCCAACCGCAGGGCCGCGGCGAACTCCTCGACCGATTCCCCGGGTGCCTGGACTCGCCTCCAGAACGCGCTCCGAGCGGGGAACATCGCTATTGCTGGCCGGAGATGGGCGCGCAACGCCGCCAGGAGTTCTGTAGTTTTGAAGTCGCCCACCTTCCTCGGGGCGATCAGGTCCACCAAGGTCCTCTTGGTCTCGTGTCCGAGCATGCGGACGAAAATGGCCCTCTTTTTGGCCTCATCGGAGACTTCGAGCTCCACCAGCGCTGCGTTGAAGTCTATCTCGAACAGCTCCAAGTCTCCCGGCTTCTTGATCTCGTAGCCGGCGCATGTCTTGGTCCCGTGGGCAGCCATATCCCACCTTCGTCGCCAATTTAGTGTATGGGACCAAAGACAACCGGACAACCGAAAGGTTGGTTTAACACAGGTTTATTGCATTGCATGAGGTTCCAGTGAAGCATGAGGTAATGGCGGTGATACATCTCAATATATACAGTAGCTCTCTACATTTGAATCTTGTAGCACGGTAGCTCATTGGCTGCTACCGGCGTGGCCTCGCCCAGGCACGCCTCTTTCTTCAGCTGCTGAATGCGGGGAAGGTTTTCCCGCGGCTGTCCGTGATTGAGCAATGTGAACCATGTGAGGCTGAACGCTCGCAGCTGCCCTCTATGGGCTGTCTGCTCGCGTTCCTTTACAGCTGGTATCGTTTGTATCTGGAGTGGTTACATTCTTGCCTTTACAGTATAATGAACATGCATACATACATACATAACAGACCCCCAAGTTGCACACCGGATCAGTCTGGGGCAAAATGGCCCCATCCAAAACCAAAGATGGTAGCTCCCGGGATAGAGCAGGACCCCCTATCCATAGCCACTCAGTCTTGCTAGGATTCAGTTGCAGCCCATTCGCCCCCATCCAGACCCCAACAGCCTCCAGACATCTGGAAAGGACTTCGACTGCATCACTGGGGTCCCCACGGGCCGAGATGTACAACTGTGTGTCATCCGTGTACTGGTGGTACCGCACCCCATGAGAACGGATGATCTCACCAAGTGGCTTCATGTAGATGTTAAATAGGAGAGGAGAGAGTACCGAGCCCTGAGGCACCCCATATTTTAGGGGCCTAGGACTGGATCTCCCACTCTCCAACCACACCGACTGGGTCCGGCCCCTCAGAAATGAGGAAAACCAGGACCACACAGTGCCCTGGATCCCCAATCCTCGGAGCCGTTCCAGAAGGATACCATGGTCAACGGTATCAAAGGCCACTGAGAGGTCAAGAAGAGCAAGGACGGATGGATGACCGCCATCCCGCTCTCGCCAGAGATCATCCATCAGCGCGACCAATGCAGTCTCAGTACCATATCCAGGTCTGAATCCTGACTGGAAGGGGTCCAGATATTCCACTTCATCCAGTACCCCTGCAACTGACGCACCACTGCCTTCTCCAGCACCATCCCCATAAAGGGAAGGTTGTAGACAGGTCTGTAGTTGGTTAGGACTGCTGGGTCGAGGGATTGCTTCTTCAGGAGGGGGCGCACCAAAGCATGTTTCAACGGTGCAGGAAACATCCCCTCCCGAAAAGACGCATTAATTATAGCCCCGACCCAGCCACCTGTCACCGTCTTAGAGGCTTTTGCCAGCCAGGCGGGACAGGGATCCAATGGACAATTAGTGGCGCGAACAGCCGCAAGGAGCCTGTCCACTTCATCTGGGGCAACTGGCTCAAACCGATCCCAGATAACACTGCAAGACTGTGCACTGGCTTCCCCCGGACCCTCCCCATCCACACCAGGATTAAACACTGAGCGAATCCGATCGATTTTCTCCACCAGATGGTCAGCAAAGTCCTCAGCCGATCCCTGCCAACCAGGCATAGCCCCCCACCCCCACTACCAAGGAGGGACCTGGTCACCCGAAACAGGGTGGCTGGGCGATTATCAGCGGAGGCAATAAGGGTGGTGAAGTATTGCCTCCTCACCACCCCCATCGCCACTAGGTAGGCCCTAATAGCGGCTCTAGCTAGTGTCCAATTGGAATCGCTCTGGGTCTTCACCCAGCGGTGCTCAAGGCGTCTAGCAGTTCGAAAGCAAGAAATGGCAAGTAGATAAATAGGGACCACTTCGGTGGGAAAAGATCTTGGGGACATGAAAGGAGCCTCATTTGGGCGTTTCCTGAGTGGAGTTTGTCCAGCAAAAATTCTTTTGACCCAGAATAATTTCTGACACAAAATTATTATTATTTACTAGAATATTCAAAATGGTGTTGTTGTTTTTTTTTTTCATTTTTAATACCAAGCAGTGCTATTCCCAATAAAAAGATTGGACAAGTGAAAAGAGGTGTAAAACAGGGGGTGCCTAAACTTTTCAGGCCACGGGCCGGTCACGTGGTTGAGCATGCCAGTCATGTGGTTCCTCCCACCAGAAGCGGAAGTAAAATGTGCCCATACATGGGCAAAACGATGTCGTAAATGTACCCGATCCCGCAGCTGTCATAAACGCGTTTACGACAGCCGCGGGTAGGGTCATTTACAGCAGTGTTATGTGCAGGCGCGTTTTACTTCCATGGCAGCACGGGCCAGATGCTCTGGCATCGGGGCCCAGATCTGGCCCATGGGCCATAGTTTGGGCACCCCTGGCATAAATATTAAAGCAATCCTTTTGATGATTTAATAGTGATAGGCTGATTTTCCAAAAGAGTTTAAGGAGATAAATAACTGCCTCTCACCAACTGCATTGCTCTTCTGGCTAGAATAGTTCAACCTTTATTTTGTTCACCTTCTGGGGTAAGCAATCAATCCCTGTCCCTTAATCCCAGAGGCTTCTCTGACCAGGTAACCACCATCTGTTCTGGACTCCACCATCTAGCATCCCCAGCCACACAGAATTTGATAGCTTTTTAATCTGCAAAACACATAGAATTCACAGAAGGTTGGTTGGACTACTGGATCACAGTTTATTAGTAATTAGTGTGCCACACACTTCTTTTCTGTAGGAACCCAGGCAGAAATTACTAAACAAAAGGCTGAGAGTACCAGTCATTTTGGTTGAAACTAGTAGTAGAATAATCTGTCTTTGTCATCAATTTCCCTACAATAGATGTCTTCTTTGGTTTCATTTCTATCATAGTTCTGAACTGCTGTAGTTGCAATACAGTAATTGACTGTTCATTATCCACCTAGAGTTGGATAATTGTAGCAGAATGGCAGGGAAAAGTATAGACTAATGCGGCATCAGATTCAGACCTCATTTCACCCCATTACTGAGTGACAGAATTCTACTACTAAGTAGGCATCTCCCTATTAAAAAACCCTATATATTCCTAGTCAGTGTACTGCCTAATACATATCAGAATGTTGCATGTTTGGCATATACCCACTCTGTAATACAGGCACCTGCAGCAAAGGAAAACCATCATCCTGCATATAAAGGCATGAAAAACATGTAAGCAAGAGGAGGAGGGAGCAGAAACGTGTCCTTGGTCCTGTATGACCTGTCTACTCAAATCTGCACAAATGAGTCAGTCCTTCATCCCACATTCACACACACATTCAGTCCTATGTTTAGTGATGATGTAGTGTCGATTCTTTTTTTAAAAGGCAAGAAAATTCAAGATCACAATAGGTCTGATAATCACTGTACAGTACCAACCTCTTCCTATCATGCCTAGAAGCAAAATGGCTGCTTGATCCAATGGATGAAGAATGCACAGGATCCTGTGAGGTCAGTCTCAGTTCTCTGGAGAACTCAGTGTTTGGTTGGGAGTTTAATTTGCCAATGTGTTTTCCAGAAGAAGAGCCAGCCTATGTAGCCTTGACCAAGCTTGATAGATGCCTCCAGAGGGAGGAAATGGGAAACCACTTCTTTATCTGGAAAATCCTACAAAGGGTTGCCATAAATCAGAATTGACTTGACAGCACATAACCGGCATTTAGAATTTGGTCCTGGAGTTGTTGTCACAAGGATGTTACGTGTTCTCTTATATGGCCCATCAAAAATCCAGTTGTAACATTTTGGACCTGATGTTTCCAACTGGACTGCAAAGACAGCTCCACATGGAGTTTATTATTATACCAATCCAAGTGCTCAAAGGATGATCAAAGAAAAGGTGCTGAAATGATGTAATACTGCTTTTCCCTCTCATCATGGCTGTTTAAAAATGTGTAAATGTGACTAATATGACATGTCACAGCAAAATCAATGGGTTTTTAATTTAAATATTAGTTCTATAAAATGTTGCTACTTTAATTTGAACCAAGCTGACTGGAAACACTTTCTTCTATTTCTGTTAACAAATCCAGCTTTAATTATATATAGGCTAGTGTCTATGCACATTTTTCTTCCTAACGTAGCTAGTTTCCCGAAGGCAAGTCTGTTATGTTCTACTAGATGCCAGCAGCAAAACAGATTTCACGAGTGTGGTTTTCTTTTTTTTAGAAAGGGGGAAGAGCAAATGAGATGAACAGGTGAATGTTTTAGTGCTTTTACAAGGTCCAGACCTATTTCTGGTGAGTAAAATTTCTGGTTGGTTGGACCTTATAGAAGAAACTATTTCTAAACTGCTTTGAGTATATCATTGGCTGGACAGCTCAATGACTTGTATACAGTACTTAGCTGTGGTACAAGTGGTCAGAAATTTCATTCCCCACTGTGTCTCCCAGGAGAAGAGACAATCAGAATTAACTTGACAGAAGTGCAGTTATTTTCATCATTGAGCACATGTTATTGTAAAAAAAAGAAAGGATATAAGAAAGCTTTTCAAGTGTAGTGAGTTGGCATCACAGAATAACAGAACCATTCAGAAAAGTAATTTTAGCTTTTCTTATTGAAAGCTTATTCATAGCTACTGTCTTACACACAATCTATAAAGAGCAGGCCCCACTGGATGCTGTAGTACAGGGGTTCTCAACCTACGGCTCATGGCACCATTCATGTGGCCCGCACCAATCCTTCCACCGGAAGCGGAAGTGTTTACGACAGACATAAATGCGCCCATAAATGCGCCCAGTTTACGACAGCCGCAAACACATTTTACTGCAGCGTTTACAGCAGGGGGAACCACCAGTCTGGCCTGCTCAGCTGTCTGAGGGTGTGTGGTCCGGTCCGTGGCTTGAAAAGTTGAGAACCTCTGCTGTAGTAGGACCTACTTTTGAGTGTGTATGGCTAGGACTATACTTTAAGGTTTGGTTGGAAACCAGGGTTTTGAGCACATTGATAACTTCCTAGTTCTTGTTTCTTACAGACACTGTCTCTGACAGATGTGCAAAAATTGACCCCAGAAGGAGTGAGGAGGATCCTCTCTGGCCCTCAGCAGTCCCTCTCCTGGGCACCAGGAATGGCCTCAGGCCACCCTTGCACTTCAGATGTAGGAAAAACTCTATGGGCTCCCCGCTTTGGATCTGGAACTGCCTTCCAGAAAGGGGAAGGCAAAACAGGTATTAATGCACCTGCCCTTCCATTTCGGTAGCTGACTCAAGTAGTTGCTGCTCTGTCGGTCACCAGATGTCTGGGAGCCAAGGTACTGGACTTAGCACCGCAGAACACCCCAGTGAATGTCTTGGCACCCAATTTGGCTTGGAAAACTTTACTAACAAAACAGGATGAAGATCCCACCCTCCAAGGAAAAAAACCAACAGGGCCTTCACTTACGAATGGACTCGGGGTGGAAAGTAAAACTGCCAAATTACAAGCCAAATAAAAAGTTGGAACAAAGCTTTCATTTAATAAAAAAACCTGCCCACCTCGAAAGGAGCAAAAGGGTGGAACTTGGTACTATCTTGTGGCTGTTTAGCCAGACTAGCACATCAGCCAATTCTTTCTACACTATACAACTCAACGCCCATGTGCTGCATTGGTGCAACTCTTGGAGGAAGCTCCCTATGGCTGGGGTGAGATAGCTGACCTGTCCCATTCAGCCAAACCCTAACCAACCTCCTTGCTGTTGCCAGTTATATGTTGTCCTAGCTGTAACAATCCACTTACTCCCAGCCTAGATAGGACTCAGCCGTCCTCCGGTCTCCTGGCGATGGGATTGCACCTGATCCTGCTTCCCTAGTCCAGATCAGACCCAGCAGTTCAAGCTTCTCCTATGAGCATGCCCCATCACCCCTGACCTAAATAAAGGTGGTGAGCAAAGGGTGCACATGAAACTAGTGTAGATTCAGGTAACATGAGCCAAGTAATCACTCCAAGTCTCTTCAGCTATTTAAAAGTATATTGAAATCAAAGCAAGATTGTGAACTGGCCTGAGTCGGCCTTGGCCGAGTGGGCGGTATATAAATTTGACAATTAAATTAAATTAAATTAAGATACAGGATACAGTTCAGCAAACGCCCAGAAAGCAATTCAAAACAAAGAAATAAAGAAAGCTGCTTATTTAAGGGATAGGCCATGGCCCCCTTTTCTCAAGCCTCTTTTGCAGTTAAGATTCAAGAGAGTGTCTCTCTTCTGCCCCCACCTTCTGGCTTATATCTCCTCCCACAGGGTCCACCTCCTGGTCATCCCCCTTAGGGATTCCAACCAATGATCTCACAGGATGATATGTCTGTCACACATTTTAGGTTTCATTTCCTCCAAACCATGAGACTCACATTGTTTACATTCCATTCTCTCCCCCTGATCTGAAATCGCCATATTGAAAGCGGCTAAAGCACAGGTATAATTCATTTCATTACACCAGCCAGCGGGGAATTGGGGTACTAGAATCATGGGACTAACTCCCCCCCCCCCCCATAGCCTGCCCAAAGGTTGGCTCATCCCTGCACAAGTGTCCACCATCAATCTGTCCCCAGCTGTAATTAACACCAAGACTGGTCCCAGGGACAGAAGAAAGATAAGGATGTTTCTTTCCAGTGCTCCCAACTGGCTACAATTTTAAAACCTCAAGGCCCTCTGGCCAAACTCTTAGGCTCTTTCAATACTTGATTTAAACCTCTACGGGGCAAGTTCTTCTCAAGAGGTTTGGCCACAGTGGTGGGCTTCAACCGGTTCACACCGGTTCATGCAAAATGGTAGTAAAAATGGCCCGCCCACCTCCCCGCCCACTCCTCTCACTCCAGATGTGGCCAGGATGCGAGAAGGAGCCAGGAACCTTCTCTTCTCCGCCTCACTGCCGGGTGGTTACCGGCCTCAGCACCCTTGCCTTGGCCAGGGAAGGAGTGAGGAAGAGGAGGAGGAAGTCTGTATTTCAAGCATATCATGAAAAAAAATAAAAAGACAAAAATGTTGTGGCACTTTAAAGACTAACTGCTGCTCCGAGGTAGACTGTCGCTGGCCCAGGGAGCTCCGTGGCCCTTGTTCCCGCCTCCCTCCTCCCAGGGAAACCCCCTTAGACTCCCCCATAACAAAATGCTGTATTTTAATGCGAGCTTTTGTGGATCAAGTCCATTGGGCACACAATGGTTGGCTAGCATAACAGATAAGTTCAGTATGGCTTTTTACAACTGGTAATAACTGCAGTGGCTCAAGTGGTTAAGCCTCTGAACTTGATGACTGGAATATCAGCAGGTCAGCAGTTTGAGACCTAAGTACAGCTCAATGGAATGAGCTCCCATCTCAGTCCCAGCTCCTGCAAACCTAGCAGTATGAAAGCAAGAAATTGCAAGTAGATAAATAGGGACCACTTTGGTGGCAAGGCAAACAGTGTTCGGTGTGGTCCGGTGTCTAGTCATGCCTGCCACATGACCACAGAAAACAGCGCTGGCTCTTTGGCTATAAACAGAGATGAGCACTGAACCCTAGAGTTGGATATGACTGGCTTTCACGCAAGGGCTACCTTTACTGTACCTAATAACAGAAGATCCCTGATTGGTATTCAAATTTGCTATGAAGTTTGGTCCTGTTTAGTTGCAAGTGGTTAGTAAAGGTAAAGGTCACCCTTGCTCAAAATCCAGTCATATCTGACTCTAGGGTGCAGTGCTCATCTCCATTTACAGCCAAAGAGCTAGCGCTGCCTGAGTTACAAGATGTTTTCATGGTCATGTGGCAGGAATGAGTAGACTAGGTCGCCCACCCAGTCACATGACCATACCCAGGAAGTCACATGGCCATGCCCACCCAGTCACATGGCCATACCCACAAAGTAGGCCATGCCCACAGAGAAGATAGTAAAAAAAAGAATTCCACCACTATTTGGCAAGCATTATCCAATGCAGCCTTTACTATGTATTAGTACTAGCAAGGGTTGCCCGGCGTTGCCGGGCTTTTCCCCCCGTGTTTTTTAATTATAAATGAGCCAAATTTTTTTTTTTGCAATAGTGTTACATTGTGTTGGAAGGTCAAATTGTGTTGTTTTTTTTTAAAAATTGCTTAGTCTGTAATTTTAATTTTTTAAATGTTTATTTATGTTAAATTTGTTTGGCTTGGCTGTTATTAACTGTGATCTGCTTTTTTGGGTTTTTTTTAGGATTAATAAAAGAAGAAAGTATGATATAATAACTCAGCACAGGATTTTTTAAAGTTTCTATTGTATTTTATTGACATATATTTGTGATTTGTGTGAAAGTGTGTTTAGTGTAATTTTTTTACTTGTTTTTTTTTTTGTGTGACCTTTTGTGTAAAATTGTGAATTTGTGTTTTGTTTGGGGCTGTTGTGTGTTTTTGAATTGTTTTTACTATTGTGGCCAGCAGGTGGTGCTGGTAGGGGTTATTGTATTTTGACTTTTGTTTCTCTCCTGGCCTCTGGGTGGAGCTTCTTCTGGTAAGTAGGGTCTTTCTGTATTCATTTCTTTTCCAGTCCTGGTGGAGGTAGCACCTGTTTTGGTAAGTTGGCTTGTTTTCTTTCTTTTGTGTGTGTGTGTGGGCGGGGGGGAGGGGGTGTTGGAGTTTGTATTTTTTGTCTGCTTGTTTTGTTTTTGATTGTGTCTTTGTTTACTTCATATTGTTTTCGGTGTTTTTGTTTTTGGGTATTTTTGGCTGTGTTTGAGTGTTTTTAGTAATTTTTAAAAAATTATTTATTTGGTGGTGGGGAAGATACGTGGTCATTGGGGGTTTGGAAGGGTGGGCTAGGTGGTGGGGATGGGGGCATGGTCGTTGGGGGTTAGGAAGGGTGGGCTAGGTGGTGGGGAGGGGGGCATGGTCGTTGGGGGTTAGGAAGGGTGGGCTAGGTGGTGGGGAGGGGGGCATGGTCGTTGGGGGTTAGTAAGGGTGGGTTAGGTGGTGGAGAGGGGGGCTTTATTGTTTTATGGTGCTTTTTTGTGTGTAGTTGTGAAAGTAGATCGGGGTTTCCCCTTTAATATCAGTTGGTGGGGCTTGCGACCCCCCTCTCCGCTTGCTCCCCTGGGGTTGGGAGGTTTGTGGGGACAAAAGAGGTATGTCCCCCCAACTCTTCTGGACCCAATAGACCAGGCACAGTGGATCGATTCCCTCCCCCCATCCTTAAAACAACTCCATTTTTAAAGAGTAGAAAAGACGGAGTATTTTTAAGGAGTTCTGATCTGTGATGCATCTCCAGTGGGGGTGGGGGCAGTGCTGTGCCACGTGCTGGAGAATGGAAGGGAGGCCCCGATAGCGTTTTACTCCAGGTCCGTCCCAAACAGAGAGAAACTACGCCCAGACGGACAGGGAGGCATTGGCGATAGTCTCGGGGACCAAAAAATTTCACGATTTTCTGTATGGCCGCCCCTTCACCATTGTGACGGACCACAAGCCCCTGCTAGGCATCTTTACCGCAGATAAGCCCACCCCTCAGATCCTGTCCCCGAGGATGCTCAGGTGGGCCATTTTTCTCAACGCGTATCAGCACGCGTTGGTCTACCGGCCCGGGAAAGAAATCAGCCATGCGGACGCCCTATCTAGGTCTCCCCTTCCCCTAACGCCCAGCCAGGTGAGCATGGGGGAGCGGGACCATCAGGTTCTCATGATAGAGGTGCTGGATTCGCCCCCCGTAGTGCCCGCCGACATTGCCAAAGCGACAGAGAAAGACAAAACGTTAGCGACAGTAAGCTCCTGGCTACAGAAAGGGTGGCCCGCATCCTCCCCAGCGGAGGAGTTCGCTCCATTTTTCAGAAAAAAGCTAGAACTGTCTCTAGAGAGGGGGTGTCTCTTGTGGGGGCAGCGGGTGGTGATTCCCACTTCCCTTCGGCCGCGGGTGCTCAAACTACTTCACATCAGCCACCCCGGCATCGTGCGATCCAAGGCGCTGGCCCGGAGTTACTTCTGGTGGCCCCAGCTAGACGCCGACATTGAGCACATGGTCGGCACTTGTGAAAGTTGCCAATGCTCCAGACCGGAGGAGGCCCGCCTTCCCCACAGGGAATGGGACGCGGCTAAGGGGCTGTGGTCCCGGGTGCACATTGATTTCGCAGGCCCGTTCAGAGGCACCCTGTTCCTCCTTGTAGTGGACGCTTTCTCCAAATGGTTGGAGGTAATCCCGGTCACGAGCACCTCCTCGGCCCAGACCATTAGACATTTGCGGAGGCTCTTTTCCACGTTCGGCATACCCGACACGTTAATTAGCGACAACGCTAGTTGTTTCACGTCCTCCGAGTTTAAGGCATTCATGGAGATTAACGCAGTTCGGCATATCACCTCCGCCCCTTTCCACCCGGCCACCAACGGCCAAGTAGAGCGCCTCGTCCGCACCACGAAGGACGCGTTGCGGCGCATGGGCCCAGGGGATTTGAACCTACAAGTGTGTCAGTTTCTGCTAGGGTACAGGGTGACCCCGTTGGCGTCAGGATACTCCCCCGCAGAGCTCTTAATGCGCAGGAAGCTGACCACCATCCTTACTAGGCTGGACCCCACGAGGGTAGAGGACAAAGGGAGGAACATTGGGCTGGAGGCTACGAAGAGTTTCAGTGTAGGCGCCCCCGTGCATTGCAGGAATTACGCCAGCACGGGCCCAGCTGGTAGGCCTGTGCTAAGTCGAGCTTAGCGAAACATTTCCCCCCATGTAACCTGGCCAGCAGATGGCTGACTACCGGCACCGGATATGCATTCGGGCGGATCGCCTTGTTGATGGTGCACTTGTCGTCGGCGCATATGCGGACCTCCCCATTGGACTTTAGAGCAGTTACAATTGGAGTTTCCCACTCCGCAGAATCTACAGGCACAAGAATCCCCTGACCCAGGGTTCCGGGCGTAGTTGTAGAGCAGACTGGCCCCGTGTCGTACCGCGTGGAAACCAGCACAGGGCTCCTGTGGAGGCGGCACGCGGACCAGCTCCGACGCAGGGTCTCCGATGAGCAGGGCACTGATCAGGCAGGAAATAAATCAGTGTTAGGGTTCTCCCCCACCCGTTCAGCCCAAGGGGGAGGAAAAGGGGACCGTGGGCCCCCACCAAGGGGGGAGGAGGATGTCTTCATAGATACCCTGGGGGATCTTTCCGGGGAGGAGGAACCCGACCCCATACATATCTCGCGGAAAGTCCCCACAAATGCGGGTACCCCTACCAAGTTAGATTTTGATTTCCAGGACCGGGGGGGTTTTTCGGAGTGGTCCCCCACCCGTCCAAGCGAGAAGAGGGGTTTTTCGTTAGCCCCAACAGCCCCCGGTCTCCCCACAATGGAGTTTTTCCCTTCCCCTAAGACCGCCAGACAGCGGCAAGCCACTAATGAGTCTCCCTCTCCCATTTCAGGACAAGGGACCAGGGAACAAAGAAGCAATAACGCCCCCGGGGGGGGCAGCCCTCTTCACGGCCCACACGCACACGCAACAAGCCATCTTGGCTGAGAGACTTCGTCTCATCCTAGGGGGGAGGGATGTTGTGTTCTGTAAAGCAGTGCCTTTAACAATGTACCTTTGCCATGTGTTATCAATGTATGCTTAATAAGGGGACGCGAGCTAGTGACCACCAGGGGGCAGTAGCGAGTGTCCAGCTCTAATGGATCAAAGCCACCTGGATCAGCAGCGCGGGAAGATTCCCCGCAACCTCCTCACCTGGTCAAGAAGGGCGTGACCTCCTACGACGTCACGCAGGCAGCAACCAATAGTCTGTCAACGAGCCACATTCAAATGTATAGCCAGCTGTATATATTGAGCTACCCATCCGCCGTTACCACATGTTCCTCCGGATCATCATGCAATAAACCTGTGTTAAGCCAACCCTTCGGCTGTTGTATTGTCTTTGGTCCCTTACACTAAAGAATCGATCCACTCTCCCTGGTGTCCTGAGTCCAGAAGGGTTTGGGAAACATTCCCCTTTTGTTCCCACAAACCTCCCAACCCTAGGGTAGCCAGCGGAGAGGGGGATCGCAACCCCCACCCACTGATATTAAAGGGGAAACTCCAGTCGGGTCCTTCAGGCGCCGTGGGTGAGGGATAGAAAGCCGGCTGGTGTGTGTTTGGCTGTGATGCAGTGAGTTGTTTTTCTTTTTAATTTTTCGGGCGCCGTTTTCCTCAGCGTTCTGCGTGCTCATGGCGCGCAGGACGCTGGGGCTTGTAGTAATGGGTTGGTGCTTTCTGTTTGTGCTGCGTTTTTTAAAAATGGTTTTATTTTGATTGGCTGCGGCGCGTTTCCGAACGCTGCCCCGTGCGAGAGCCTCTCAGCCTGATTGGCTCTGGCGCGGCGCAAGGAATGTTGGGAAGTGAAGTTGTTTCCCTTTCTTCGCGTTTGTGGGGCTGTTGCCCCACTGCCGGTTTTTTCAATCCTTCGTTGACCTGCGTACCCAGATCGGCCGTGTGCACGAAGGGTGAGTGCAGGCAAGTAGGGCGAGGCATAGCAACCTATAGCCAGTTCCAACGGTTAACCCTTGGATTTATAGGTTAAGATTCCATTCATCCACCTACATTTGCTTCAATATTTCAACAAGAAGGAAGGCAAAAATGGCAGCATATTCTTGCACCTCTCTTTATTCTCAGCATCAAGGAGGATCAAATTACACATATGTGCTCAACTGTGATACTATTTGTTTCCTGCAAAATTTTTTTTGAAAGGGCTATATTCAATCACTAGAGTAAACCTATTAAAACAAATAGATATGAGTTTGTTAATGAATGCCACTGCACTTCTTCTTCTGTCGTATCTGATTCTGAATATTGGCGATCCACATCTCAGTGTGACACCCATACCACTGATCCAGTTCTGTGAGTCACTTTCTGGTCCTGAGCACCTTTTGCAGGCAAAGTCCTCATCAGCCCCAGGCCAGGATTGATGAAGCTGCTGCCCTCCAAGCACTTACTCAAAGGTACTTACTCAAGGGTAAATCACCAACTGGATTCTGGCCACCATGACTTAACCTGAGTCATGATTTAACATGTCCCATTGATTGATCCCCTAGTTATGGCTATGCCACAGTGTTTTCAAATTGAAAGTATAGGTAGGTAAAAATAATCCCCAAGAAAGTCATATCTGACTTCAGAAGAGGGAAACTTCTCTAAAATGAAAAGATTAGGAAAAGGAGAAATGAAGACGGTCAAATCCTTCTGGAACACCTTAATGTTCCTCAAATTCAATAGGGAAGCATAACCAGGATGTATCCTGCAGATTAAGATTACCAGCATCAGATATAACTGTGATTGTGTAACAGTGTCACAGAGACACATACCTCAAAATATTAACATTTTCTTCATTTCTTACAGTATATTCACTACTTTTTTATGTGAGAGAGGCCATTTCTTCAGGCAGAGGTGTCTTTAACAAGAAATGGCACTCAGCAATTAATAATGTGAATCTTTAATCATGGGAGCAGGGAAGGTGCTGCGTTCCTCGAGACGCTTGAATTAAAATAGCCTACTAGCCACGTGCCAAGAAATTATTGTTCAAATTAAAAATGGTTGTTTCTTATGTTCCATGCTACATTAACCGTATTCACAAGATGTTTGCTTTTTTAAAAAAGTTTTAGAAGTTAAAAGACATTCTTGTTTTCCACACATTTATTTCCCTGGGCAGGGAAGGTGCAGAGGCAGATGCACCTTCAAAAAACTGCAAGCAGCCAAGAAGGAAAGGGAGGGCTGTCGAGGGTCCCCAGAGAGAGTTGGACTCATCCATTTTTATTTCTGACAAACTGGTTTTGCAGGTTTTTGAAAACCTACTTGACCAAATGTGAGTTGTTCTTCAGTCGCACAGGCGATCCCGACCCTTTGCGACCCCTATGGACCATTCATTGCACACCACACACCCCTATTCTCCACCATCTTCCTCTGTGCCCATTGCGTCAACAATACCATCTAGCCATCACATTTTCTGCCGCCCCGCTTCTTCTTTTGCCCTCGACCTTTCTCAGCATCGAGGCTTTCTCAAGTGAATCCTCTTCCTCATTTGATGTCCAAATGGGAGAAGGGGGGCTTAAAAGAACAGACCACTGTATATCTTGTGATCCTTCCTCTCAGCACACCCGACCCCTCCATGCTCTTCTAGGACTAGGAGGGAGCTGGGCAGGGCAAACGCAGCGGTGCCAATCCGGAGGCAAACGCCGTCTTTGCAAAATTGGCCGAGAATTTTAAAAAAAAGCAAATCGCGCACATCGGTTATTGTTTGCTACCTTGGAAGAGGAAGAAAACTTCCTTTGCACTTTGTAATGTGATATCTGCATATTGGGATGTTATCTATTTTGTAATGGGATATCTGTATATTGTTTCTTTTGCAAGCCGCCCAGAGTCGCTTGTGCGAGTGGGGCGGCATATAAATTGAACAATACAAGTTGAACAATATACAATACTTTATCTCGCCTTTCCCTGCACAAAACTAGGCCTGGGCTTTGGTGGTGCTTTGCACCGGCAAGGGCTGTGGGGGTGGGGGGAAGCAGCGTTTGCTTTTTGCTAGTAAAGGTTTCCCTTGCTCGAAAGCCAGTCGTGTCCGACTCTAGGCTTCAGTGCTCATCTGTTTCAAAGAGCCAGGGCTGTCTGCTTCTGCAGACGTTTCCTTGCTGCCCTGCGAAGAAAGCGTCGTCGTCTCGGCGACCCAGAAGTTTGCATTTGGTTTGGAAGGCGCCGCAATGCCGTGCGCCCGCTTTCCCCGGGATTCCGTCTGTCCGTCCGCCCGCCTCGACGGCGGCAAGCCTTCACTTCACTCCTCCAGAGAAGGATAGGGGCAAAACCTTTGCGTGAGCCCCTTTCGTGAACGAATGAGAAATCAAAGGAGGGCGTCTTCCCACCCGACGTGTGTGACCTTTGCATGCAGAACCCCCTCCTCCCCCTCCCCCTCCCCCGCTTGCAACTGAGATAGTAGTAGCAGAAAGTTCTGCAAAGCACCGGGTTTGCCTTGCAAAGCGCGCGCCTGCCCGGGGCGGGGCTCTTGCAACCTTCTCGTCGGGGCAGCTCCAGACCAGACTCCAGTACCCGCGCGCAGGCCGAGGGCGCCCGTCTGGAAGGTCCCTCCGACATAGACACCCGGCTTTCCAGCCCACCCTTCATCCACGCATACACACACTCAGACACACAGCAAACCACCCGCCACACACACGCAAACCCGTGGACGCGATGCCCAACGAGTCCTCCTCCTCCTCCTTCAACAAGCCGTCGGCTCCGTCGGAGCACAGCGGCCAAGGAGGGAGGAAGATGGGCCAGTTTGGCAAAGCCGCCGGCCTGGGGGGAGCCGCTGCAGCAGGGGGGGCGGCGGCGGCGGGGGGCTCCTTGGCCCAAAGCGCCGCGGCTGCTGCTACGGCCGCCGCCGCCCCGTCGGGGAAGAGGTCTCCCCGGCGCCCGAAGTGCGCGCGGTGCAGGAACCACGGCTACACGTCCCCTCTCAAGGGCCACAAGCGGTTCTGCAGGTGGAGGGACTGCCAGTGCCGAAAGTGCTGCCTGATCGCCGAGAGGCAGCGGGTGATGGCCGCCCAGGTGAGCAGCCCCAGGAATAGTAATGGGGTGGTGGTGGTGGTGGTGGTGGTGGTTTAAAGAAGGTGTGGGGGTCAGGAGAGCACCTTCCTGCTCCGAGGTGAATGGAATGGCCTAGCCCTAAGTCCTCGCATTCAGACTCGAGCCCGGTGCTCTTCGATGCCTTTCCTAACCCCCGTCGAGCATGTGCTGGCTGGGGCGAGCGGGAGGAACATTAAAATTAACATAAGAGCAGCCTTGCTGGAACAGGCCACAGGAGCCCATCCAGTCCAGCATTCTGTCTCCCACAGTGGCTCACCATTTGCTTCAGGGTATTATTCCTAAGCAGATGCCTTCACCTGCTTAGGATTCCCTGGAAATGGCGAGAGACAGACAGCAGAGCCAGACACGGACCAGAGCGTGCAGGATTGCGGCCCTGAAGTTGCAAAGAGTGGTAGTTTACTTGAGCATCCCTGCCACAGAGCAGAGAGTTTGTTTCCTAGTAAATCAGCAGTTCGAAAGCAAGAAATTGCAAGTAGATAAATAGGGACCACTTTGGTGGGAAAGGTAACAGCGTTCCGTGCGCTCCGGTGATGTCTAGTCATGCCTGCCACAATGGCCACGGAAACGTCTGCACTGCAGACGCAGACAGCGGTGGCTCTTTGGCTTTGAAACAGATGAGCACTGAAGCCTAGAGTCGGATACGACTGGCTTTCGAGCAAGGGAAACCTTTACCTTTAGGAGCAGAGGGATTGCTTCCTAGTAAATCAGTGGATATAGGAGGGCTTACTTGAGAGGAAAAAAGCACAAGAATTTGTGGCCAAATTTGACAACGTAGAGGAAAACCATAAAACCATTAAATGAATAGAAAAATTGTTCTAGAAAAAAATGCAAATCCAAGTGTTTTTTTTAAAATTGACTTTCAGTTAAAATGATACCCGTAGGAATACCCCCTGTCTTTGAATGTAGTTTGCATGCTTTCCATCACATCAAAATTTTGAAGAATAGCTTTAGAATACAGTACATAACTTTTAATTAATAAAAAATAATGCTATATATTGTTTAAAAAAAAACCTTAAGGTTTATATGTCCCATGGGTGGTTGAGAACACATAGGTTTCCCTTGTTTGAAAGCCAGTCATTCGATTCTAGGGTTCAGTGCTCATCTCTGTTTCAAAGCCGAAGAGCTAGCGTCTGCTGCAGATGATTCCGTGGTCATGTGGCAGGCATGACCTAACACCGGAGCGCATGACGGAACGCTGTTTCCTTCCTATCAAAGTGATCCCTATTTATCTACTTTCAATTTCTTGCTTTAGAACTGCTAGGTTGGCATAAGCTGGGACAAAGATAGGAGCTCATTCTGTCATTCTGGAATCGAACTGCTGACTTTCCCCTCCCAGTCAGCGTCTTAGTCACTTGAGCCATCCCTAACACATATGATTACAATATATAACTTTCTATGGTGTGGGTGTATCTTGTTACTGTAGTTGTTGTTGTTATTTTATTTTTGATTGATCAGTATGTTTTCTTTATATTAAATTTTAAAATAAAGTTAAAAGTTTGAGGAATAGCTTCTTACTATACCCTGTATTTTGTGGAGCAGTATCAAACAACTTCTGGATGAGCAATTTATTTTTCTATAATTGCTTATACAATTAAAAAACAACCTTGGTTTTGCTTGATAGATCAAGGTACATTTAGATATAGAAAGGAAAAGAAAGGATGGGATGCTTTTGAAAGAACATATTTACCTATAATTGCTTGCACGCACTCACACACAAAACAGTTTTTTTCCTTGTTAGAGTTCATTATAAAATGTGCGATGCTTTTGAAGGAAGTGACCAAGTTGCAATATAAGACTGGGCCATATGTATTGTAAGCCTTAAAAAAATCATTTAGAAAATGCAAGAATATTTTATAGTATGAATGGTATATTAATTTTTTTTAGTCAAGGAGGGGGATGTCATTTTCCACAATAAAAATAAGTGTAGCTATAAGTATACAACGAAAATGTAATCATTAGTTAGGATTGCACAGCAGAAAAATCATGATTGGTGATTTTTGCAAACAAATAGGCTGTAATATGCACAGAGATATTTTAACTTCTTTGTCTTCCTTTTTAAACACATTTTTTCTGATGCATGATTGAAAAAAATCATTTTTGCAAATAATTGTGCTTAACCTTTAGTTTTTGAAAAGTTTAAAAACCCTTCCAAATCAAGGTTTCTTTCCCCATTGTAAAACTCATATTCAGAAAACCATTCTGTGGCTACAGAGCACGTCCAAGCACTATTACAGAAGTCTGAAAAGTTCTAAATTATAAAAGTGGATATTTCAAGAATATTAATCATCATTCCGCAGATGGTGAGACTAAGTCACATTTCAGTAAATAGGAGATATTTTATTTCCTTCCTCCATTAGTCTTCTAACAGGTTTCCTCCCAGTGTTCTTCAGGTAATTATAAACATTTTTAACACCAGCAATTTAGTGCTTTTGCTGGATGTGTATGTGCCATATCTGAATATTTCTGGTTTTGGAACAGTTACTCCATAGTGGGGGCTGCGGTGGCTCATTAGTTAAAAAGCTCACCATGTTAGCTGGAAGGCTGGCAAGTTGGCAGTTCGAGACCCGGGTACTGCATGATGGTTTGAGTGCCCGTCTGTCCCAGCTCCTGCCAACCTAGCAGTTTGAAAGCAAGAAATTGCAAGTAGATAAATAGGGACCATTTCGGTGGGAAAAGATCTTGGGGACATGAAAGAAGCCTCATTCAGGTGTCCTCCAGCAAAAACCCTTTCAACCCAGAATAATTTCTGACACAAAATTATTATTCTACTCCAGAGTGAACGTATTGTCATCTGCCACTTCAGTAGCCTGTTGTTGTTTTTTAGTTTAACTAAATTGTACAGTTATTTGTAGGTTTCTGACATGGATACCTAGATGATGTACCTGCTTTTTCAGAGTTAATTCAGTACCAATCTTCTTCAGATGTTAATTGCCTATACAGTATGTGCTTTCCTGTGAGAAGGTCTACAAAGGGATTTTATTACTGTTCCCCTTTGGTTTGGTTCCTTGCTAAGAAGAAAAAACAGCTTTCCAACATTTCATTTCACTGAATTGGAAAAGTTATATTTTGTAAAATATTGCCCCTCCCAGAATTCTCTAGCTAACATTGTCAATGATTGCATTATTTGGAGGTTCAGAAATTATAATATATATATTTTAAAAACCTTTGCAAAATCTGAAATAAATCTATTTTGCTCTATTTCATCACATTTTCTTTATTTTAGAGTAATTCTATACCAATCTTCGTTTAAAGCTGCCAGAGGGTCGTACAAACAGTTACAATAAGTAGCTAAAAGAGTAGAAGGATAAAAACAACATACTGTACTGTATATTAAAAGAATATATGTAAAAAACATGGTGTTGACAACAAAACAGTCAGGAAACCATGGGGTATCTTCCAAGTACTGTATCTCCAAAGAAACTAGTGTACAGTATTTGAGTACGTATTGGCTAACATTGAACTGCTCAAATGGTATTCTAGCCTGAGTTAGCATAATGTTGCTAATATACTAAAATGTGTTACTTGAAATGTGGAGAAAATATCTTAACACTTTTCTGTTGCAGGGGCGGCTGCTCAATGGGAGAGCAGCAAATGCAAAATTCATTCCCTTAAAATGTTAATTTATATATTAATTTATATATTAGTGAGTACAAAAAATGGCTTGTAAGTTACAGCTCAGTCTAAATAAAGCATTTATCTTACTTGTCTGATATTAGAAACTGGTGTCCATCGACCAGAACAGGCTTCTGTATGTCTACAGGAAAGATTAACCTGCAAAAAACATTTTACTAGCATGCTATAGGTGCAGCAAGGTCTGGCCTTCCTTCCTGCAATACAACTGTATTTATCCAGAGTAAGTTCCTCAGAGGTTTGAATAGTTGCTTTTAAGATCACAAGTCCCAGAATCCCTTAGGCAGCCATACTGGCTGGAGGGTGTTGCAGGTTATAACCAGTGATGCAGTGCAGCAGGTTCTGTCAGGTTCTGCAGAACCGGTAGCGGAAATTCCCCCAGGACACGCCCACTTGGTTGGCCATGCCCACCTCCATAGCCCATAATGCAGGATGTTTGGCCACACCCACAGATTTGGCCAGTCCACAGAGTAGGTATTAAATTTTTTTGCAGTGCATCACTGTTTATAACCCAAAGAAAGTAACTTTTCCACTCTGTCCGTTTGTTATGCTGGACATACAGAGTAGGGGTAGAACTCTTAAGTCGCTTCTTCCGCCACTCCCTTTAATTTGCTTACATATGTTGTGAGGCTATCCCTCCCCGCCCCCTTCCACCGGGCGGAAAGGATAAAAAAAGGGGGCTCCCGTGGCCAGGTGAGCCCCGAAGACGCTGCTGTAGACGCCGCCACGAGGCTGTCCCTTCCCGCCCCTTTCCACCGGGTTGGGGGGGGATAAAAGGGTTGCTTTACTGGGAGTGATCCTAATGCAACTCTTTTTCTATCTGTGAAAGAATTGCAGCAACCTGGCCCCAAGAAAGAGTAGGCCAAAAGGTTCCACCTTGGGCACAGATCAAGGTCGGGCTGGTTCGCGATCTCATGTATGTTGTGTGAACAGTGAAAAATAGCTGTGCTACAAATGATCCAAAATGTGGGCTATTTCCCTGTCTGATCACACCCACATGCATAGAAATTTCAGGCAGTTTTGAGACCTGATGTACAGTATCACTGTTCATCCAGACCTCTCACTTTGTTAGCTCTTGCTTATATTCCTTGTTAATATGGTACTGTACTATATGTTGTGCCCAAAATGGAGGAATGTGGCTTCTTACAAGCAGGCTTGCTATCTTCTGTAGATAAAGAAGGCAGAGATGGGGGGGGGGGGGGGAGAATGACCAAAGAATTGCAGGGCAGGAAAAAAAATCACTTTTATGAAGTGATCTTCATAAAATCTTCCAGCCAACATGGCCATTCTGTGCGGCTAAACTTGCTGAAGATGGTGAGGTGAGAACATGAGCAGAAAGCCTTTCTTGGCTGATTTTCATGATATTTTGGGAGATCAGGCAACCTTCAAATAGGCCAGGGAGGGGTTTGCAAGCTATGATCCGCAGGCTGGCTCTGTCCCACGGCACCATTCCATGCAGCCCGCGGCGGCAACCATAGAAGCGGATGCATTTATAACAGCTGTAAATGTGCCTGCACAAACACATCTGCCATGCTTTGTTGCAGCGTTTAAAACGGGAAACCACACGTCCAGCCCGCTCAGCTGTCTGAGGAGGAGTGTGTTGCTTTCGGGTCCGGCCCATGGCACGAAAACCATGAGAACCCCTGAAATAGATAGTCATAAATTTGGAATGGTTTCTTACAGCTGCCCACCTTTCACATCCATATTTTTTTAAATGGCTAACAGTACTGCAGTGGCTCAAGTTGCTAAGACGCTGACTGGGAAGCGGAAGGTCAGCAGTTCGATTCCCGAGTACTGCAGGACGGAAATGAGCTCCCGTCTTCATCCCAGCTCCTGCCAACCTAGCAGTTCAAAAGCAAGAAATTGCAAGTAGATAAATAGGGACCACTTCGGTGGGAAGGTAACAGCGTTCCGTGCGCCCCGTGTCTAGTCATGCCTGCCACATGACCACGGAAAAGTCTGCAGAAGCAGGCAGTGCTGGCTCTTCGGCTTAGAAACAGAGATGAGCACTGCACCCTAGAATCGGATAGGACTAGCTTTCGAGCAAGGGAAACCTTTACCTTTTACTTTACCTTAACAGAATGTAGTATTAAATTCTCTGTTGGATTTGATGCTAAGCTGATGGCATTGCTTTTCAAACTAAAAACTTCCTCATTCACAGGTGGCACTGAGAAGGCAGCAAGCTCAAGAAGAAGAGTTGGGGATCAGCCATCCCATCCCCTTGCCAGAAATGTATGTGCTGGAAGGCAGCAGCCCACCGCAGACAACCTCCACATCAACTGCAGGCACAGCTTCAACCACAGGTAGTACAAAGAGACCCAGGTGGCCTTTCCCTTTCCTTTTGACACAGTGGAGGCTGTTTCATTAGGGCAGGTAGGATGCCATCACTCAGCCTGGTGCCTAGGTAGCCCTTTCTGAGGCCCTGCTTTCCCCCGTGCGCATGAAATCCCACATGATAGTGAGGAATTTACTCAACCAATTTCAAAGCTATCAAAGTAGTCACACTTCTGTACTGCTTAGTGCACTCTGGGCGGTTCACAAGTTAATTAGCATTTTGCCTCCATGCATTTTGCCTCCATGCTGGGTGCTTAGAGGTTCTGCACTTCTGTTATTTAGTAAATGTTAAGGACCATGGGAAGCACCATAGGAAGCGAGGAGAGAAAAACTCTTGCCAGAATCAGCCCAACAAACTGTTCACTTTTGGCTTCCCTTTCATGGCCTACACTCTTTTTCAGTCCTGATTTTGGCACCAACCACAATGGATTTCTAGTTTAGTTTTTTTTAAAAATAAATAAAAAAGTGGGGGGAGGGAACCCAGCCCTCCTTATCTGGTGTGATAGATCAGCATCAGAATTTTTCACAATTTCATTCAGGATCTGAAGATAGTAGAAATACATCAGGAGCTATTTTTATCCTATCTCACCTGTCTCTCAAAATGGTACCTGCATAGTAGGTTTATTAATATTTGATCAGTTGACCTCTACCTCCTCTTCCTCCTTCTCTGCGTCTAGGTCAGATGTGAAACTGGCAAAATAAAGCCACCTTTTGGTGAATTCATTCCGTAGTTCCTTTTGTCTGACCTAGCGTGAGAAAGTTGCCGTTACCCGTACACCCGATTATGCTTAAAAAATACCACAATCTTCGAGGAGGCGCTTTCTGTGTCCCCCAATTGATCTGCTGGAAAGCAGTGATGATTAGTCAACTTAAAGTTGTGTTTGACAGCTTTGCTTGATATACATATCTTCTTGTGAAGCAGATACAGTATATGACATTGTCCATCTATATCAGGGGTGCCCAAACTATGGCCCATGGGCAGGATCTGGCCCCCGACAACAAATCATCCACCCTGCACCAGCCTTGCTGCTCCTGGAAGCGGAAGTAAAATGTGCCGTCCGGGCGTGTTACTTCTGCTTCTAGGAGCGGCATGGGTGGTGCTGGCCAGATGAATTGGTGTCGGCCTGGATCTGGCCCACGGGCCATAGTTTGGGCACCCCTGGTTTAAGCAGAGAAAATGGCAGTCTAAAAATCTATCTCACCCTATTGCAAAAACAGATTGCAAGGCATGTTTTACTTCCGCTTCTGGTGGCAGGAACCACGTGACCGGCCCACTGAACCACGTGATTGGCCTGTGGCCCAAAAGGTTTGGGCACCCCGATCTATATTTTAAGACATAGAACAAGACCTCCAGAATTTCAATATGCAATTTTACTAGAAGACTGTGATAGTGTGTGATTTTCTTCTTGGCAATTCAAGTGTAGGATTACAATGTAAAAGAAAAACCCAGTTAGTTCAAATGAGACATCATTTTATTTAGTACCCGGTTCAATTATGTTTCATTTCTTAAGATACTTTTGTTGGCCTTTGAAACAAGATATAAAGCAACGAATAAGGATACCTGGAACTTTTCAGTGTAACATATAGTTAACCAGAATCTTAACTGTGAATATTGCATGTCATCAAGTGAATCCTGACTTATGGCAACCCTTTCCAAGGTTTTCCAGGTAAAAAATATACAGAAGTGGTTTACCATTCCCTTTTTCTGGATGTGTCATGGGACTGAAAATTGCCCAAGGTTACATAGGCCTAAAAAACCTATCTCATCCTGTTGCAAAACATATCTGTTGTAAAACAGATTGCAAGGCATGTTTTACTTCCGCTTCGGTGAAAGGCACCACGTGACCGGCCTGCTGAACCACGTGACTGGCCTGCGGCCCGAAAAGTTTGGGCACCCCTGCTCTAGATATCAGCAACTTGCTTTGGATTTAGGACTCTGCACAGATAGATATGCAGGGCTGGAAGTGAAGAATCAGCCATTCCAATCCAGTTCTTCAGCAGACCAAGACTGTATTCTCCTACACAGACTTCTCTGAGAGGATGCCCTCTTGAATTAAGTATGAGTTTCCTTTCAAGGAGGACTGGTGGCTCAAGTGTTTAAGACGCTGAACTTGACAACTGGAAGGTCGGGTTCGAGACCCGAGTACTGCACAATGGAGTGAGCTGTCTCTGTCCCAGCTCCTGCCAACCTAGTAGTTCAAAAGCAAGAAATTGCAAGTAGATAAATAGCTACCACTTTGGTGGGAAGTTAAACAGAGTTCCGTGCACTCTGGTGTTGAGGCATTCCTGCCGCATGTCTACAGAAACATCTGCAGATGCAGACAGTGCTGGCTCTTTGGATTTAAACAGAAATGAGCACCCTATTTCAAAGCAAACTTTCCAGAAATCTACTGTGCCAAAGCTCTGGGAGATCCAACCAGTAGCATGCATGTATGATAGCAAAAATCTTAATGGTGATGTGTGCTTATTCCTATTCTTAAGATTATTTTAGGGTTTGGTTCTCTTATTCTCCATTGGAATTTAACAACATCTGTTATTAAGGGTGGGGGGAGAGTAGTTTTTTAATGACAAATTGTCCTTGTGTTTTAATTTTGATTTTAGCTAGTGGGTTTTATGTATGTTTTTAGCGACTGATCTTTTAATTGTTTTATATTGTATTTTTATTTTTTATCCATTTCCCCTTGTGCTGTTAGCCGCCCTGAGTGGTGTTCCCACCAGGAGGCGGGATAATAAATAAATAAATAAATAAAATAACAAGTGGATTAAATCCAGGGGTAGGCTCCAAAAAATTTACTATCACTGTGGCCGTGGTACCGTGGGCATGGCCAGGGTGGGAAGCCTTGCGTTGCACCCGAATTAGGACTACTTTATTTCAAAATTTAGATGGGCGGGGCCAGCCAGAATTTCTGCTACCAGTTCTGGCGAACTGATACGAACCTGTTGATGCCCACCACTGATTTAATCCCACTTGAATCCATCTTGAAGGGCAGCAGCTTCATCAATACTGGCCTGGAGTTGATGAGGACTTTGCGTGCCAACAGTGATTCGCGAAACTGGATCAGTGGTACAGGGATCATGCTGTGATGCGGAAGGTAGATGAAAGGCCACTGCATTATATTCTCCAGACAGTCTTCATGGTTGACCACCATGAGGATCGCCAACATTCAGATTTGGATACGGCAGAACAAGAAGTAACCATTAGGTCTCAACCTGCTCTGCAGCCCATAGAAACTATATGACTGTCAAGGAGGCACTTTATTTGAATACATAAGACACGATTTCATCCAGGTCTCGAAGATAGCAGAAACACTCCAGCGGCTGTTTTATCCTATCCCACCTCAAAATTAATTGGAACAAACAAATGAACCAGTAATGGCAGAGCCAGGTTCAATGTTCAGTTGCCCACTAAGTCTCCAGGACACCCCTGATCTAAAGGATCAGATCTCCTGCTTAAACTTCTCGTCAGCAGCAGTTCATGTTTTTCTTGTGAAGCTTTTATTATTTTAACTCCCCAAAGGTATAGCAGTTTTTCTTTCAAACTTCATCACGCTGTACATGGTTTACAGGGAGAGGAATAGGGTGTGAAGGAGCCCCACAAATCATATGAGGTACCAGAAAAGTCTTTTTCTTGCTGTATCCGTTTTATTGGCAGGTCAGAAATATTATGGCACGTTGAGAGGCCAGAGATAATTTTTCAAGCCTCTCGTGACAGGCCATTTTTAAAAAAAATACCAAAGAGGCGGAGGCAGGAAAGCCACTATGCTTTTTGGTGTGCTGAGACACCTCATTGCAGGTCATTGGAAAGCAAGTTATCTGGGCGTAGGAAGCGAATCTGAGTTTATCTAAGCTTTTGGAAGAAAATAGGAAATGAGGTGTTGGAACCTAAACTTTGAGGAAATTATGCTATAATTCATGATCATGAAGCACACCAAAAAGGAGGAAAAGTAGCCTGGAGTAATTACACACTAACTTTGGGTAATCCAGTTGTTGGCATAGCTGAAGTGTTCAGAACAGGTTTCTTTAGGACAGGTAATATTACTATTTTTAATTGTGGGATGTTATGCTGATTGATGCCTCTTATCTCCACTTTTCCCATTAAAAACAATCCCAAGGTTTTAGCAGGAGATGAAAGCTCTGGGTATAGTACTCTTAGATTGTATCCCAGGTTTAGATTTTTAGGAAATTGTGTATGATGGCAAAAGTAGGGGCTGTGGTGGTTCAGTGGTTAGGAAACTGGCCTTGTTAGCTGGAAGGCCAGCAAGTCGGCAGTTCGAGACCCGGGTACTGCATGATGGATTAAGCACCTGTCTCTGTCCCAGCTCCTGCCAACCTAGCAGTTCGAAAGCAAGAAATTGCAAGTAGATAAATAGGGGCCACTTTGGCGGGAAACTATCCTGGGGACATGAAAGGAGCCTCATTTGGGCATCCCCGGAGTAGAGTAATTCGAGACCCGAGTGCTACATGATGGAGTGAGCTCCCGTCTCTATCCCAAATCCTGCCAACCTAATAGTTTGAAAGCAAATAATTGCAAGTAGGAAGGTAATAGTGTTCCATGTGCTCTGGCGTCTAGTCATGCCTGCCACATGACCACGGCGACGTCTGCAGTCAAGAGACAGCTCTGGCTCGAGTAGTGCACGATGGAATGATCACCCGTCTCTGTCCTAGCTCCTGCCAACCTAGCAGTTCAGAAACAAGAAATTGCAAGTAGATAAATAGGAAGCACTTCAGTGGGAAGGTAAACAGCGTTCTGTGCACTCCGGTGTCTAGGGATGCTTGCCACATGTCCATGGAAGCAGATGCAGACAGCGCTGGCTCTTTGGCTGTAAACAGAGATGAACTCTGAACCCTAGGATCGGGCATGGCTTTCAAGCAAGGGCGACCTTCACCTTTACCAGAATTCGGGACGGGAATTCCTGGTGAATTCTAGGAGCTCTAGTAACAAATAATACAAAAGTCCCATGCCTAGTCATAACTGAAGCTCACATTTATCAGGAAGTAATGGAGTTTTCTGATACAGAAAGCCAGACCCTATTTGAGAATCACCGTTTGCATTCTAGCAGCCAGATGAAATTACAGAGAAGCACACCTCCAGGCTAGAGGAGCACCAAATCTTGGTTCAAAGTCTCATTGCTAAATTAGATTCAATCCCTTCCTTTTATGTAAGTTTTGATTCTCTATTCAGCAGTTGATCGAGTGGGTATACTGCGGTTTGGACTAAAGACTGGATTTGGGCCTTGGACTGTTGCATACCAGTTAAGAGCAAAGATGGAAAGCCAGGGATGGGAAGGCAAGTGTTTGTGGTGGTGAATTGGGTGTGTCTAATGGTTTGATGTGCTGTGAAAGCAGAATTTGGAAGCTTGCAGGCCAGATATGGCAATCTGGGTCAAACTTTCCGCATGTCCAATTTAAAGTACCATATATTTTACTTCATGTTGCTGGAACATTCATTTATTTATCCTAGGGGGTGAGCAAGTTTTGAACTCTTGGGGCCTGGCATGGATTACCTTGTTACCCAAAATGCACTTTCAAAGTCTTCCTCCCATACTAGAAATAATCAGAAGCTTACTTCCAGGTGAAGAATGGAAAAATCGTGTTGCTTTAGTTCAGAAGACAACTGCCATTCTTGGAGATGTCCCCAGCATGATTCTACTTGTTTTGAAGACTAGCTAGAGAGCAAGAAAGAGAGATTCTTGAGGTTCTCATTTTGAATAGAGTAGAGATTTTCTGGATATCTCATTACCAGTAAGAAGGCAAAAATAAATCTGAGTAGATCGTGAGATCGATGACAAAAATGATGTACAGCTTGAAGAAAAGGAGATTAAGGTGGATATAACAGTCCATAAATATTTGAGAGGTAATAATATGAAGGTGGGGGAGGTTTTATTTACTGTGCCTGAAGCAGCATAACAAAGAGCGATGACTTGAAACTAAGAAACGCAAGAAAAATAATTAAATTAGACATTTCCTTTCTTAACTAGAAGTGCAATTAGGTCGTTGAATAACCTGCATAAGGACATGATATTTCTTCATGCATCATTGACATTGGATTTAAGAGTACTGCTTGGGATTGCTGAAACCAACTGCAGAAGTTATGTTAGAAGGTTCTAATTGCATGTTATGTTAATAAAGTGATAAGCAATATGACATTACGGAGTTTCGGAAGGTAAATATTAGGTGCCATGCAGGTGGGTAGGGTATGTTATTCTCAATACTGAGATGAGGTAGGGTAGTTTTAGTCTTCCCTCTGTCTTGGGCCATAACAATAACAGAGGCCCAATTGGAATGCATACCCAAAAGGAAAAGGGGCACTGCCAGGTCCAAGAGGACACCAATGTGGCTTACAGGAGCTGTTCGGTAAGTGATCAAAAGCAAGAAAAGCTCATTTAGAAGATGGAAAGCTTGTTTGTCCGAATGAGGACAGCAGGCAGAAACATAAATTCTGGCAGAACTAATGCAAGGCAACAATCAGGAAAGCAAAGCAAGACTTTGAGGAGCGTATAGCGAAAAATACTCAGAGAAATAACAAAGTTTTTTTAAGTACATTAGAAGTAAGAACCAAACTAGGAAGGCCATTGGACCATTAGATGACAATGGAAGGCAAGGGGTTATTAAAGAAGAAACAGAGATTGCAGAGAGACTCAATGAATTCTTTGCTTCAGTATTCACTGAAGAAGACAGAGACCACATGCCCAAAACAGAGCCTATCTTTGTAGGGAGGGAAACCGAAGAATTAAGCCAGATAGAAATAACCAGGGAGGAGGTCCTTGCATGTCTTGCTAAACTAAACACTAACAAATCACCAGGACCAGATGGCATCCATCCACGAGTTCTCAGGGAACTGAAAGATGAAATTGCTGATCTCCTAGCCAAAATATATAATCTTTCCCTCAAATCAGGCTTTGTGCCTGATGACTGGAAGGTAGCGAATGTAACACCAATTTTCAAAAAAGGATCCAGGGGTGATCCAGGAAATTACCGACCTGTCAGTTTGACATGTGTCCCAGGTAAAGTGATGGAAAGCATTCCTAAAAGATAGAATTAATAGGCACATAGAAGAGAAGGCGCTGCTAAAGGAGAGCCAACATGGCTTTTGCAAGGGCAAATCATGCCTCACTAATCTGTTGGGATTTTTTGAGAGTGTCAACAAGCATGTTGAAGCCTGCGCAGCGCCGGACGCCGGGGGCATTCCATCTCCCCCGGCGTCTTCGGACCCCGCCCACCCACCTGGAGGACTTAAGGGCTGCGGGGCTGGCAGGACTTCCAACGCCGCCCCAGCTCCACCGACAGGAAGCCTGCACAGCGCCGGACGCCGGGGGCATTCCATCTCCCCTGGCGTCTTTGGACCCCGCCCACCCACCTCGAGGACTTAAGGGCTGCGGGGCTGGCAGGACTTCCAACGCCACCCCAGCTCCATCGTCGGGAAGCCTGCGCAACGCCGGGGGCATTCCATCTCCCCCGGCGTCTTCGGACCCCGCCCACCCACCTGGAGGACTTAAGGGCTGCGGGGCTGGCAGGACTTCCAACGCCGCCCCAGCTCCACCGACAGGAAGCCTGCACAGCGCCGGACGCCGGGGGCATTCCATCTCCCCCGGCGTCTTCGGACCCCGCCCACCCACCTCGAGGACTTAAGGGCTGCGGGGCTGGCAGGACTTCCAACGCCGCCCCAGCTCCATCGTCGGGAAGCCTGCGCAGCGCCGGACGCCGGACGCATTCCATCTCCCCCGGCGTCTTCAGACCCCGCCCACCCACCTGGAGGACTTAAGGGCTGTGGGGCTGGCAGGACTTCCAACGCCGCCCCAGCTCCACCGACAGGAAGCCTGCACAGCGCCGGACGCCGGGGGCATTCCATCTCCCCTGGCGTCTTCGGACCCCGCCCACCCACCTCGAGGACTTAAGGGCTGCGGGGCTGGCAGGACTTCCAACGCCACCCCAGCTCCATCGTCGGGAAGCCTGCGCAACGCCGGGGGCATTCCATCTCCCCCGGCGTCTTCGGACCCCGCCCACCCACCTGGAGGACTTAAGGGCTGCGGGGCTGGCAGGACTTCCAACGCCGCCCCAGCTCCACCGACAGGAAGCCTGCACAGCGCCGGACGCCGGGGGCATTCCATCTCCCCCGGCGTCTTCGGACCCCGCCCACCCACCTCGAGGACTTAAGGGCTGCGGGGCTGGCAGGACTTCCAACGCCGCCCCAGCTCCATCGTCGGGAAGCCTGCGCAGCGCCGGACGCATTCCATCTCCCCTGGCGTCTTCAGACCCCGCCCACCCACCTCTAGGACTTAAGGGCTGCGGGGCTGGCAGGACTTCCAACGCCACCCCAGCTCCACCGACGGGAAGCCTGCGCAGCGCCGGACGCCGGGGGCATTCCATCTCCCCCGGCGTCTTTGGACCCCACCCACTGCCAGGGAGGTCGTATTCATTGTTGTTTTCTCTTCTTCTCTGGGACTTAATGTTTTGCTATTTTTGCTTTTGAAATTGTATTGTAGTGCATATTTTATTTATATTTTGTTGTGACTGAATGGTATATTCTGTAGGCTGAAATTTTGTAACTGTATCTCTGGAGATATGTGTATTGTATTATTATTATTATTATTATGCATTTATTGTCCGCCATGTAAACCGCCCTGAGTTGGGTTGTACCTGAGTGGGCGGTATATAAGCGTGAAAATTAAATTAAATTAATTAAATTAAATGTAGATAAGGGGGATCCAGTTGACATTGTTTATCTGGACTTTCAGAAGGCTTTTGACAAGGTCCCACACCAAAGGCTCTTGAATAAACTTACCAGTCATGGAATAAAGGGACAGGTCTTGTCCTGGATCACCAACTGGCTAAGGGACAGGAAACAGAGGGTAGCACTAAATGGACACTTCTCCAAGTGGAGGGAAGTAAAGAGTGGGGTCCCCCAAGGTTCAGTACTGGGACCACTGCTTTTCAACCTCTTCATAAATGATCTAGAAGTAGGAGTAAATAGCAAGGTAGCCAGATTTGCTGACAACACTAAATTATACAGGGTAGTGAAAACTGAGAGATTGTGAGGAGCTCCAGAGGAATCTCTTGACACTCGGGGGGAGTGGGCAAAACAGTGGCAAATGAGCTTCAACATTAGTAAGTGCAGAGTGATGCATGTTGGGGCTAAAAAAACAAACAAAAAACAATTACATTTATAAACTGATGAGGTCTGAACTCTCTGCAACAAACCAGGAAAGGGACCTTGGTGTCCTGGTGGACAACTCAATGAAGGTGTCAACCCAGTGTGCCTCAGCGTGAAAAAAGCAAACTCAATGCTAGGGATCATTAGGAAGAGTATAGAAAATAAGTAAACAAGTGTCATTTTGCTTCTTTATAAATCTATGGTGAGGCCCCATCTGGAATACTGTGTACAGTTCTGGTCGCCATACCTCCAGAAGGATATTATGGAGTTGGACAAAGTGCAGAGGAGGGCAACCAGAATGATTAGGGGACTGGAACACCTTCCTTACCATCTGAGGCTGCAACGGCTGGGCCTCTTCACTCTTGACCGACGGTGTCTAAGAGGTGACCTGATTGAAGTTTATAAAATCATGCATGGTGTGGACAAAGTAGATAAGGAAAAACTGTTTTCCTTATCACACAACACTAGAACTAGGGGGCACTCCATGAAACTTTTGGGTGCTAGTTCTCAAACAAATAAGAGAACATACTTTTTCACCCAGAGGATCACTGGTCTATGGAACTCCCTGCCAGAAGAAGTGGTGACAGCTGTCAGTCTTGACAGCTTCAAGAAAGGATTGGACAAGTTTATGGAGGACAAGGGTATCAATGGCTATAATTATGGATACCTAAGAACAACCTCTGGGTTGGAGAGATAGGCAGGATATCTTTCAATGCCATTCCCAGGGAATCCTAAGCAGGTGAAGGCATCTGCTTGGGAATAATACTCTGAAGGAAATGGTGAGCCACTGTGTGAGACAGAATGCTGGACTGGATGGGCTGTGGCCTGTTCCAGCAAGGCTGTTCTTATGTTCTTATAATATTAATGAAAGTGGCCACTCCCTGGTCTTGCAGTTATAGTCTGGGAGGGGGCTTCCTTTTGCATCAGTGGGATCTTGTATGCCAAAGCTAATAACCTTCTTGGAGAAGAAGTTTCATCAATATGGGCTCTTAGGTAAGAAGGTATAGACCAGTGGTTCTCAACGTGAAACCCACGCCCCACAGGGGACTTCAATTTCCAGAAGCCTAAGTTAGTACGTTGGCTAATCAGTGCTTTGGGAAATTGACTTAGGCTTCTGGGAATTGAAGTCCAAAAACCAAAGTTTGGGAAACACTGGTGTAGACAATGCAGGGAGCTACTTTATTCTGTCAAAGCATACATCCATCTGACCAAGTATCCTCAACCCCAGTTGACTCTTCCCTAACTGAAGAGCTTTGGTATTTTTGGTGGTCTCCCATTCATGTAGGAACCAGGCATGAATTTACTCCCAAAATCACACAAGAGTGGGTGCTTTCACTGTGTTATGGTTATGTCTGGTAGTAATACATTTTTATTTGCTGTAATTAGCAAATAATTAGATAGTTCAGTGGTTTTAGGTATCTGGCTGTGGAGCCAGGTTTGGGTTTGGAGTTCAGTTCCTCACTGTCTCCTGGGAGAAGAGCCAGCTTGAGTGGCCTTGTGCAAGCTGCACATTCCCAGGGAATAGTAAACCATTTTGGTATGTTCTTTGCCTAGAATACCATGGAAGGGGTTGCCATAAGTCACAATCAACTTGAAAGAACACAGTTATTATAATATTATTAATTACTAAGTCCATTCTGTTGCTAATATCAGCATGTGAATAACACAGTTGTGCACATGCTTAATTTTATATCCATGGCTCAGGGTAGAATTTTGGCTATTTTTGTTGTTATTTGCTGCCAATTATTTTACCGGGTATGGTGATCATGGGTGTCTTTTGGTTGATTGTAACTACCATTTTAATTGAGGTTAAGAATTTTAATTTGTTAATCAAATTGGTTAATAGATTAATGTAGTCTGCCTAACTGGTGTACATTTATTAGAAAGCAAAGATTGGTTTCTATCCTAGGAAGGACTTTTCAAAAAACAATATTGTCTTAAAATTTATCATGATTAATAGTAGCCCTATGACATAAAAGCATAGAATGATCAGTCTACTCATAGGATAAAATCAGCTTTAATTGCTTGTGATTTAAAGTGCAGGGTTTTTTTGTGTGTGAAGCTGTACATACAAAGAGTATTTGTAGTTTTAATGGCCCATTGTGCATTCTGTGTATTTGTAGGCTTGCTTTACAAGAACTGGGACTGCGGTGGCTCAAGTGATTAAGACGCTGAACTTGACAACTGGAAGGTCAGACAGAGTGATCTCCAGTCTCTGTCCTAGCTCCTGCCAACCTAGCAGTTTGAAAGCAAGAAATTGCAAGTAGATAAATAGGTACCACTTTGGTGGGAAGGTAAACAATGTTCTGTACACTCTGGTGTCGAGGCGTGCCTGCCATGTTTCTATGGAAACATCTGCAGACGCAGATAGCACTGGCTCTTTGGCTATAAACAGATGAGCACTGAACCCTAGAGTTGGATACGACTGGCTTTCAAGCAAGGGCAACATTTACCTTTACAAGAACTGACTAAGTTGCTTCCTGGTGCATTTTATTTATGGAAGCTTTCTATTACAGAGTCCGCTGCTAGTTTCCAACAACCTGATTTCATTTTTAGTAGAATCCTCTCCCCCATTGTTGTCTAGCTTTTTATCAGGTTGCTTCTATTGAAGCGATCTCTGGTGAATTCCTATAAGCTGCTCCCTCCCTTGGTTTGTTTTTAGTGTCAGCTGTAATTATTTTATCCTAGTCATATTTTCTCCAAGGTCTCCCTTCTCAGATATTTGAATAAGTTGTACTCCCCTTTTAATATTGTCTTTAATAGTCTGTTAATGAATTCATTCTGTTCTGATTGCAACTGATAGCATTTCCCTCCCCACCATGGGCTTTTTATTTCTTGCTTTAAAAATGAACCTGTGATATATAAGAGTTGTTTTGTCTTGTTTTAGAGAATTTTGAATGGAAAAATTTCTTGGGAAAAAATTGTGCGGACTTTTCTAGTGCCCAAAATGAAATATCACCTGATTTAACATAATTATTTGACTAAATGAGCAAACAGTTGTAATGTCCTCAAAGCCCTTAAGTGTTGAGTAAGAAAATACAGTAAAACCCCTACCTATGAAAAAAGTCCGTTCAGTAGGCTTTTGCTTAAATTGAATTTTTTGTAACTTGAAACAAACCCATAGGAAAAAAATATTTTTTATGTTACTCAAAGCAAACACATAGGAAAAATGAAAATTTTATGTAAATTGAAGCAAACCCAAAGGGAAATGAATTTTTACATAACTCGAAGCAAACCCATAGGAAAAAGAATCTTTATGTAACTCGAAGCAAACCCATAGGAAATCATGTAACTCGGGACATAGTTTTAGAATAAAATCATTATATAAGTCAAATTTTATGTAACTCAAGGTATTTGTAAGTCGGGGTTTTACTGTACTTTGCTTATGGGGGAAATCCAGCACATTTACGTAGCCAGAATACTATTTTGAAACAACTTACTTCTTTGTATGGATTTATTCTTGTTAGAATGCTTGTATTTAAATTTACATAAGAAAATATGCTTCCCTTATGCTAATTGTTTAAATTTAAAAGGAAAAGACACTGATAATAAGGTAAAGGTAAAGGTTTCCCTTGCTCGAAAGCCAGTCGTATCCGACTCTAGGGTGCAGTGCTCATCTCTGTTTCTAAGCCGAAGAGCCAGCGCTGTCTGCTTCTGCAGACGTTTCCGTGGTCATGTGGCAGGCATGACTAGACACCGGAGCGCACGGAGCGCTGTTACCTTCCCACCGAAGTGGTCCCTATTTATCTACTTGCAATTTCTTGCTTTCGAACTGCTAGGTTGGCAGGAGCTAGGATGAAGACGGGAGCTCATTTCCGTCCTGCAGTACTCGGGAATCGAACTGCTGACCTTCCGCTTCCCAGTCAGCGTCTTAGCGACTTGAGCCACTGCAGTCCCAGCACTGATAATAGTTGATACAATAATTTCAGTATATCCAGCGAACTGCATGTATTACACAGCTGATGACTACCTATCTACTTCAAACATAGTTCAACTCCCTTCCATTTCAGGGCATCTCAGTTTTACTGTCATGGCATTTATGATCAGTTGCATTAATTTAAGCTTAAAGCCATTTGTTATCTGTTCATTCTGAATTTTATTAAAACAATTAAGCAGGCGAACTCTGTGCTAAGATTAAAATCAGGAAAGTTTTTCATTGTGATTTGAAAATGTTGTATTATTGTTGCCCTTCAAATAATATTTCAGGTATTTTATGATTGGTTTTGTACTGCAGTTTCCTTTGCTTAGGTTTAGGTAAAGGTAAAGATCGCCCACACTCAAAAGCCAGTCGTATCTGACTCTAGGGTTCAGTGCTCATCTGTTTTTAGCCAAAGAGCCAGCGCTGTCTGCGTTTGCAGATGTTTCCGTGGGCATGTGGCAGGTATGACGAGACAATGGAGTGCACGGAACGCTGTTTATCTTCCTATCGAAGTGGTACCTATTTATCTACTTGTAATTTCTTGCTTTTGAACTTCTAGGTTGGCAAGGAGCTGAACAGAGATGGGAACTCACTCTGTCGTGCAGTACTCGGGTCTTGAACAGCCAACCTTCTGGTTGTCAAATTCAGTGTCTTAACCACTAAGCCACCCTAGTCCCCTTGCTTAGGTTTACCCTCATTCATATTCCTATCAAGCATGCTTGTGATGGCAGTAGAAGAGAGATAAGAGCCGCCTCTGAAGATCTTTAGGGCTAAAAATATTCCACCAAGACATGGACATCCAGGCCCAGGATTGGATCCAGGAGTACACTCGAGCTGCAGACCAGATTTTCAGAGTGAAAGTGAGCCTGTCCAGCACAGGTTGCATCCTTGCTTCCTCATATGACTTCTAATTGAGCAGGAGCACCTCCGTGTCTTGTCTGAATTAAGTTTAGGTTTGTTTGCCCCATCTGGCCCATTACTAACATCAGGCACTGGTTCAGAACTGAGGGAGCTTTCTTGGAATTAGGTGGGGAGGGGAGTTGAGTGTCATCAGCATCCTGATGACCCCGGACTCCAGATCTTCAAACAACCTTTTTCAGCATTTTCATGTGTATGTTAAAAAGCTTAGAGAACAAAACAGGACCATTGGGGGATGCCACAGGTCAACAGGCACTGAACAGGGATCTACTACCACCACCTTCTGTGTTCTCTCTTCCAGCACAGACCAGAGCCAGTGTAAAACAAAGCTTCTAAGTCCCAACAGAGATACAGTCTAGAACAATTTCTCAACTTTTGGTTTTTGGACTTCAATTCTCAGAAGCCTAAGTCAATCCCCCAAAGCACTGTTCAGCCAATATACTCACTTAGGCTTCTGGAAATTGAAGTCCCCCTGTGGGGCGATGCCCATGTTGGGAACTACTGGTCTAGACCCATTTCACTTTGGCTTCAGGCCTGGTTAAGGGACAGGGGCAGCTTTGTTCACCTTGCTAGATGGCTTACACTGGAAAGTGGACAGGGGGAGTTTGTCCCTGTTGATTATGTAGGACAGGTTCCCAATCCTTTTACACCATGGGCCTGACCACTACCCCCCGGAAGTGGAAGAGGGTGCATTTACGACAGCCGTAAATGTGCCCATTTCCATGTTTACGACAGGTGCGGGTGTGTTTTATGGCTGGTGTAAACGCTTCCACTTCCGGAAGCGGCAAGGGCAGCCATGGGCCACATGAAATGGTGCCGCGGGCAATAGGTTGAGAACCCGTGATATAGGACCTCTCAGTGGCTTTCAGTACCATTGACCATGATATTCTTCTGGGCTGCCTCTCACAATCAGACAGCTTAGCTTTATGATGGTGAACCTTGGCACTCCAGGTGTCCTTGGACTTCAATTCCCAGAAGTCCAAGTTTCTGTGAGTCCACACAAATGGGCTTACTGAACACAGGCAAATAAAAAATATAGATTATATTTTCAATACTTTGAAGAAAATCTTCAGGATTTAGGGTTTTAGTAAGCTATTACTGTACGTACAATGTGGTAGCAACCACTGTGTGAGGCAATTCTAAATGCCTTTAAAATAGTTAAAAACAATTGCCTAAAAAATACTTTTTGAAATATTTTAATAAATACACATAAATAATAAGAAATGAACTCATTTCTAGAGCTGGGGGCTGAAGTTGGCAATGATGCTGATTTATCACTGATGAGGAAAATGCCCTTCATTCTTTCATTATATGGAACACACCAAGCTTTTGTCTTTGGCAAAAAGGACAAACCTTGAGAAACACATGACTGAAGCCATTGACGTCTTTATAGATAAAGTTGGTGCCTTCCTCCAGAACTTGATAATATTTATAGAAATAGCATTGGTACAGCTTGAAGCCTATACATGATGTAGTGAGGAATCAGAACTATCTGTATTCTGATATATATATTTTAAAGTGATGGGCTTAGAAAGGAAAGGGATTGTGGTAATAATGGTGCAAGAAGTTCTAAGTAAATTAAGTGGCTTCCTAAATATGGATTTAGGAAGAGAACAGTCACGTATTTTAATTGTCTGTGTAGCTACAGGAACTTCTTATTAGCTGCCTCCAGGTTATTGAATATACTGTTTATTTCTCCATTTATAGATTTTTAGAATTATGGTAGTCCAACAAAATAGATTCATACTAGATTACAAAGAGCGAATTAAAGCAGCCTAAAGGTAAAGGTTTCCCTTGCTCAAAAGCCAGTCATGTTTGACTCTAGGGTGCAGTGCACATCTCTGTTTCAAAGTCAAAGAGCCAGCGCTGTCTGCTTCTGCAGATGTTTCTGTGGTCATGTGGCAGGCATGACTAGACACGGGAGCACACGGAACCTGCTCCATCAAATTACTAAATTTAAGATGGGTAAAGATTTTGATTTTCCCTCCCCTCATTCTAAATGAATTTGGCGCCTGCAGATTGCTTCATAAATTTTTGACTGTACAGTGTGCTTGATTTGCAGAATAGAGAGATTTTAGGATATAAATAGATAGCTATCTCTATTATAAAGAACTGATCGAGAGGCACTTTGTGCATTTTTCACACCTCTCAGCCGCCACTTCCTAAATTCTGTTTAAGGCCATGGCATAGTTATGGAACTTCCAGAGGTTAGGGTGGTAATAGTTAATGAGTCTTGCCAATTACCATTGCCTATTATACCCAGTCCCCTCTCTGTATGCCAGGATTTTTCAACCTCAGGCCTGCAGGCCAGATCCGGCCCCTGGTGCCATTTCATGTGGTCCCACACCTCTCCAAGGGCATTTGAGAAACAAAATGGCCACCCCTTAAAACTGTTGGGACAAAATTTCCACCCCCATCGTGCAGGCAGGGCAAAATGGCCGTCTGGCCCTCGAAGCTGACTGAGAGCATGCCCCAGCCCCTAGCTTGAAAAGGTTGGGAACCCCTGCTGTAGGTAAATCAGCAAGTTGTTCAGTTGCACAGTCGATTCTGACCTTTTGCGACCCTATGGACCACCATCCTCAGCCCGCCCAGCTTTGTGCCCATTGTATCTACAATACCATCTAGCCATCTCATTTTCTTCCGTCCCCTTCTTTTGCCTTCCACCTTTCCCAGCATCAAGGCTTCCTCAAGTGAATCCTCTCTTCTCATTTGATGTCCAAAGTACTTTAGCATCATCTTTATTATTTGACCTTCTAATGAGCAGTCAGAGTCTTTTGTGCTCAGCTTTCCTAATGGTCCAGTTCTCACAACCATACATGACCAACAGGAATACCATTGCTTTGACTATGCGAATTTTTGTTTGCAAGGTGACATCTCTACTTTTCTCTGTGTTCCCCAGGTTTCTCATAGCTTGTCTCCAAAGCATCAGTCAACTTTTTATTTCATGGCTGCAATCACCATCTGCAGTGATCTTTGAACCTAAGAAAGTAAAATCTGTCACTGCTTCTACTTCTTCCCCATCTATTTTCCAGGGACTGATAGGGCATGTTGCCATTATCTAGGTTTTCTTGATGTTGAGTCTCAAGCCAGCTTTTGCACTCTCTTCTTTCAACCTAAGCAGGAGCTTCTTTAGGTTTTTCTCACTTTCTGCCATTAGGGTAGTATCATCTGTGTTTCTCAAGTTGTTGATGTTTCTCCCAGCAATTTTGATCCCAACTTGTGATTCGTCCAATCCTGCATTGCGCATTATGTGCTCTGTGTATAAGTTGAATAAGCAGGGTGACAAAATGCAGCCTTATCTTACTCCTTTTCCTATTCCAAACCACTCTGTCATTCCGTATTCTGTCCTAACCGTTGCTTCTTGACTCATGTACAGATTTCTCATGAGGCATATAAGGTGTTCTGGTATTCCCATCTCTTTAATTACTAGCCACATTTTGTTGTGGTCCACACAGTCCAAGGCCTCGGTGTAGTCAATGAAACAGAAGTAGACCTGTTTCTGGTATCCGTTCATTTTCTCCACGATCCAACATATGTTGGTAGTGTGGTCTCTAGTCCTCTTCGGAACCCAGCCTGCACTTCTGGTAATTCTCTCTCCACATGCTGCTGACGTCTATCTGTATTATCTTGAGTATAACCTAGCTAACGTGTGGGATGAGCGCAATTGTTTGATAATTTGAACATTCTTTGGAATTATGCTTTTTTGAGATTGGAACATATACTGATCTTTTCCAATCCTGTGGCCATTGTTGTGTTTTCCAAATCTCCTGGCATAAAGAATGCAATAATTTGATTGCATCATCTTTTAGGGCTTTGAAAAATTCAGCTGGGATGCCATCATCTCCACTGGCTTTGTTGTTTGCAGTGCTTTTTTAGGGCCTTTCTGACTTCAGTCTCTAGGATGTCGGGCTCAAGTTCAATGTTCTCATTATTGTGATTATCAGTGGTGTTGAGGTCATTTTTGTAAAGTTCCTCTGTGTACTCTTGCCATCTTTTCTTAATCTCTTCTGCATCAGCTAACTCCTTGCTGTTTTTGTCCCTTATCATGGTCATTTTTGCCTTAAACGTTCCCTTGATTTCCCCAGACTAGATCTCTAGTCCTACCCCTTATGTTGTTTTCCTCTATTTCTTTGCATTATTCATTTAGATAGGTTTCCTTATCTTTCCTTGCTTTTCTTTGAAATTCTGTATTCAATTTATTGAATTTTTTCCTTTCTCCTTTGCCTTTTGCATTCCTTCTTTCCTCTACTATTTTAAGAGCCTCATCAGACAACTATCAGCAAGTAGCCGAGTGTTTCTATGAGTGACTAGAAAAGAAAATGTATTTTAGAATAATGCCTAGCATGCACTGTACATATTTGAAAAGCTAAACATTTTAAGCCAGTATATTAATAAGCCTCAGAGCAACTGTCCTTTGTTGTCTTTTTACATCGTTCTCAGGAAGAAACACAGGATATATGTCAAGTAAATAAGTAAATGAAACAGATTTTAGAAATGGTATATTTTGGACTACAACTTTGAGAACCTCCTGATGGCTATATTAGTTGGGGAATTCTATGAGTGACGTGTTCAATATTTGCACCTGAGTTACTTCTACTTTTGCACCAAGAGTATAAAGTAGAGCATGCTCTCTCTCTTTCTGTTTTGTGAGAATCTAGGATGGGTTAGTGAGAATTCAGGAGTCTGATAAGGTAAAAGTTTGTTGCTAAATAGAAAGCTCTGTGAGTTAGGTATCTGGCTGTGGAGTAGGAGTTGGGAGTTCAATTCCTTATTGTGCCTCCAGGGAGAGAAGCCAGCCTATGTGGCCGTGGGCAAGCTACACTTCCAGGGTATTGAGTATTCTCTCCCTAGAAAACTCTGAAAATGGTTAACACAAGTCAGAATTGAATTGAGCCCACTCAATTATTTTTTTTATTAAGAACTGGTTAGTTAGAGGAAATGTTGGCATCCTAGGTTTCCTCCATGTAGGCTTGTTTTTCATGCCAGACACTTCTTTGCATATTGGAGCAAATCACACAATCTTTGTTAAATGTTAGAGATAGTGAGAAACAGGAGTTTTTGATCATATAATTCTAAGGAAAGGGCAGGGCTGTGATTTTGCACTGCACTTGGGTCTCCCTGCCCCTTGTTGGAGCAAACTTACTTTAATCTTGTTCAAACTGTTGTATAGTTCAACTTGGAGAGCATCATAACTGATACTAATCAATATGTGCTTGCAACCTGCTTTGCCCCTTTTCTTGTAGCATGCATTAGCAATGTACAGTAAGTGTGAGTTGTTGTAAACTAAGGATAGCAGTTTCCAAGTAGCAGCAATGTGAAGACTTAAATCCTGGTGAAATATGCATCTTAGCTGAATCTTTTGAAAAAGAAGTATGTTTCGATTATTCTGCAGTACCTATACTGCTTGGAGCAGTGCATGTAAAGTGGAAAGATGTGTGTCCTCTCCCTCTTATGCACTCTGCAGTGGCAAAGATGTGTGGAATGCCGTGCAGTTACTGAACCATTAGCTAATCATTCTTAATTTAAAATAAAGTTCTAGGGAGAAAGCCCTAGCTCTACTCTTTTGGCCTACTATTGAAAAATGTGCTGGGGTTGCATGGATGCAGTGGGAATGTGAGCATTGAACACCAGCCAAAGTGGTAAGTATTGCACAGTCCCTAAAAATTGTCATTGAGTACAAGTAACAGTTCTGACTCTGAAGCATACATTACATCTGAGCCGGGGACCTATATGATAAATCAGATGCTTAAGCAATTTACTGCCCTCTTTTGTATTTACAGAGTGTAGTGCTCTAAAGGTCAGAAAAGCTTCCTTGATAACATAACGCAGTGAAGTGTAACTGCATCAAATCCTGCGTACTGTAGAGCAGCTTAGGAGAAATAATTATGCTTGGTAATGGGTAATTACAAATAATGGCTCTTTTGGGGGGTGGGGCATGGAAAAACCCATAACCTAATCTAGAATGAATATTGCATAACACATCATCTTTCTGGTAGAGCTACACTTTTAACAGTGAAATAGCATAAGTGACAAAGAAGAGTTTATTATAATAATTATAAAATAAATCTCTATATTATATTCACAGTTGAAGACTGGTATAAAATTAATAGTTCAAAACCTAACCAAGAACTTAAGAACTGTTAAGATTGAGTATATAGACAATTCCTAGTAAAGTTTTTTTTTTTTAGAGTTAGGATGTTCAAGTCCAATAAATCCAAAATTTCCAAATATCTAGGAAGTCCTTTTGGTATTGCTCCAAGGGCTCCGATCACTATGGGCGTGACAACAGATTTCTTCCTCCATAAATACTCAACTACAGTTTACAAATTGCAATATTTTGTGATTTTCTCCAGTTTGACTTCAATTTGTGCATTTCTTGGTATAGCAATGTCAATAAAACAGGTCTTCTTTTCCACAACATTTATATCAGGTGTGTTGTGAGCCAGATGTCAGTCAGTTTGTATTTTAAAGTCCCAAAGGATCTTGACTCTCATTTTCCAGAACTTTCTCTACCTGATGTTCCCAATACCTGTAGTTTTTACTGCAGTCACACCCAAACGTCTGGCAAAGTTTCCAATGAATAATTTTTGTAACTGTCATGATACTGCAAATATTTCAGAGGAGTTCTGGAGAGCAGAAATTGCTGTGACATGAAAGATCTAGTAGGAGAAACATATTGTTCTACTGCTTTCTGATTATGGCACTGGGGAGTGATTTCACACTAGCCTCATTCAAGGCTTTTGACGAACTTCAAAGGCAGCTCATTCGCTGTAGCCTTAAAGTCCAATCTGTTAATGAAGAAGGGAGGATGTATTCTGTGCAGAGGAGGCGTATCTGATCTGAAAAGCAGCTTTTCAGGCAAGAATAATGAGACTTCAAGAAGTCATTGAAGAGTGGTAGGTTTTGTTTTTATCAAAGTTGGCTGGTGCCAGAATAAAGTCCTGTTGGCCTTGGGCACGTGGAGGAGGGGGAGTGTGCTTACTTAAAAGCTGTCATTGTAATAGGCAGGGTAACATCAAGTCACATGCATATTCAGAGGTTAAACCTAAGCCTCTGGGTATTCTAAGGTAAATGAAGAAGCGACAATTTTCTGGTATATTTTTGCTAATCAGAGCTTGAAAATTAGTGGTTGAATTGCTGTTATTTAACACAATAAACTGCAACTAGAATAGATCTTTTGAATCAACTTGAATTTAAAGTGGAGTTGACATATTCTACTGCCTTGCCACATACTTTTGTGGGGTGTTGGGCCTATTCTTGGGAATATACATAATTGTACTCAGTCTGCAGATATGCCTTCTTGATTTATAGCAAAAGAAATAGCCACTGGTTGCCTTAAATGATTTTGTTCATTGATTGCAGTAGGCCTTCAATTTAAACTGTGGCAGTTCTGTTGGAATCTTTAAAATATTGCATTATTGACTATTTAGGACCTGCTAAATCCAGCCTGCTGTTTGATTTCAAAGAGGATCCTTGTATCATAAAAATATCATTGATGTGTTTTCTTAGTTAACTATCAGACATCTTTACTTGAGACTAGAATTTAGTTGTATGATACCTGAACACTTTGATCAGAGCAGGGTGGGCAGCTTCCCAAAATTCTGATGGAAGATTGATTGATTGATTTATTCATATTTGTATCCCGCTCTCCTGGCGCGAACGCCACCCAGAGCGGCTCACAACATACATAGAAATACATATAATCCTAAAAACAGCTAAAACCCAGTCCTAAACCCTCCCCAACACCTTAAAAAAGTAAAACAGTAAAAATTACAAGCTAAACTTACAAGCTAAAACCATATAAAAGTGCCTAAAAAAAAGTTACATTAAAAACAACTGACAGCTTGCAGCAATGACCTGTAACCTGGGCAACTAGACTAGCCAGCGGACCTGGGCCATACCACAAGATGGATCCCAGATGCTCCCCATCCTGGTCTACAAACCATCCATTCCTGAATCTGCAAAGATGCATATCTTCCACCCACTCATCAATTATCATTCCGAGTTCTGGGATTAATGTGCAGAGTTTGTAACGGTACAACCCACTTTTCCCGTTATGGTAAGATGAACATGCAACGTAGCACAGATGTATGTGCTGCATTGCATGTCCTTTCCATATGACACTTATTTCGTCTCCCTCATTGTACATAGATAATATATCTGTATTTTCAACTTGTTTCAACTTGGTAAAATTGCTCCAGCCGTTAAGTAGCTATTTCATTCATTCATTTCATTTATTTGATTTGTATGCCGCCCACTCAGCATACGCCGACTCAGGGTGGCTCACAGCAAATCAAACAATAATATCAAAATACCAAATACAATTACAAAATATCATATCATATACAATACACATAATATCATATACACCATATCAATACACAAAATATCCTATACAATACATGTTACAAACTGAACACATTGCAAGCAATATGCTAAAAGAGTATGGTTACTACCACATTAGCAAATCCATCTATTTTTCTTATATTGTCAAAGCAGTGTGTGAATGCCTTGCTGTATGAATTCTTCCTATCTCTTTGGGGGTATGGTTGACATATCTTGTGAATTCTTTTATTTATTTTAATATTACTTTAGTTATTTAGTATTTTTTTATTCGCCCAAACTGTCAAGACTTCAGTAGCAGGCTGTTCTAACCTGATTTCAGTTTTTTTAAAGTGAGGATACAAGGAGAAAGCCTGCTGCACTGTTTTGTTCTATTGTTGAGCAGCCAGCATTTTACACAAATTCTTTGAAGGCCCTGTACTTTTCTGGTTCTGTGCTGGGCACCCAGTGGAGCAGTATCAAGGCCATGTTAGTGCCCTTTTGATTTTTTTTTTGTCTGCCATGGGACATATTGTCTTCTTCACAACCAAATTGCAGGGTGGGCAGCTTCCTAAAATTCTGATGGAATTATGCAGACCTTTTGTAAACACCAGTACAATTCCAGCCATAGGTTTTAACTTTCAATTACTGTTTATTGATCAGTATTTAGCAAAAGAGGGTTTTATGTTTTAATTATAATTTCATCCTTTATCTTTCATTTAAATCCTGGTACCTAATTGCAGTAGAAAAGGGAATATATTTATATGCAGGAGAACAAATAGGTCAATATTAGAAGAAATCAACCATGACTGCTCATTGGAAGGTCAAATAGTAAAGATGAAGATGAAGTACTTTGGACATTAAATGAGAAGGGAGGATTCACTTGAGAAAGCCTTGATGCTGGGGAAGGTGGAGGGCAGAAGAAGGGGGTGGCCAAAGATGAGATGGCTAGATGGTATTGTGGACACAATGGGCACAGAGCTGGGCGGGCTGAGGAGGATGGTGGAGGACAGAGGTGCCTGGAGGACAATGATCCATAGGGTCACAAAGGGTCGGAATTGACTGTGCGACTGAACAACAACAAAAAGTAATATTTTGCTATAAATAAATAGAAATAATAACTAGCACCCTATTGCTTAGTATAACACAAGATGCAACTAAAGTAGCCCCACTGAATCAGTGGGGAATTTGTGGCTCAACTCCTGAATAAGTATTGTTATTTCAGGTGGGCCTACTTTAGCTGTGACTTGCTACGCTAAACAAAAAGGTTTCAGCCCGTACGTAGTATTATGCAGCTTTCAGGCTCATCGTTTAAAAAGACAAAATACAAAGGAAAAGAAGGGAGAGTGGGAAAGGATAGCAAACATATCAAGTGTAAATTCCAAGCGTGAAGATCCTTGGACTTGTAAAAATGAACTGTTTGTTTTCTTGCTGTCAGGTTGTATCCATGGTGGCTTAGTGGTTAAAACACTCAGCTTGACGACCAGAAGGTCACCAGGTTAGCAGTTTGAGATTTGAGAGTTGCCCAACGGAGTGAGTTCCCATCACCTGCCCAGCTCCTGCCAATCTAGCAGTTTGAAAGCAAGAAATTGCAAGTAGATAAATAGGTACTGCTTCGGTGGGAAAGGTAATGGCATGTGCTTTGGTGTCTTGTCATGTATTAAATGTTTTCAAAGAAACGAGGTTATTAGGTGTATCCATTGTACAATATTTGACTTATGACCACCTTAATCAAGATATATGAGCTGTTTCAAGAGTGGTTTTACCATTACTCCCGAGTACTTTTGTGAGGCTGAATAGGATTTGAACTCAGGTCTCTTGAGTCCTTCTCCATCATTTTATGCACGATACCACACTAGTGTTAGGGAGGCAAAGCCCAGAGGAGCAGCCCACTATCTTTCTAATTTTCTTCCTCAGCCTGCTGGAACATTTGCTGAATTAAACATTTAATACATGAGTAGCAGAAGGAGGAAGACTTAATAGATTGGGGAGAGGTTTTTGGAAGCACACCAGTTCCTCCCCATTTACACTTCTCTGCCCTTTCCTGCAGCATCCTTTCTGTGGCCAAGAGGCAAATGATAACCCTTGCTTAATGTGCAACACGTATGAGTTGGCTGTGTAGCTCAGTGAATTGGACACACAGCCACAGTCTGGGAGTTCATTCTGTCCATCCCAGAAGAGCCAGCCTGTGAAAGCCAGGTTACGGTGCACAGTCACAGGATGTCCCCAGAAGAAGGGGATGGTAAACCACATCTGTTTAATCTCTACCTAGAGAACCAGTCTGGCCAGGTAATCTTGCTATGGTATTAGAGTAGACCATACTGCCAGTGACTCAACGCTGAGTGTCAGGCGATAGTTAACTAAGCCAACAACCCTGAAGACTAACTGCCTTGGGTGCCAAAGTCCACAGGGAAGGGTGATGGTCCCCAAGTGGATTAACTCCCACTTGACTCCATCTTGATGAAGGGCAGCAGCTTCATCAGTACTGGCCTGGGGCTGAGGAGGACTTTGTGTGCCAAAATGGCTCAGGACCAGGAAGTGACTAGCGGAACTGGATCAGTGGTACAAGGTCATGCTGCGATGTGGAAGGCATATGGAAGGCCACTGCATTATATTCTCAGGACCCTCTTCAAGGCTGATCACCATGAGGATTGCTAATATTCGGATTCAGATATGGCAGAAGAAGAAGAAGAAAAGAACCCTGGAAGGGGCTGTAATGAGCCTGTACGAAACAAAACTTGTATGGCTTATAAGTGATCACAAGATTGATGTTGATTAGGGTTGAAGGAGAATATGCAATTATTTTGAAATGAAATAATCTGTTGAGGACCATGGCAGGGCTCCCCACTTTCTGAGGAGCACCAGATTGCACCATTTGCTGGCAGATCACATAGGGTACTAACTTTTGCTTGTGTGGCCGAGCCTATTCATTTCATCAGTGATTATCTAGGATAGCAGAAGAACAGGCGGCTTTTGCAGAAATCCCTTGGCTTTCTTGCTGTCTTCCCAGCTTCTCTCCCATCTGCCACTCCACTGATTTTTCACCCTGCAAGGCAGAGCAGAAATAAAGCACAAAGTCTCTTAGAAATTGCTTCTGCTGATCTATGAACAACTGTGTATCCTTGTTTGTTTTTTCCCCCAGAGGGACGGATGCTGATCCCGGACCTTCCTTCCCTGTCCAGCAGAGGGCATCTGGAGAGCGCATCTGATATAGTCGTGAACTCCACCTACTACAGCAACTTTTACCAGCCGTCCTTGTATCCTTACTACAATAACCTGTACAACTACTCTCAGTACCAGATGGCTGTGGCCAGTGAAACCACCTCTGGAGATATGGGGAGCCCGCTGGTAGGATCCTCAGTTAAAAGCAGCCTGCAAAACCTCCCTGGAACCTATATGTCAAGCCAGTCAGGAAACCAGTGGCAGGTACTGGGCACTCAAGTAACTTGAGGGTGCTATAGACTGCCATAGCCAGGACTAAGGTTGACTCACGTTCTGTCAGCATCGTTGGAGTAGCCTTGGAATCATGTCACACTAGTGCCATATCAAGTGTGTAGGTGTATCTTGGGCTACCATTCCCAGGATCTTCTGACTGTGCCAGCTAGGCTGATGGGAAATGCAGCCCAGCTGCACCTGAGGTTATATGTCTTATTCAGGGGTTGAGAGTCCACATTCTGGACTGCGTATGTTTTTGACACAGGAGCTTTTAACTTTGTAATCAAGCAGAATGCAAAGCATTTTACACAAAACAACTAGAGGTGTCTGATGTAACTCAAAAGGCCTACGTATTCTTGCACCCAATCCGATAAAACCATGTTTTCTTTGCCCATTTGCTTCATCTTGAAAATTAATATATCCTAAACGTGAGATGGGTCTGTCAGCTCCTGCTTTTTCTTGCATTCTTCCTCTGACTGACATAACAAGTAGGGCTCCATTTTTTTACCTCATAAAGCAGGAGAGGATTAGAGGGCAACAAAGTAGACCACAGTGGCATTGGGTGGAGAACTGCCATTTTTGAAAGATTCTGAATCACTTTTTTGGATTTCCCCGCCCCCAGTCAATAGCCATACTCTATCTATCTATCTATCTATCTATCTATCTATCTATCTATCTATCTATCTATCTATCTATCTATCTATCTATCTATCTATCTATCTATCTATCTATCTGATTTATATTGCTGCCCAACTCCGAAGACTCTGGGCGGCTCACAGAAAATAAAACCAATCACATTTTAAAAACCCCATTAAAACTGCCACCAAAATTACTCTAATCTAGTTTATGAGGTTGCCACGCTGGGATTGTTCTCCAGGGTTGCAGTTCATGTCAGGAACTTTCTTCATCTGTATGTCTTCATACTACAGTCATGGGATTGGATGAAAACTGGTGAGTTGAGTGGGGCTTAGGTAAACATAAAGGTCACCCTTGCTCAAAAGCGAGTCATATCCAACTATAGGGTTCGGTGCTCATCTCCGTTTACAGCCGAAGAGCCAACACTGTCTGTCTGCAGATGTTTCCGTGGACATGTGGCAGACATGCCTAGACACTAGAGTGCAGGGAATGCTGTTTACCTTCCCACCGAACTGATACCTATTTATCTACTTGCAGTTTCTTGCTTTCAGACTGCTAGGTTGGCAGGAGCTGGGACAGCGACGGAGGCTCACTCCATTGTGCAGTACCTGGGTCTCAAACTGCTGACCTGCCAATCTTCCAGTTGTCAGGTTCAGTGTCTTTAACCACTAAGCCAGTGTAGTCCTTGAGTAGGGTTCAGTCTCTGGTAAATACCAAAAATTAGAAAGTTGCTTTTATAAACTATATAGCTCCCCAACAGCTTCTTGCCATACTAGCAGGTAGGTTCTGGGGGCTGTGTAATTTAAAAAGTAAATTATTCACTTGTTGGTAAATATATAAAGGACTACAACCACTCCAGTATGAATTAACATTCCAGTTACAACAATCAGGAAGCTTTGCAATACTTATCTAAATAAAATTCTAGACCTTTCTGCAGAAAGCTTATCCCTGAAGTATGGATACCGAATCTTCTCTGTTGCTGTAAATAAAGTAATGCTCTTCTTGGCAAGGGCAGTGATCAAAAAAGGATTTCCATAAGCTTCAGATATGAAACTTTCCATTGCTATTTGAATGTAAAGAAAGATTCTGAAGCCTTTTATATTAAAAGTAACATGGTAAAAAGTGCTGTGTTCTCCTTTGGGTACTTCTGTTTTTATTTCTTTCCCCTGGTGATGGTAAAGCAACTGCCATGAGCAGCTAAAATGGAAAATTAATTAGGTATACCAAGTGATATATTACATTGTTAATTACAAAAGGTGTTGAGCTTGTTGACCTAAACAACTTGTGTGTGAAGGATTTTGAAAAAAACCCAGCAACAACATTTAAGTACGTTAGAATACGATCTTTGAAAGCATTTGCTTCTTCAGCTCAAAAAATGTTCTGCTTGATTACAAACCAAAAAAATCCTCACTTTTGCCCTCTTTACCTTTGGTGCAGTCCTCAATTAAGAGTCACCAAGCATTTTTATTATGGCTGTCAGCTGTAGTAGTGGTGGTAGCAGCAGCAGCAGCTAACCACAATAGAAGTCTCCATTTGAGCCCCACATGTTCCTTTGGCCTGCTGTCTTGAATCCACATAAAGACTGTTAGTGAAGAGTGTTGTTACATAGGAATGTTTCCTACCAACTTTAAGCTATGAGGTTTAAATAAATGTTTTGTCCAGATCTTAAAAGCCTTCATTTCATGTTTGTTTTAGCTCATAAACAGTTCATGTTTAGCAGCTATTGTCACCTTCTCTGCTTCTTAAGAATTTTGGTGACATTCAAAGAGAAAATGAAGAGTATGAATTGTTTTACCAGTGTTATATTTCTCCTGGTTTGAATGTAGAAGTATTCACAATAGTAGGCTTAGTATGTGAAAAGACTATAGAAGGAACCAGGGAGGGTAGAATTCAAGGAAAGTATTCAGATATATTTGTGTAACGCAAATGAAATGAAAGAAACAAGTAGCGTCGTACTTGTCTTGAAAAAGCTTTCACAAGGCATTTGTGTGAAATAGAACAGTGGAGAATAATTGAAGCCCAGGCTTTTTGGAACCAGTCCTGACTAGTTTAGACAAAGAAAACTGCCAACATTTTAGATGTTGGGGCCCAGTATTAGGATAATGTAGGATTTTTTTTATGCACTAAAATAGTCCTAGCTTGCCATACAGGGATTATATTATATACTGTATTTATAAAATAACCTTCACAGAACAGATTTATGCTAAAAGTAACCTGATGTTTCTGACAGCTCAAGTGTGACATGAATATAATCCATATTTCTTGGAGAAACTAATCTAAGCTGTTTATTTTTCAATGCTGCTGATAGGGCTATATCTCTTGATGTCACAGCGGTTGAGATTCTGATGGTAACATATTGTTTGTGGGTCACTGCTTTTGTCTAAAACAGTAGGTTAGAACAGAATAGCAAAGGTTAATTAAGTTTGTCTATCAAGGTGCGACAGAAATGAATGGTACTTGGCTTTCTGTTGTTGAACTCAAGGGGGAGGTGTCAGACTTTCATTTTTTAAGGATGGAATGTCATTCAATATGTTTTAATGGTAGAAGTCAGTTACTTGAAACAGTTCTTATCACTTAGTAGTAATAGTATATATAACAGGGTAATTCTGAAAATTACACCTCTGCTTAAAACTACAGATCAGGGAACCTGTGGCCCCCAGGTGTTGTTGGACTCCAGATTTCATCATCCTTAAGCATTATAGACAGTGGAGATAGGCAAGAGAGATTTTAGTCCAAAAAATCTAGAAGACCACAGGTTCTCCACCCATTCTGTACACCAGCGTTTCCCAATCTTTGGGTTTTTGGGACTTCAATTCGCGGAAGCCAAAGTCAATTCCCCAAAGCACTAATCAGCCAATGTATTTGGGCTTCTGAGAATTGAAATCCACCAGTGTTTCACAGAACATTGTTTGGGAAATGCTGCTGTACACCATGGAAAAAAGTCTTCAGAGATATCACAGTACTGTATAGTTTCTTGGTGAAGGGAAGAAATTCTCAGGTACATCAGATGCAGTGGTGGGCATCAGCAGGTTCGCGCCAGTTTACCAGAACCGGTAGCAGAAATTCTGGCTGGCCCCGCCCATCCAAGTTTTGAAATAAAGTAGTCCTAATTTGGGTGCAACGCAGGGCTTTTCCCCTGGCCATGCCCACCATAACACACCCACAGTGGTAGTAATTTTTTTTGGAGCCCACCACTGATCAGATGAAAAACACAAGCAAAATGAAATCTCTCGCAAAAACCACAAACATTACTCTTTCAAAGTAGTTCAAGAATATTTGGAATTATAAAAATTTGAAAGTCCATAAAGAAGAAACACAATGGGTAAACCATGTAGCTGTATAGTTGAAAGGAATACTTTCTCTATTCAACTATATCAGCTACAGGCTGCTAATATAGATAATCTGTGCTGGCAGGTGTACAGGGGTCCTATCACTTGGTAAGAAGTTCAGATCGATTCACCATCTCTAATCCTGATGATCATTGTTGTCAATCCATGAGGAAGAGGACAGTGCTGTCTGAAGGGCTGCCCTAATGGACCATGATCCTCTTTTAAACTTATTATAACAAGAAGATGATATTTATGGGATTTGTCTGAAGCTAAACAAGGAATCACAGCAACTTTACAAAATAAATAAACCTGTTGGATCCTTGTGAAGTTAATGTGAGGGTGAGCAGATCCCTCCATTTCAGTTCGAGGCCACCTGTACTCTGAACATTGATTTGTTTCTTCACTGAAACAATGTGTTGACAAAACTACTGACATCCTTCGTTTGAGCTTTGTGTGTACATGTATTTTGGTGCAATCTGTGGTGTACAGGCCTACGTTTCCATAAGTTTCCTGTTTATCCTGGCTCTGGGCGAGCGACAAAGAAGAATTTAAAATTGCAAAGATGTGTCTTCTATAGATACTTAAAGTATGTTTATGTTTCAACCCAATGGCTGGAAGATTTAGTTCATGCTGCAGTTTTTCATTATGAAATTTTACAAGGCGTAAGGTATACAGTAATTTGTTTTGTTTGTTCCCATAGTTCTTCCCTTCTCTGTGTGCAGAATTAACATTACTGTATATTTTTTACATCCTTGTGACATAGCTGAGAGGAGAATTTTCCGTGTTTCTCAAGCTAAAAAATAAATAAATGCACAGCTCATAGCATCCCTGTTGGTTAAATGATCTTCTAGATCCCCTTTGTTAATACAGTGCTAAGGTCAAGCATTTTTATGTTTGGCTGGTTCTTTACTGTTACTATAAAATAGGGTAGCTAAGCTCTATAAAAAGGAAACCTTGTGGCTCAGATTTACTATGTTATATATTCTAAGCAGTTTAATAAAACAAAGCCTTAAGCTTCCTAGATTCCCTTCAGTGGTTAATCCAACACATATTGTTTGCAGAGTCTAGCCTCAGTCTGTTGGTTGTACTGTGGTTCACAGACTTGGTGCGGTAATAAGATTATAAAACATGTCTCTTGCTAGCCAGCAGCCACATACTACTAATAATAGTTGTAATAATTCATTGGATCCTGCGATTTTAGTTAGGTCATAAGGGTTGGGTTTTTTTTAAATAAAAAGGGTAGAGAAGGGGGGATGGGCGCCACAGGAAGTCTTGAATGGAAACAGGTCATTGCCCACGTCATCTGGAGCAGAACAAACTAGACACCTTTTCTGCACCAGTGGGTATTGATGCCATTTTATGGCTGCTAAAATATTGGTCTTGCCCAATGATTATATTTAGGGCAAGCAAAGAAAAGAAAAGCCAAAGAAGAACATTGCGTGAATAATAGGCTTAAAAACTGGCCTGTGCAAAGAGTTGCCCTAAAATGTGGTCATAACCTAATATCAAGTGTGTGTAGCAGACAGAGTGACAGACTAGGACAATGGTGGTGAACCTATGGCACACGTGCCAAAGGTGGCACTTGGGGCCCTCTCTGGGGGCACGTGTGCGGTTGCCCCAGCACAGTTTGCCCACCCCTCTGCCCAGCAGCCCAATGGGAGCACTTCTTCCCTCTCCAGCACAGAGTTCGCTCCACCCCTCTGCCCAGGAGCCCAATGGGAGCATTTCCTCCTTTCCCTGTTGCCGTGTTGCCACTTTGCAATAAATAAGTGGGGTTTGGGTTGCAGTTTGGGTACTTGGTCTCTAAAAGGTTCACCATCACTGGACAAGGATTTAGAAAGTTGGATTCAAAGCTCTGCTTGGCCATTCAAATTCACTGTTGAGTAGGGACGGAATCATTAAATACTGTACCTTACTTGCCTTAAAAGCTCTGTTAAATGTCACTGAATCAATTATGGCTTGCCAGCATATAATACACTAGCATATTTTGCCCGGCCTTTCCAGGCAGTTTTTTTTTTGGTGTGTTTTTTTGGTTTGGGTGGTGGTGACTTGGATTTTTTTGTATTTTGCATTTATTTATTTTGTATTTTGTTTTTTGTTTTAATTTGGATTTTTAAAATATTTTTTGACTGTTGGATACTCTTCCGGCCTCTAGGTGGGGCTGTGATTAAGAGTGTGATTGTTTTTGTCTCTTCAGTTCTCCTTCGTATAGTTTGTGAATCCCCACTATTGGGTTATGAGCCTGCGCAGAACATCGATCAGAGGCTTTAAAGCTAATTGGCTAAAAGTTTTGGCAGTAAGACCGCCCACCCTTAGGCGCCAGTCTGCCATTTTACTTCAGTTCTCTTCTTTCCGCCTCAGCAGCAAGACGATCGTTGAGAGCTTCCTCAATTTTTTGGTCGATTCCTTGTGAAAAGACACTAATTCTCTCAATTTTTGCCGGCAATCTTGTCCTCCGGGCAGGATTGCCACCCCGGTGCTGTTTCTTCACAGCGAGTGGAGTACATTGGAGTGGTACTGGACTCGCTAGCAACCAGGGCTTTTGCCCCTCAGAAACGCTTACTAGACATTGCACAGGGAGTAAGCGACTTCAAGAACAAGCCCCTCATCAGAGCAAAGAAAGCTCAGAGACAGCTGGGCTTGATGGCCTCAACAACGGCAGTGATCCCTCACGCCAAGTTGAAGTTCCGGTCCTTACAATCATGGCTCCTCCACGAGTTCGATCCGCTCACGGAGAGCCAGTCCAAACGGTTGACTCCGTCCCCGGAACTGGTGGACCAGCTGGTGTGGTGGACGACACCCCTGAATGTGGCCACGGGGAAGAACTTTACCCTCTCCCCAGCCACCCTTTCAAGTTCTGACCGACACAAGCAACCTCAGCTGGGGAGCTGCTTGCGGGACTCTAACGGTCAACAACGTGTGGTCCCCTCACGAGATGGTGCACCATATCAACTATCTGGAACTGCTGACCATTTGGAAGGCCATACGTTCCTTCGAGGCTCTACTCACAGGCAATGTGGTTCAGATAGCATCCGCCAATACTACAGCGGTGGCATATCTCAACAAACAAGGAGGGACAAGGTCCACAACATTGCTCTATCTGGCAGTGCAACTTTGGGAATGGTGCCTGGAGAGACACATCTTCCCAATTGGAGTACACATCCAGGGCAAGTTGAATGTGCTGGCCGACAACCTCAGCCGCCTCACCTCGACCACCCACAAGTGGGAGCTGGACGACATTGTGTTTCAGTCCCTTTGCAGGGCATGGGGGACACCGAGCATCGATCTCTTTGCGTCGGAGTCCAACAAGAAATGCCACAGCTACTGTTCCAGGGCGGGCATCGGACTACACTCCGAGGGCGATGCCTTCATGAAATGATGGGATCAGGACTACCTGTACGCTTTCCCCCCATTTCCTCTGGTTCAGAAAGTCCTCACCAGGATGTACCAGCAATGGGCCAACGCAATCCTCATTGCTCCGGCGTGGCCTCGTCAACCCTGGTATCCTCTTCTGTTACACATGTCGTCGCAGTCTCGCACACTGCCAGATTCTCCGACTCTCCTCCAAATGGAGCACGGTCAACTCCACCATTCGGATCTGCCGCGTGGAGGATAATCCCAGACTCCAGGATCTTGGAGTTAGCACGGTGACCCTCCACGAGGAAGTCCTATGCCTCCAAATACAGGCGCTTTCGTGCCTTCCTGGAATCCCAGCAAGGGTTTTCTCCGCAGGTGGGACTGCAGGACATCATGGCCTACCTCCTCCATTTGGCGGAGTCAGGCCTTAGCATCACCTCTATACGGGTCCATTTGGCAGCGGTAGCAGCCCACTCTCCAGCTGGCTCACCTGCATCTGGTGCATTCCGTGACCAAACGGTAAAGCGTTTCCTCAAGGGATTACGGAACGCCTTTCCGCCGGTCAAGACTCCAACTGCACAATGGTCATTGTCTACCATTTTAAACGCGCTCACCAGGACTCCTTTCGAGCCTATGGCTACCGCAGATGTTCGTCTTCTCACTTGGAAGACTGCATTTCTGGTGGCCATCACGTCTGCTCGACGAGCTGGTGAACTGATTGCTCTGCGGGCAGATGCTCCATTTCTCAAGTTTTTCAATGACCGCGTGGTGCTCCACGCAGACATCACCTTCCTGCCGAAGATAGTCTCCCAGTTTCATATGGCGCAGACTATCTCCTTGCCAACCTTCTTCCAGAACCCCAGCAATGCCCAAGAAAGGACTTTGCACGCGCTGGATGTGAAGCAAGCTTTATTGTTTTACACCAGCAGGACACGTGAGTTCAGAAAATCACAGCGTCTGTTTGTTGCCTATGGGGGAAAGTCTAAAGGTGAACCCATCTCTGCCCAGAGGTTCTCCAAATGGATTACGTCGACCATCTATTTGGCCTACGAGTCTGCCTCATTGCCACCTCCACCACATGTCAGGGCACATTCTACAAGGGCGGTTGCCACCTCCACTGCCTTTTTGGAGGGTACTCCGCTTGAGGCTTGAGGACATTTGTAAGGCTGCCACCTGGTTCAGACCTTCTACATTTGTCCAACACTACAGGATGGATGCCAGAGCCACTGTGGACGCCAGACTTGGTCGTGTCGTCCTTGCCAGGGGGCTCCAGGTGCCTCATCCTTGAGGATCCATCCTGCCTGCCTGTCCTTTTCATCGTGGGATCATCTCATCTGACTGCCCACCGACCAAGTAAGTGTGAGCTTGCTAATCTCCTAATAGTGGGGATTCACATACTATACGAAGGAGAAAGTTCGGTTTCACTTACCAGAGATAACTTTCGTTCTTCGAGTATATAGTTTGTGAATACACACTACCCACCTTACCTCCCCTCTTGAGCTACACGGATGAGATCATTTGGTTTATCCTGTGCCTTGCTTAAGCATGGAACTGAGGTAAAATGGCAGACTGGCGCCTAAGGGTGGGCGGCGCGGTGGGCGGACTTACTGCCAAAACTTTTAGCCAATTAGCTTTAAAGCCTCCGATAGATGTTCTGCGCAGGCGCATAACCCAATAGTGTGTATTCACAAACTATATACTCGAAGAACGAAAGTTATCACTGGTAAGTGAAACCAAACTTTCTGCTGCAGAGGCATGGAGGGAGGACGTGTGTCATAAGTTATCTTGAGTTATCTTATTTTTTATTTTGTTGTGATTTTGGGGTGCTGGGCTTGGGGGTTTCTTTATTTAATTAAGTGTTTTTGCTTGTTATTTTGTATTATTTCTGTATTTTATATGTGTTTTATTGATTTGGATATTTCTGGTTGTTATTTCTTTTTTCTTTTTTCGTATTTATTTTTGTAATTTGTGTTATTATTGGTTTTGAATAAGGTATTTTCGTGTTGTTATGGTGTAGATAGGTGTTTTTTAGTGAGTTTTCATGGTTTTCCGTTAGCCTTTGGTATTTCAGATGTGTTTTGTTGAGTTTGTTGTTTATTGTTTTGTTGTTTACTGGTTTTATTTGAATTATTTATTTATGTTTTTTATGGTTGGTTGTATTTTTAAACTGATTTTGTTTTATTGGGGTTGTGGTTTCTGGGGTGAGGAACAGCCTGTCTGTTGTTGCCTCTTTTCCCCATTGCTGTTTCGGCATTAGCTTTCGATGCAGCGATGGGGAAAATGAAGAACTGGCAGTCAGCTTGCTCTTCGTCCGGTATCATTGGTTAGGTTGGTCAGAGGAGAAGGAGGCAGAGAAGAGCTATCTGCTTCACGATGGTTCTCTCCTCTCGGCCTCCTTTTCCCCTGGCTTACCTAATGGTAGATCTGTGTTTGTGGCTGTGATGGTGTTTTTTTTTTGTAAAATTGTAGTGCGGCAGGCAACATTCCATAAGGGGTGGTGCTCTTCCTTCCAGATTGCTGGCTGCTGCTTTTCTATTACCTCCACCGCTGTTTTGTGCTAGTTTTCGAAACAGTGGTGTGGGTAGTACCAAGGCAGCAGCCAGTCATTCGCCAGGGAGGGTGCTTCCCCTGACGAAGTGCTGCCTGTTGCTGGTCCCCCCCTGGCTCAACTTACCTTGAGGCCGGCGGTGGTCTCGCCGTGTCTTCGGCGGGGTAGCGGGGAGGAGAGGGAGTCCCTCTTCTCCCTGATGCTCCAGGAAAGAAGGCTGGTGGTCATTTCACCGTTTTTTTTTTTTTGCGGGTTTGGGTTAGTGGAGCCGTGAGGCGCTGCATCCGCCTTCGGCAGCCTTGTGCTCCAGTTGCATGAGCCGTTATTTTATTTTATTTTTCACGCACCGGCTTTTTCAACGTACTACGTGTTCGTGCCCTTCACCCTGATTGGCTGAAGTGGTCACGGCATGGAGGACGCTGGAAGTTGTAGTTCGATTTTTTTTGTTCGCGTTTGTGGGGTGGCTGCGGATGGCCGGTCGTTGAAAAGGCAAGTGTACGGGGCTCGGTATGGGATAGTATGGACGGGTGCGGGCGTGTATACCGGATTCCAACAGTTAACGTCCCTCTTTATAGGTAAAGATTAGTTATAATAGAGAAACATGTGAATAGAGGGTGATTTTTTCCATCTTAGGCTTCACAATTCTGTAACTTATTGGCTTCCCGAAACAATTCTTGCATTCTGAAAGCTTTTAAATTTGTGTCCAATGCCCTTAGACCCAAGAATATATGGAGGCATCACCAGTTCCTTGGTGTTGTCTTTGTTTTGTGAGAATATGGAGTAGACTGTAAATGTGTTGGTCTGTAGCATTTATAATCATGGGTGTATAGTGAAATTTCAATAAGGCCTGAAGGCCCAGAAGAATTGGTCTTGCGTGGAAATACAAATGAATCAATGATAAGGAGTTTTGTCATAGAAGCACAGTTTTCAACAGCACAACTACTTATAATAACTAGAATGATGCGGATGTAAGAATGCTCGTATAATTACAAGAATAGCACCCTAAGTATTATAGATCAAGAAGACTGTGGTAGCCTAGTAGTTAAGATGCTGAACTTGTTGTCTGGAAAGTCAGCAGTTCGAGACCTATTGTCATATATAGTCTGCTTTTCACTTTGTTAGTCTAAACCACTCTTAGATATTTAAGGAGTCTGGAAGGCCATTTGTCTGTGCACTCTCTTATTTAGTCTTAACATCTCTGTCAGTCATAAAGGTACCCAAATTGATAGACTTTGAGGCAGCGAAAGTTGGAAGTTGTGAACACCATGGGCAGTGCAGCATTTCTTGCCTTCATATATCCCCAAAAACAAGCATTCCTAGCTTGAAAGGTCTTCCAGTTACTGACAGCACTTAACAAAGCATGTCCAGGCAAGGTGTTTAGCCTGTTCACCGGAACTCGGGGGGGGGGGGGGCTTCCTCCAGCAACCACATATTGCAGATGGTGGAGCGCTCAAACCTGCCCCCAGGTGCTGTATAGCTCAGTGAGTCAGGTATTGGCTGTGGAGCCAGAGGTTGAGAGATAAATTTCCAAAAGAGCCAGCCTAAGTAGCCATGGGCAAGCTACCCAGTCCCAAGATGCCCCCAGAAGAAGGGAATGGTCAACCACTTCAGAGCATTCTGTACCTAGAAAATCCTGGAAAGGATTACCATAAATCAGAATTCACTTAATGATAATAATTTCAGATGGCACACAATTATTGTTATTAAGGGGGAGGTTCTACCTTTTTGTATCACTGATATACACCTTTCTCAGTAGTTGTGGACATTTGGAACATCATATATGAGATATGCAGCCATCCAAAGGCTGCTTCTACTGGCAGCATCCGAGACCCTTCAATATATCTGATATTTGCCATTAAATGCTTTCCCTGCACCTCTGTAGAGGGGCAGGGAAAGTGTAATAATTATTCCCCTCCCTAGCTGATTCTCATAGTGCTGGAGTGGTTATGAGTGTTCAACAAATTCCCTTTATTTTTCCATGTGGAAACTGCATTTTTGATAGGCACGACAAGGAAAAATGAAGTTAAAACTCTTTTAACTCCCTTAACCAATTCAGCACTACAACAATCAGCCAGGTGTGGGGGCAGTAATTCCACTTTCCCTGCCCCTTTGCACTCTATGGGCAAAGTTTGCTTGCATTATTTGGACAAGGGGAGCATCTAAAGTAATTTAATTCCTCCCCCAACCTAAGGTAAAGGTTGCCCTTGCTCAAAAGCCAGTTGTATCCAACTCTAGGGTTCAGTGCTCATCTCTTTTTATAGCCATCGCTCTCTGTGTCTGTGGACATGTGGTAGGCATGACTAAACACCAGAGTGCACGGAATGCTGTTTGCCTTCCCACCAAAGCTGTACCCATTTATCTACTTGCATTTTCTTGCTTTCGAACTGCTACCCCCAACCTAAAGTGACAACTAAAACAGCAGTCTCAGACTGCCCCACAAAGGGTTGGTCGGGAAGTATTCTTAGACTGTTGCTTTAGTGCTACCTCGTTGGGTACAAAGGATTCCTGTGTTGACATTTCCAGTTATAAATTGTGTGTATGTGTGTGTGTGTTAAAGTGGGAAGAACAGAAAAGATCGATTGGAGAAGGGAGTTGATTTCCTGTCTCACTTTTCTGTAACTTAACTACTTTCTCCCCTCCTATTTCTCTCAACAGATGAAAAGTCCAGATAGTCGCCATGGCATGAGTTCCCAGTACCAGATGCATTCCTACTATCCTCCCACCTCCTACTTGGGCCAGAATGTTGGGGGCCCTGCCTGCGTCCCCCAGATTTTCACTTTTGAAGAGAGTCCCTCATACTCTGAAACAAAAGCAAATGGTAAGCAGATTAATATCCATACATGTTGATCCAGTTGGTTTACCCTGAAAAACACATGATAGAAGTAAATGGAAATATGGAACGTTGCTAATAAATTGGAAGGTCCATTAATTCCTTTTTACTAAAACATTGCAAAACTTGGTTTGTAACTTGTACAAGTTAACTTGTACAAGTTGTAAAGGCAGGCTTTCTACTTGTAATCTTTTATGTGTTTTTAACAGGCCAGCCATTTAGAGCTTCAGCATCTGTAACGGATTTCTCAATGAACTGTGCCCCTTTCACATGTTAGCATGTTAAATTCCTTCTCTACTCAGGTACTTTAAAAATAAAATTGGAAGCATGGGTAAATAAATGCTTCTCTAAACGTCTTCATAATTCTAGGGACGTTGAAGGAGGGGAACTGTGATTTGTGCATTTTTTAAACTGCAGAAATCGCTCTGTTTTCAATCATTATTGACTACTCATCCAGACAGTATTCCACATACTGATATTGTTCCCTAAGTTCGCTCATCAATCAGCCATGGACAAGCAGGGAGAAGTAATTTATTGCCTCAAGCAGTGTTTTCCAAATTCTGACCGAGTGTTTTTCCATAACAGGGGAACCTGCCGGCTCAAGAAGAGCAGGTACAATTATGAAGGGTGTGAATAAAAACACCCAGTACTTTTTAAAATAGTTCTACTAATAGTCCCTCTGTTGTCCTTAATCATTGATCATTTTCAAGCACACATAATTTCAGTACTCAGACAAACAGACAGATGTCTGTTTTCTTCTCTGTGGTTATTCTAATCCCAGACCTGCCATTTAACAGTGTGGCCAGTTTGGAGGAAGTAGGTAGCATGACCATCGACATATCTAAACAAAAATAGAATCCTTTTGTCCACCTTTCCCCCCCTTTTCCACTTTCCTCTCAGATGCCAGAATGAACAACTGTCTTCTGCTTGGCCTTGAATCACAGTTATTGTTGGAACATTGTGCATTTTGTACTTCTATCATTGCAAAATGGAAAGGTTCGGTTCTGTGTTGAGCACAGAATGAAGCATTCTCAATAATTAATATAGTTGTGTGGATGTAGTAGCTTATATTAAATCAATAACAGGCTTCTGACTTCTTCAGTTTCTCCTCTTTTCTGTCCATTCTCTCACTTGATCACTTCACTTTGCACTGTTCCTCTTCACCTCATTTTTGTGGATTCCCTTTCTCGGTTCTACTAAATGCTATCTTTACATAACTTAGAAAAAATTATTTTTGGGCTAAAGCAAGGGTTCTCAACCTTTTAAAGCCATGGGCTGGACCATACCCCCTCAAAACAGCTGGGCGGGCCAGTCTGGTGGTTCACCCCACCAAAAACGCTGCCATAAAGCGTGTCCGTGGTTGTTGTAAACGTGTTTATGACAGCGGCAGGTGCATCTATGGTTGTCATAAATGCGTCTGTTTCTGTTTCCGGTAGCAGCGGTGACGCAGGCCACATTAAATGGTGCCGCAGGATGGGCCCAGCCTGCGGGCCATAGGTTAAGAAACTCTGGGCTAAAGCTTCTCAGGATATCCCAGCCATTGGTCATACTCACATAAGGATCTAGAGACTTGTAATCCAAATATACAGCTTTTCCTGGCTCTTGGGTCTTTTTTTGGCCTGGAACTAACAGAATACGTTTCTCTTTGGTGAAATGTACAGCCGTCTCCTCAGAGGACATTGGGATGTGAATCCACTGCATCCCAACCCACTTTACCACAGAACAGACAGCAGTGTTATTATACTGCTTAGAGATTACCAAGGACCTCCCTCCAGCTGTAGTCTATCTTGCGCACATATGTTTTTTTTTTCTCCTGAGCAGGGGCGAGTAAGAAACTGCTTTCACAATTCGTTGCCCTTATCTTTTACCAGTGTGCCATTTACAATATTAGTTGATTCTGTTACTGTTTCTTTAGTGCCCCTTCAATTCCCATGCCTCCCCAGCCCTTGTGCCAGTTGTAAGTATCAGGGAGGTTGGACAGAACAGAAAAGGGTTTCTTAATAGTCTTGTTTTGTTTTTTACCTGTTGTTACGTGCCATCAAGTTAGAACAGACTTATAGCGATCTTAATAGGACTTTTTAAGATAAGTGGGATATTTAAATAGTGGATTTAGAGTCCTAACTTCACTCCATCATGAGTTTCTGTGACCTAGTCCTTCATTTTATCCAGTACTAAACCACGCTTTTCATGAGGAATCATTTGTTATTCTTTATAATTCATGATGTCTGTTATTTGCCTCAGAATCTTGAGGAGTAACTTTGGTTTTATGGAGGCCTTGCTGGTTTCATATATACCTGTAAGCACTATTAAACTTATCATGTCATTAACATTTATTGGGAGAAGGGAGGAAGGTAGCCTTTTAGTTCATATTGTTGGTTTCTGGATGCTAAGAAACTTCTGGTTTTATTAAAGTAAAAGTTCGCATTAAAATACCACGCTGTAGTTTCTGAGACAGAAAATAGGGCACAAATCAGCCTCCAAATGTTGTTGGGTTATGGGTCTTATCCTCCACCTATCCAGTCTGTGGCAGATAGGAATTGTAGTCCAACAGCATCTGAATGGCAGTGGTAGAGCAAAAGTAGCAGAATTTCAGCCTGATTAATGTGGCTTCAAGGTTTGTTCCATACTCAAGGTTTATGAGTAGTTTCTGATGTCCTACATCAGCAGTTCACAACAACCTACAGCCCGCAGCACCATTTCATGTAGGAAGTGGCAGAAGCGGTGAAAACAGCCAAATACGTGCTGTAAATGCACCCATCGCCACTGCTGGAAGCAGCAAAAACAGCCAAAAACGGGGTGTAAATGTATCTGCTGCTGTCGTAAATGCTTTTACAACAGCTCTGGATGCGTTTTACGACAGCGTTTACAGTGGGAACTGCATGTCTGGCCCACTCAGCTGTCTGAGGGGGCATGGCCCGGCCCATGGCAGTGAAACATTGAGAACCCTTGTCCTACATGATTTCATTTCTGTCATTCCTTGACATTTATTTATTTATATTAATTATACTTATATCCCGCCCCTCTAGGGAAAAAATCATCCCTACTCAAGGCAGCCAACACCATAAAATCCCTCATACAACAATCGAAAATTATAAAAAATTACACCTCATAAAACTTTACAATAAAAACGTCACCAAACATTATAATAGATAAAAGCACCACAGTCCAGAAGCCTAACCATGCATCCTAATTGAGATGAATAGGTGCAGGGCAACATTCTAACAGCCAGAGATAGGCAGGACGTTTGCAAAGACCTCGAAAAGCAGTGTCTTCAGCTTTTTAAATAACTGGAGTGAAGAGGCCTGGTGCAGCTCACGTGGAATAGCGTTCTACAACATTGGTGCCGCCACCAAGAAGGCCCTTCTCCTTGTCCCAGCTTTTCTAGCCAGTCTTGGGGTCGGCACCTGAAGCTGCACCAACAGAGAGGAGCGAATGATGTGGGCTACAGACCTGAGGGGACGTGCTTGGTTGGATGATATCATGGAAACAATTCTCAAGTCAGAATGAGGACACAAAGTAACTCTGGGTTTGCATGATCCTTCCCATTTGCTCACAAACTGTTTAGTAAATACTTGGCAATTTAACCTCTTCCACTGAAGTCATTTATTATATTCTGCTTGCTTCCACAACCCAGAGTTCTAATAACCACCAAAACAAGCAGGACTGCAGCACATTAGCTAGTGCCCTTCCTCGTTTGGGAAAAGGATGACTGCCAGTCAATGTCTCCTTATGCCCATGGCTCTGCCCGCCACCCATGGGCTCTACCACCTCTCCCTTCTACCTGGTATTTAGCAAGTTGATCTCGTGGACACATTTGTTTGATGTCCTGGGGCTTGCAACAGAAGATATTTGTCATCCCCCCGTCATCCCATTCACGTACAAGAGAAGAAGCTGGTGGGTGGAATGTGTAAAAGGCTCCCTCTCCAGCTGCTGTGGATGTGCAGGATTTTACAGAAGGAAATGTCCCCTTTCAGTGTCCTTTTTGAAGACATTTAGGACTTTAAAGGTAATGAAAAGCATATGGAATTGCAGATGCAGGCACACCAGTAGCTAGTGAAATGCTCAAGCATGTCCAAAAGTCCAGCCCTAGTTTTAAGTTGTGTCAATGGCTTTAGGTTTGCATTATGCTTCATGTTCAGAATTCTACAGAAATTTGATTTTGATGTGGGGTCAAGAGCAAACGCCTTCTCTAGAAAGGAATGATATTGCATCATTTGCTTAGCATCAGGTCCATTAGGACAAATCAGGCTATGCCTGGCCCGAGTGCTCCTGCTTGTCTCTTTACCACAATCAGAGAGCCAGGACCCCCACCTATTTTCCATTCCTCTTCTTCAGCTTCCACAGTGAGTGTGTTTGTGTGATATGCAGAGTGGATCAACAGCAATAGATGCAGCAGGTCATTCCTGATTCTATTCTTGAAATCTTGTTACTCGCTTGGCTGTTACAACTTCCACTCGCAAGAGATTAAAATAGTGGAATGTGATTCTCTCCCCTCAAGAACAAAAAAACCAACCTCATCCCTGGTCGACTGACTTTCTTTACTTTTTATAATTATTATTGTTACTAATAATTGATGCACAATAATTAATTAGTGAGTTGCTTCACTTTAGTTTTGCTGTGGGGTTCACCTTAGCCAGTGAGCTATTTTGACAGTAGTTTGAAATGTTTTTTGGTTACCCCTGCACTGAGGCAGAAACTAAAAATGCAGCTACTCCTCTTCAGTAGACTAATTATAGTTCAGGATTATTGATCCCATTTAATTGATCAGCATCACTTGGTAAACAGGGAATCCTAACTGTTTTTAGGACAGTCTTTGTAAGTTTGATTGCTTGGGTCACAGTTGGCTTGCAGTTTCTGAACCTTGCCTGTTGTTTCATACCTGAGATACCAGTCATGCTGGTACTTCTCTGATTGTAGTACACTGGGGAGTCAAAGCCTACTAATTATCTAGATTTACCCCTCTCTGTTTGCTGTCAGCCCAGTTCAGCATCTGTCAATCCAAGGGACCATACAAAGAGTAGAGGCTAAAAAATATCTTGGGTTTCTGACAATTGTGGATGGAAGGGTTGTTGATTCAAGGTAACAAAAGCTGAATCAAATGTTCTTGATGATGGGGAGAATGAGAGTTTGGAAGAAGATGAAAGAGGTAGGTTCTCAAAATAACTAATTACCTGCGGGGGAAGGGGTTGAAATAGGTCTGGACAGCTGCATCTCATGCACAGAGTGCTTAAAGCTAATATTCAAGACTGTTTTGCTCACCCATAACACATTTTAAATGCTATCCCAATTATCTGTAGGACAAGTGATTAAAGAATGGCAAAAGAGTTCAGTATTGTGGTACAACTATGTCAGAATGAATGAGGGGATTGCAGAACCTGCATTCCCAGCTGGGAGTTAGAGCACAACAGCATATGCATTGTCTTTAATTAATGACCAGGAGGTTTGTTGTGTTGTCGCAACTCGTATCCGAGAATGCATTTCTTTCTGAAGCAGGAAAAATGGCATTGGCATGAATTTGTTTAAGGTAGATCCCAGCTTGTCATGAAGTGACCCACACACTATAATCACGGTGCCATCTCCTGTAGCACACATGAAATGAGACATGCAGGATTTAACACTGGGACTGCAAAGGACTGCTGCAGCCTTGAGGATATGAACAAGGTGTGCCTTCACAGCCTGTCCATCTGGCATGGCCTCTTCCGCCTCTATGACCATTGGGAATCAGAGTTCCTCCTCTGCTCATTTTGCAGTTGGGCCCAATATGATGGTTTCCAGTGGCATTTCCTCCACTGATGAGACTATCACCCCACCTGAAGGGACTCATCCACCCATAGCTTCTGGGCCCTTTAGGGAGTCAGTTTATTTACCACACTCTACTCCGTTACTGTAGCCAGACATGTTGTTGTGTCTGTGTGAGAGAAAGACTACATTTAGATGGAATCTAGCAAATTGTGCCCTGGTTCTATCCATTCTATGTGGGACTAGGTCCCATAGAAAGCAGTGAGGTACGTTCCCAAGTGGGCACAGAATCATTGTGTTACTACTTTTGTCCTTTCCTCTGCTTTTTTCAGGTTGAAGCGCTCAACATTGTGTACCCAGGTTAACATTTTACGCTTTGTTCCCTTCTGTGGATGTGACCATATAAGAACTCAGTGGGAAAGCTGTTTGAGGGATGCGATTTCTGAAGTTTTCTCTCATTAACACACCTTTAATTCTGTTAACTGGCAGGTTTATTTTCCAGCCTGTAGCTCCTTTGAGGCCGAGCTTAGGCTAAGTATAAGTTGAATAACCTTCAGGAAAGCTCTGCTGTCCTTCTGTCGGCCGCTGTCTTTGAAAATTGCCTGCAGAGTTAGTGAGCAGGAACAGTTAAGATTTACAAACAATGATGAAGCTTGTCATGCATCTTTCACCATTCATCATCTGGGTGCCGTGGCTGGGCGGTGAAGTGTTCTTCATAAAAACCAGCTCAGTGTGAAATACACCTCGCTGCAATGTTTACTGCTCTGAAACTCGTCAGAAGCCCTTTATAGTAAATCCAGATTGCGATGTGACATTACAGTATATCATTGCACAGCGCGGTGGGGTTTACACTAGGAATGAGTGCAGTTCACACCAGATGAGATGTCGAAATTGAGTTATGTAGAAATTTGGCTGTTATATGAGGATAGCTTTTGTTTTCTCAAGAGTGAAAAGTTAGCTTTATATATATATTTAGATAATATATAAGTACTTTACTTTCTATATATATATTGCTATGGGTAGGGGTACATACATCCTTGTCCTTGCTCATATGTATCTGCAAGCATATCTATGGGCGGGTTTGGGTATAATCCTCTATGTGCCATATAATAATCATATCTGTACAGATAGGTATTCTTGCTGGTGTATTCTGGTCATCTATACTTTACCTGCATGACTACTATCAACATTTCATTGTATATTTAATTACATTGCATGTGAAACACTGGCTAACCTTTTTGGATGTCATCCTAAATGCATTTATTTCAAAGCCCTCTGAGTGAAAATGTGTAAAGACCCCTGTAACAAAAGCTTCAGTGGGCATCTCCAGTGTCTGTGCTGTCTTATGCTGCAGTGTTTACCCTTTTGATGCAATCTTAGCACATTTGATTTGAACAATGACAGGGTGTGTGCTATTTTAACACATTCCTTTTTTCTAAGGCAGGAGGTAGCTATTTTTGAATGTATTCAGCAATTTTAATGGATTTGTTTTATTTTAAAGTAATACATTGGTTCCTTACTAACAATAAAAGTATAAAATGACCAGTATTCTCTTCAGTATTTATGCATGTGACATTCTAACTGGATGCTGGAATGGTGAGCTGGCGAGGTGTTGGCTGAGTGTCAGGTTATAATAATGTATTTGTATTTATATACCGCTTTTCTTGTCCAAAGGCAACTCAAAGCAGTTCCCAACAAAATTACTTATAAATACAAAGCATACAATAAATACAGTAAGATGCAATAACATATAAAGGCACAATAATCCAAATATAACAGAGAATAGCAATACAATAAAATAACTATGCAATAGGATACAGTAATCAAATCAATAACAATATGTCAATACAAAACAATATCAATATCATATCCCCAAGGCAGCTTACAATCATAAGCAATAACAGGTACAAATAAATACAATATACAATTAAAAAAAAAACAATATGCTACCAAAAAATAAGGAACAAAAATATAAACAAACACGGAGTATGCAATTACAGTTAATAACAGGTTCCACCTATTATAATAATCTTAGACCTGCAGAGCCTGAATGGACTCTGGTTAATTGAGCCCAGCCCCTGTCAAGGAGGCACAGTGGAGAATTGAACTTGTAACTCTGGCTTCACTGTCACTGAGCTAAACCACAGTATCATTAAGAATCACATGTTACAACAGATGTGTCTAATCTCTACCTTTTAATGTGCTTGCCAGCTCAGTGCATTAACAGTAAGCAGAAGACATATACTGTATTTCCAAGATGGCGTCAGATGTGGACATTCTGTTACTTAGCTACTCCCCGTATATCTCCCCCCTCCACCCATTTTGGCTGTTACTTTAATTTTTGTTTCTTTACCTCAAGTTTATGAGTTATGAACCATTAACTATTTTTAAAATTGGACCATTTAAATTGACTGATTAAGATTTGGACAATGTTTTAGATAATCAAGGAACCTATATAAAACATATTACTAGCAATGGGGTCTTTGAGTACTTGAACTCAGAACATCATTTATAGAGCCCATTATTCCCCATGCTGTTTGATCTGGGAGAAACCTGAAAGTTTCCGCCCATGATCTGTGGAGTCCTTGAATGGCTGCTGTCTTAAATGCTAAATGGATTTCTAAAGAGTGAATCCTTTTAGAACTTGAGACCTTACGGTTTATTCGGCATGCTTGATCGGGTCTAGAGCTTTTCTATGCATAGAAATGGATTTGTGTTCCTGACCTGTTATATCATTCCATTTCTGAGAAGAACCTGATTCCTTGAAAGATCGCCCTTGTTCGAAAGCCAGTTGTATCCAACTTTAGGGTTCGGTGCTCATCTCTGTTTACAGCCAAAGAGCCAGCACTGTCTGCATCTGCAGACGTTTCCATGGATGTGTGGCAAGCATCCCTAGACACTAGAGTGCACGGATCACTGTTTACCTTCACATCAAAATGGTACCTATTTATCTACTTGCAATTTCTTGTTTTCGAACTGCTAGGTTCACAGAAGCTGGGACAGATGATGGGACTGAGCAGCCTGGATTGGTGCCCCCCCCCCGTAAACATGCCTGTGGCTGTTGTAAACACGTTTACACTGCCATGGATGCGTTTTTATGCCAGCTCTTATGCATTTACGACAGCCATGAGTGCATTTACGGCTGCCATACATGCTTGCAGTGGCAGTGACGTGGGCCACATGAAATTGTGCCATGGGCCAAGTCTGGCCCATGGGCCGTAGGTTGAGAACCCCTGGTCTTGTGCCTTTTCATTCCTTCCCCCCCCCTCCCCAGGGAAATAGGCTGTTTTGGTACTCTGGAGCCTACCAGAGACTAGGATTCCCATACTCACGGGTATGGGAAGGTATGGTGCAGGTGTGCACGCTGGGGCAGCACTGTCCGGAGTAGGTTCAGATTTCATGTAAGCCATGTTGACATCCATGCAGCTATCTCAACATGTCATCAATCCCTACCCACATTGCAGGACACTTGTTTTCTCCACAGTACAGAGAAGTGATAGGAGGGTGGAGGATGTCATTACCAGCCCTTTGTCTTGGTCAGATCACTTTCTGCTACAATTCTAGGTGGAGCTGATATTCCGCTTTTGTGAGGATTCTAGACCAATTGTGATGGTCAACACTTGCAGGCTGATGGATCCTATTAGTTTCCAGAAGGCCTTATGAGGGTTTCCAACCACATTGGCTGGCAATACTGTCTCTATCCTGGTAGATAGGTTACTCTCATGGAGAGCGCTGGGGCAGTAGACATACCACTCCTAAACACCGAATCTGGCTCAGAGTTTGCCTTGCTCTGTGGTTTAATGATAGCTTAAGGGCTCTGAAGTGTCTTAAGACAAGGCTAGAGAGCAAGTGGAGGAAAGTTCCCATTGATGACAACCTGGCTGCAGTTTAAAAATGCTCTAGGAACTATGCAAAAGCTCAGAAATTGGCCAGGAGGCACTACAACTTAGACCATATTGTCATCTCCAATAACCTATAAATTTGACATGGAGCTTCTTTGAACAGAGCAGTGGAAGGGGGCCTTCCTTGTAATGTTGACAGCTGCAATCATATTGCTTCTCATCTAAGAAATAAATTGATGTCATCTGGAGGGATATGGAATCAACTTTTAAAGCAGTAGGTCCAGGAGAGATGTCCAGCGCACTATCTGGTCCATGTTTATTGGATGGGTTTCACCTAGAAACATCTCAGGAAATCTCCAGGACACTCTTTGGCTGCAGGGCCACTACCTCTCTTCTTGACCCTTGGCCATCCTGGCTGATAAAAGCTGCCAGTGAAAGTGTAATAGGATGGGTTAGTTATGGAAATCATTAATGCCTTCTTGTGGGATGGTTATCTGCTAGCCTGTTTGAAAGAGACAATTTTCTGCCCCACCCTAAAAATGCCTAATTTAGTGGTCAACGATTTTACCAACTATGGACTGGCCGATAATTTATCATTCCTAGGCAAGCTAGTAGCAAGGGTGATTGTAGATCAGTTGGGGTCATTCCTGGAGCCAACTGAATGCCTCGATCCACTTCAGTCAGGCTTCAGGCCCCAACGTGGTACTGTACTGATCTTGCTGCTGGATGTCCTGAGGGAAGCTGACCAGGGTAACTCCTTGTTGTTGGTACTCTTGGCAGGTCGACCATGGCATCTTCCTGGCCACACTCTAGCTTTGGCTCGGCTATGGTCCTTTCTTGGGGATAGGTGATCAAAATGGGTCATAGAATCCACATGTAGGAGATGCGTATATTGAAGGAAATGCTCTGCAAAAATTACCTGGGATTTAACTCTGACACTGTAACCCAGGAATTCTCAACCTTTTAAAGCCACGCTCCCTCAGACAGCTTCGGGGGGCAGATGGCCATTTTGCTCTTCCTCCACCAAACGGTACTTCCGGGTGTGGTGGAGGCAGTGGTGGGCCAAATGAAATGGTGCCCGGTCTGCATCTGGCCTGTGGGCCGCAGGTTGAGAATCCCTGCTGTAACCTCTCAGGATTTCTATTCCTTCCAGCAAGTTACTGCTTTCACTCTGCGTTTTTAAAAATATATATGTACACTGGGTGTAGTTGTGAAGATAAACAATTTGTGGCTTGAAAACCAGGCTGTCCCTTTCGCTTTTCCTCTGCCTCATCTCTTTCTCTCTTTACAATAGAAATAACTCTTGGTTACAAAAGGCTGGTGAGGAAATAAACCAAGAAGGGCTGAGGAAACCTGCCTTAGAAGGAAGGCACTTTTGGTGCTTGATTAGAGAGACCTGGTTTGCAGCCTCCAAGAGTTGTCAATCACCCCATAATATTTCTAGAAGAGAAAAGTCAATGTGTTGTTGTTTAATTTGACATGACTCTTGAGCTGCAGAAAAAACATAATCGCTGCAGGGGACAGTTAAGTAACTGTGCTCCATGTCAGCCTGTCTCGCTCCAACTACTGCGCTAAACGCTTTGCTGATGAGCGATAGATTGGGTTAAATACTGGGATAATTGCTAGCTCTTGTAATGCCTTGTACTACATCTTTCGCCTCAGGCTGTTGGAGGCTTATCCACTAAAGAGGGCACTTATGTTCAATTACATTGTTCTCTTTCCCTTTTTTTGAGAAAGCAATTGTTGCTGAGCCAAATGAACGATAATAAACTATATTTCTTTTCCCTGTAGACCTGTTGAAGTAGATCAGGCGTGCAAATGCCAAAGCTGCCGTTTTTCTAAATCATGCTACTGATTGTGCCTGGTGTCTATATTCTTCACGTGCCAGAAATATGCTTGTGTTACTTATACAAATTCTTCAGTTTGAAAGCCTACACACACTATAGACTTTTAAAATACACTTGCTGGGCAGGTATATAGCCTTATATTTAATTCTTCATACTCCAAAATAAGTACTGTAGTTCTGTTTACATTTGCTGGAGAGGAAAATATGAATATGCTGGTGATGTTTTTAGAGAAAAATGTATTCATGCTTTATATGGGAATGTAACAGTAGTTCCTTCTCATGCTGCATGGCACCTGTCTGCACCACTACAGCATATCAGGCAACGAGGCTCCTTGTTCATACTTCAGCAATAAAGTTTTACAGAGCTGGGGTGCTAACCCAACGCCCAATATTTGCTACCACTTCTCTGAGGATTTATTTTATAGGCTTTTCATCATGATCTATCTGGATTGCACAGATAGGTTTTGTTAGATTCTCGCAAGAAGTAGACTAGAACGCAGCGTGTGGGTTAAGCATAGTGACTCTTTATTCAGATCGGGAGACAAGACTGAGGATGTGGGGAAAGATGGTATCTTATATACAGCGGTTTTCCGTTTCAACAACAACAAGGAAACATACCAGCGGACACTCACAGTTTACTACCCCCATTTGGTCTCCAGCGCCACTTTGATATGTGCCCCTCCTTTGAAGAGGGCGCCCCTCTGGCAGATCCAGTTCACGCGCTGTGTCCCTTTGAAGTGAGTAACACTTGGACACAACATCCCTCCCCCCTCAGTGAGAAACAACCTTTCCCCAACACCTCCCCCCCCCCCAACCATGGAGGCCCGTTGGCATAATTCCTGCAGTGGACTGGTTGCCCAACCTCAAAACCTTTTAAATTCGGGATGTCTATATTGAGGCCCCGATCCTCTTGGCGCTGAGGATCTAAACGGTCAAAAACAGTCGGCAGCTTCCTTTTCATTAACAGTTCGGCTGGCGACAGCCCCGAGGCCAATGGGGTGACCCTGTAGGACAGCAGAAATTGACACAACTGCAGCTCCAAATCCCTCGGTCCCATGCGTGAGAGCGCGTCTTTGACCGTCCGTACCTGCCTCTCGGCCTGACCGTTTGTGGCAGGGTGAAAAGGAGCGGCCGTGATGTGTCTAATCCCATTACGATTTAGGAAATCTTGGAATTCTGCCGACATGAAGCTCGACGCGTTGTCGGTAACCACGATGTCGGGCAGGCCTAGGGTACTAAAGACCCGCCTTAATTTGCGGATTGTGGTGGCAGAGGATGTTCCTGACACCGGGATGACATCTACCCACTTGGAAAAGGAATCTACAATAATCAGAAGTGTTGTTCCCCTGAACGGTCCGGCAAAATCTATATGAATCCGAGACCAGGGGCCTCTGGCTGTATCCCATTCCCTGCGGGGAAGACGTGGTTCTTCGGGCCTTGAAGCCTGACATTCCCTGCGTTTCCCCACCCAAGCCTCAATGTCCTGGTCCAATCGGGGCCACCAGAAGTAGCTTCGCGCTAGCGCTTTTGACCTGACAATACCTGGGTGGCTAACATGGAGTGTGCGGAGCACCTTGTTCCGAAGTGCAGATGGGACGACTACTCTGTCCCCCCAAACCAAGCAACCCCGCTCCAGTGACAGTTCGTTTCTCTTGGAGTAGAACACCCTGAATTCCTCAGGAGTTGGTGGCGATGGCCACCCCTTCTGAACCCACATGACAACCTTCGACAGGAGGGGGTCTTTTTTTGTTTGGGCTGCTATGTCAGCAGCGGAGATCGGGGGAGAGTCTAACACATCCAACATAAGGACCTGTCCTTCTGCCTCAATTCGACCCACATACTCAACAGGGGATCTGGACAGAGCATCCGTGTGGCTAATGCTGATACCAGGGCGATGTTGGAGCGTGTACTGGTACGCCTGAAGGAACATTGCCCAGCGTAACATCCGCGGAGACAGGATTTGGGGGGTGGGCTTGTCAGGCACAAAAATACCCGGGAGCGGTTTGTGGTCTGTGATAATCGTGACAGCCCTTCCGTAAATGAAGTCATGAAATTTCTTAGTTCCAGCGATTATGGCCAGCGCCTCTCTATCAATCTGAGCATAGTTTTTTTCAGCCACCGTTAGCGACCTGGAGTAATATGCGATAGGCGCTTCTTTCCCTCCCTCCCCCCCCCCCCATGTCATGGCACAGAACAGCCCCAACCCCCACCGGCGAGGCATCACATACAAGCAAAAGGGGCTTCTTCGGATCGTAACGTGTAAGGACAGCATCCGAAGTCAACAGCTCCTTGACTTCCCGGAATGCCTTTTCCTGCGGAGGCCCCCACTGCCACACCGCCTGTTTCCTCAGCAACTGATGCAGGGGCTCAGCCACAGTCGCCTTTCGGGGCAGAAAGGAGTGATAGAAGTTTAAGAGACCCAAAAATGCCTGGAGCTCCGTCTTTGAAGTGGGACGTGGGGCTTCCCAGACTTCCTGAACTTTGGGTTCAGAGGGCTTGATGCCGGCAGGCGTGATTTTGAACCCCAAGAATTCAACCTCATGAGCAAAAAAACAACACTTCTCCCTTTTTACCCGCAACCCCGCATTTTGGAAACGCTCCAGCACCTTCCCCAGTTTAGTGGCCAGGTCCCCCTTGTCTGTCCCAGATATCAATACGTCGTCAAAAAAAGTCAGCACCCCAGGGAGACCCTTCAATAACCTTTCCACAAGAGCCTGAAAAAGACCCGGAGCTGTACTAACGCCGAACTGAAGACGGTTCACACGGAATGCACCCTTATGAGTAGTAATAGTCTGTCACAACGCAGATTCCAGACTAACAGGCACTTGCTGATAAGCTTGGGCCAAGTCCAGTTTAGCAAAACACTTACCCCCATGGAGGGTGGCCAGCAAATGGCTAACCACTGGAACAGGATAAGAATTAGCTCGGATAGCCTTATTAATCGTGCATTTGTAGTCCGCGCAGATGCGGATGTCCCCGTTCGCCTTGATAGCAGTGACTATAGGTGTCTCCCACGGAGCAGAGTCCACGGGCTCCAGGATGCCCTGTGCCACCAGCTTGTCCAGCTCCGCTTCAATGCGGTCTTTCAGGGCAAACGGCACCCTCCGTGGCTTCATGCGAATGGGTTGGACAGTTGGGTCCAGCTCAAAATTAACAGGGGCCCCCTTGAACGTACCCAGCCCGGGACGGAAAACATCTGGATAGCATTCACACACAGCCTGAATGGGGTCGGCCGTAACCGCATTAATTCCCGAAAACCCAATACCCAGGGGCCCAAACCACTGCACACCCAAAAGGTTATTCCTACCGGTTTTCACCACGACTAGGGGAAGCTTTGCTGAGATGGCCTTGAACCGCACATCAAAATTTCCGATTCCCAACACTGGAATGTGTCGACCTTGCACATCGGTCAGGGTGACCTGCAGAGCCCGCAGTTTCGGCCGGTCTGCTGGAGGAAGTTGAAAAAATTCCCTCTGTGAGATGATTGAGTAGGCTGACCCTGAGTCGATCTCCATGCGGACGGGGCACCCTTGGAGGCGAACATCAACGAAGAACCTCCCGGACACTGACTGTACACCAGATGATGCCTTCCGTCCAACGGGGACCTTGGAAATTGGGTGTTCCATCCTGCGCTGACCTCCGTCCCCGGGGTGACCTTTGGATCGCTGGCGGCACACCCGTGCAATGTGCCCCTTCCGCCCACACTTGTGGCATTCGGCAGTCTTGAATGGGCACCGTGAGCGGAGGTGCCTTCCCCCACAGCCTTGGCATGGCGCGATGTTGCTCCTTGAAGCTTGGGGGTTTTGCTGGCGAACCCTCCCGACAGTACCCTCCTCTGACGCATTGTCTGTATCCACTGGAGTAGCGCACCTGCTGCAGCTGGACGGCCAACTCACCACGGGCAGGAGCAGCAGTTTCGGCATGGAGGATTTTCACCCCGGCGTGTGCAGCCTCGGACGCCAAGGCTTCTTCCAGGACCTGGGCAAAAGTCAACCTATTTTTCTTCATCAGCCGCCGCTGAGTAGCTTCGTCTCTGAGGCCCACGAGAACCCGGTCTCTTAAGGCCTCCTCCAGGTCATGCCATTGGCACGGCACGTCAGCCTGTCGGAGAGCCGCAACGTACTCAGCTACCGACTCCCCCTCCTTCTGATCTCGCCGGTAAAAAGCAACCCTGGCTGGGAAGATGGAAACGACGGGCTTGAAGTGTTCTCGGAGCACCGCCAGGATGTCGGTCAATGGGGCTTCCCTCAGTGCCTGTGGCAGCAGCAGATGCCCGGCCAGCTCAATCGTGGGCAAACCACAATGGGCCAGGAACAACGCCTTCTGTCGCCCTTCATCCTCGATCTCCCCAGCGATTACAAAGTTCTCAAACTGGATCTCGTACATGGGCTATGCCTCCAGCTTTGCAATGTCAAACGGTCCGATTGAAGATGCAGTAGCAGCCATATCCCACCTTCGTCGCCAATGTTAGATTCTCGCAAGAAGTAGACTAGAACGCAGTGTGTGGGTTAAGCATAGTGACTCTTTATTCAGATCGGGAGACAAGACTGAGGATGTGGGGAAAGATGGTATCTTATATACAGCGGTTTTCCGTTTCAACAACAACAAGGAAACATACCAGCGGACACTCACAGTTTACTACCCCCATTTGGTCTCCAGCGCCGCTTTGATATGTGCCCCTCCTTTGAAGAGGGCGCCCCTCTGGCGGATCCAGTTCATGCGCTGTGTCCCTTTGAAGTGAGTAACACTTGGACACAACAGGCTTGCACATGTGCACAAGCAGTTCTCAGAACATTTTAGAGTTGAGCTTCTTTGCCTTCTGTTTTGATACGAGCCCCACCCATCATCCCTAGAGTTCATGATTAGTGTCTCCAGGCAGGCTGTACAGTTCTTGTTGGTCTCCAAGAATCATAGCATCTTGGAACATTCAATTACGTTTCTTTCTCCCATCCTTTCTCCTCTTTTGGTTTAATTCTCTGTTAAGTTATTTATTATTGTTATTGCTGGTGCTGTTGTTGTTTACTTGATTTTTCTCTGATTTCTATTTACCACATGGTTGGGGGGGGGGACACAGAAAGAGCCTCCTCGTAGAGTGTAGTATTTTTGACACACAATCAGATGTACCCCAGACAACAGCAACTTTGTGCTGGCTAATCTTTTTCACAGGTCAGGTGAAAGGAACTACAAAATGAATTCACCAAAAAGTGGCTTAATTTTGGCCGTTTCACATTTGACCTAGACGCGGAAGAAGAACCACATGGTGGGCCTTGCCCAACCACATGACCCCCAAGTCTTGTTTAAGATGTGTCCTTTGTGTGGAGGCAGCATAGCTCCAACAGATCATCATACTTAGGGGAAGCCCATCTGGATGAATTGGCGTTGGGGGCCTAGGCCAGCCCGCAGGTTGTAGATTGTGAATGCCTGACTTATATGGTTTCAACACTTGATTTTTCCCACTCCTACTTCACAACCATGGAATTCTTCCTTGATTCCTGATGATCACATGCTTTAACTTTCATCCCAGGGCCCAAACCCTGGACTCAGATGAAGTTGTTTGTTACTCAAGGGGGAGGATATCTACTTAGCTTCTGCTAATGAGGTTTTCAATTCTTCTGGTGCTTAGTCAGAGCAGTCTGTTCCATCTACCTCCTATTTTTCCCACTTAGCTCTCTAGTGGCAGCAGCCTGTTGGTGACTAGTATAAAGGTTTACAGTAAAACCCTGATTTACATACACATCAATTTACGTAAAATTCGACTTACGTAACGATTTTTTGCGGAAACCGTGTCTTGTTCTATGCAAATCGTTTTACGTGAGGGTTTCCTTGCATCTTGTAAGTCTAAAATGGTGCCACTTTAGACTTAAAAATTCCACCCCACACCACCCGCCACCATCGCCAGAAGTCGGAAGTCATCACTTACTGTGGAGGTGGCGGAGGCAGCAACGATGATTGTGGCAGTTTTGCCGCGTTTTCTGGAGTCCCTGCTGCTTCTTTTGACACTGGGAGAGCACGAGAGGCATATCCGCTTGGTTGCACTCTTCATCCGAGGTCCCCCTGTGGCGCACTTTAGCTGGGAACGCGCATTGGGTGAAGAGTGGAATGGGGTGGTTTTTGTCCAACGCGCGTTCCCAGCTAAAGTGCGCCGCAGGGGGACGCCAGACAAGCACCACTCATGAGGAAGCAGCAGCATGGAAAAGTTAGGGAGATCACTCCGTTTATACTCCCTTTATGCTGATTATTATTTTTTCGGATTATTTTTATTCCGCACCGTCCGTCCGTGTCCCCCCCGTGCATACTATGGGAATGCCGCATTTTACGTAAAAAAAACTGTATTACGTAAAAAGCTATGGAATTAACTTTTTATGTAACTCCAGGATTTTACTATACCACTATTTGTTTTATGCTGATCAAGCAGATCATTCATTATTTTAATTTTGCTCATAATCACCATATACGCAACACAGACACTGGGCTTCTGCCAAAAGAGAAGGAATAGGAGCTCTGTTCTGAATATTCTGAGAACTTATTTGTGTAATTCCACAGATGACCACTTGAAAGACCAGTTATACGTTAAGATAAGCCACCTGTTATTTTCATGCTTTCAAGAAAACTAGACTGGTGGTAGAGATTTACATAGCAAGACAGGTTTGAGTTTTTACTTGGAAATACAGTTAGTCCTGTTAAAATTCAGAGTGCCTTCTTATGGTGGCAGAAAATATCTTGGAATGTTGGTATGAAAAATGGAAAAATAGGTCCCTGGCTGTCTGGTCACTGGTGTTTGATGAAGCCTATGTATGCTATTGCGCAAACTGATGGCAGTCATGAGAACTATAAAGTGTTTGAGTACAGGTATAAATTTTATGTTGTGCAATTACACAAGTTCTTCTTAGTGCTGAGTTGACTGATTCTATTAACTCTCAGGGGTGCTCTACTTTCTGTACAGCTCATCCCTCTTATCTGCAGGGACATATTCTAAGATCTTCAGCAGATGCCTGAAAACATGAAAAACAGCGAACCCCATATTTAAGAACACATTGGTCATAAAAGCGGGGTACTGTATATGCAAATGCCACCATTGTTCTATTGTATGTTAACAAAATGGCTACTGTATAACAAGACAAAGTAAGGATTCACATACCCAATTATCTGCAAGTTCCATTTCTGCGGCTTCAGTTTTCAATACAAAAATCTCAGAAGTACATAATATACAGGTTGCCCCTGTATCTCAGTTCCATGGTTTCAGTTTTCTGGGAGTCCAAAAAATATTCAATTAAAAAATCCCTGTGTAGCTATTCTTTGCTTGTTTATTTAATTCTGTCACTTTCAATCAAGCCTTCTGGCTAACTACAAATACAGACATGAACTGGGAAATAATGACATATAGCCCCAGATGGAACAGATGGCATAAATCCTTCCATTCATATCTCGTGCCTTGGTCTGAAAACCAAGAACGAAACACTCCTGAAAAGTAATTTACACGGTGAACCTGTGACGTTGAGGGCATTTCAGAGCATCTTAATTTTTTTAATGTCGATGAGAAGGGTAGAAGGTTAGCAGCGGAGTATTTTGTTGTGAATCAATCAGCCCAGAAAAGGAATAGAATTCTGTGATGCAAGGAACATGAGCCAAGAAGTGTTTTCAACAGTTCAGTCTCAGTTTACCCTGAGTGCTAGAAAACCTTACTACATTCTTATGTAGCCTGCTAAATCTGTGAATCACAAATAGTGATTCTAAGCAGTAGGGTTACATTCTCCTATGGTATCATGAAGTAAGAACTGGGGAAAGAAAGGGTATCTGACTGTTTAAAGCAGGGGTGCCCAAACTATGCTCCCGGGCTGTAGCTTGGGCACCCCTGAACCATGTGATTAGACTGTGGCCCAAAAGGTTTGGGCACCCCTGGTTTACCGCAGGGGTGCCCAAACATTTTGGGTCGTGGGCTGATCACGTGGTTCCTCCCACCAGAAGGGGAAGTAAAGCGTGCCCACGCATGCATAAAACACATTTACGAGAGCCGCGGGTGTATTTATGGCAGCGTTTTGCGTATTTATGGCCGTGCTTTGCTTCCAGGATCGCCAGGAGCCAGATGATTTGGCACCACGGGCCCTAGTTTGGGCACCCCGAAAGAGGTATACTCTTAGGGTTACACAAAATACAGTAACTTTAGAATGTGATAAATGAGGATACTAGCCCACTGCTTTGCTGGTTTCTTAATTATGTGAAGTGCAATTAGCAAAAGAGTGTGACTTAATGGTTAGATTTTTCATATAATCTGGTCAGAGCAATAGCCAGTGAGGGTGAAAAATTCTAGAGCTTCTCAGAACCTTGCCTTGAAACTCAACAATATTCATAACTGCCATCTTCTTAAGCATTATTTTTGGACCTTATTTAGAAATTCTATATTCTAAAAAAAACACTACAACAAAACAAAAATCCTCACAGATCTCTGAAAGAGTATAAAAGGTGTTTTCTCCTAACCTATTTGATTTCCTTTAATTATCAAATCTAGGTTTTCTTGGTTGCTTTATTTTAGCATAAGACACCAACCTCCTTGAATATATAATTGCATCCACTGAGTCAGCATTAATTCACAAAGGCTAAATCTAGTGAGGAGAAAATCTCTGCTGTTGTAATTATACTGGAGTATGCAAGGATGGATGGATACCATCTGCATAAGCAAAGTTGCTTATGTAATGGAAACTACATTGGCTGTTGCACAAACTTGGTAAACGTAAGTTTCTTAGTACAACAGACTCAGTGCAATGACACGGTTGGATACAGGCCCCTTTAATTTTCTGCTGCAGCTGCTCATGGTGTGACTGTCAAAGCTGATTGTCATTTCCTGGAGAGCTAAGAGAACTGTTTAAAATATGGCTGATGGTAGGCACTGCAATGACAGAGGGAAAAGCAGTTATAGTCTCAGAGCAAATCCAGAACAAGCATCGGATTCTGACAGTCTCCAAACCTACAGTGAGCCCAGGGGAGCCCTCCTGTTCAGTGGTGGGATTCAATTTTTTTTTACTACCTACTCTGGGCATGGTATGGTCGGCGTGGCCAGGGGGATATCCCTGTGATGCACCCGAATTAGGACTACTTTATTTCAAAACTTGGATGGACGGGGCCAGCTGGAATTTCTGCTACTGGTTCTGGGGAACTGGGGCGAACGTGCTGAATCCGGGTAACCAGGTCCCTCCTCGGTAGAGGGAGATCGGTGCCCGGTTGGCAGGGTTCGGCTGAGGACTTCGCTGACCATCTGGTGGAGAAAATCGATCGGATTCGTTCAGGATTGAATCCTGGCGTGGATGGGGAGGGTTGGGGGGTGCCGGGGCGCAGTCTTGCTGTACGATCTGGGATCAGTTTGATCCTGTTGTCCCTGATGAAGTGGACAGGCTCCTTGCAGATGTTCGTGCCACTACATGTCCTCTGGACCCCTGTCCCACCTGGTTGGTGAAAGCCTCCAAGGAGGTAACAGGGGGCTAGGTTGGGGGGATAATAAATGCTTCATTACGGGAGGGGGTATTTCCTGCACAGCTAAAACATGCTTTGGTGCGCCCCCTCCTGAAGAAAACGTCCCTCGACCCAGCTGTCCTTAACAACTACAGGCCGGTTTCCAACCTGCCCTTTCTGGGTAAGGTTTTGGAGAAGGCGGTGGCGCGCCAGCTGCAGAGTGTCCTGGATGAAGCGGATTATCTAGACCCCTTTCAATCGGGATTCAGGCCCGGATATGGAACGGAGACGGCATTGGTCGCACTGTTGGATGATCTCTGGCGGGAGCGGGACGGGGGTTGTCCATCCGTCCTTGCTCTTCTTGATCTCTCAGCGGCCTTCGATACCGTCGACCACGGTATCCTGCTGGAACGGCTCGAAGGATTGGGGATCCAGGGCTCTGTGTTGTCCTGGTTTTCCTCTTTTCTGGAGGGCCGTACCCAGTCGGTGTGGTTAGAGAGTGAGAGGTCCAGCCCTAGGCCCCTCAAGTATGGGGTGCCCCAGGGCTCTGTGCTCTCTCCTCTCTTATTTAACATCTACATGAAGCCACTGGGTGAGATCATTCGTTCCCACGGGGTGCGGTACCATCAGTACGCGGATGACACCCAGCTGTACATCTCGGCCCGTGGGGACCCCAGTGATGCTGTTGAAATCCTATCCGGATGCCTGGAGGCCATTGGGGTCTGGATGGGGGCCAATGGGCTTCGACTGAATCCCAGCAAGACAGAGTGGCTGTGGATAAGGGGCCCCAGGTTATCCAAGGAGTTACCATCTTTGGTACTGGATGGGGCTGTTTTGCCCCAGACAGACCCAGTGCGCAACTTGGGGGTCCTTCTGGACTCACGGCTGCTGCTGGAAGAACAAGTGGCGGCTGTGGCCAGGAGGGCTTTTGCCCAACTTCGGGTGATTTGCCAATTGCGCACGCTCCTGGACCGGGGCTCCTTACTTATGGTCACTCATGCTCTGGTTACTTCCCGACTAGATTATTGTAATGCGCTCTACATGGGGCTGCCCTTGACGACCATTCGGAGGCTGCAGCTGGTCCAGAATGCGGCGGCCCGGGTGGTGATGGGGTGTGGGCGATATGCCCATGCCTCCCCGCTGCTTCGGGAGCTGCACTGGTTACCAGTTTGTCTCCGGGTGCAATTTAAGGTGCTGGTTTTGACCTTTAAAGCCCTATATGGCAGGGGGCCAGGATACCTTAGAGACCGCATCGTCCCAAGAGTGACTGCCCGACCAACCAGAGCGGACCGGAGGGACTCTCTAATGGTGCCATCAACGAGGGGTGCACATTTGTCTAGCACCCGAAGGAGGGCCTTCTCCGTGTCCGCACCAACCCTCTGGAACCTCCTACCAACAGATCTAAGACTTCAAAGTGAACTGCTGCCCTTCAGGAAAGGAGTAAAGACCTGGCTGGCAGGGCAGGTGTGGGGCCCGAACGGGACTATGGTTCCCGCCGGCTGGCTTTTATAAGAACTCTCTCTTCTTGTATGGTGGGTGGGATGGGTGGGTGGGATATGGGTTTTTAAATGGGGGGGAAGTGGGTTTTTACAGGTTTTTATAATGGTTTATGTATTTTTAGAAGTGTTGTGATGCCGCCCTGAGTCGGGTTCTGCCTGAGTGGGCGGCATATACAAATGTGACCTATAAATAAATAAATAAATAAATAAATCCCACCACTACTGTTACGTGGCTTCAGGTGGGAAAGCACCAGAAATAAAATGGCCACCAAGAGGGCTTCCCAGTGTCACTTACTCATGCCTCCCTCATTACTTGCAGGTACATGCATTTTAGCGCCTGCTCTCAGTTGCACATTAGCCACTTACCCATCCTTTAGTCTAGCTGGATATCCCGCTACGATAATGGAGTAGACCATACAGCCAGCAACTTAACACCAAGTGTTGGGCGGCGGTAAATAACCTGGCTCCCTAAAGGGGCCAATGGCTATGGGCAGATGAGCCCTTTTAGGTGGGGTGATGGTCCCTCAGTGGAAGAAATGCCACTGGAAACCATCGTATTGGGCCCAACGGCAAAATGAGTGGAGGAGAAACCGCTTCACTATTCTGATTCCCAACAGTCATGGAGGCGGAAGACGCCATGCCAGACAGACTGACTGTGAAGGCACACCTTGTTAATAACCTCAAGGCTGCAGCAGTTCATTGCAATCTCGGTGTTAAATCCTCTATGTCTCATTTCATACTGTACGTGCTGCAGGAGATGGCTTCGTGATCATAGTGTGTGTGGGTCACTTCATGGCAAGCTGGGATCCACCTTAAACAAATTCATGCCAATGCCATTTTTCCACACAGGAAAAAAAGTATTCTCGGACACAAGGAGTAGCCGATAACGATGACTTACCCACCCTCTGTGGCAGTGCCAGCCACTCAAAGCAGCCCACATGTTTCTAAACAAAGGCAGCAGGACCAGTGCTTGAATAGCTGGTTCTGACACATCTGCTGTAAAAATGCACCTTTTGAACAGGTGGAGCTTCTGCAAAGAGGGCATCCTGCAACGAGTGCTAAAAGGTCATAGGCTCTGTTGCAGCTACCGATAGAGAGGCAAGGGCTGCAATGATGGGGGTAGCTGCATTCCTTCCATCTTAAATATTGGGATACATGCCTTAGGCCAGTGGTGGCGAAACTATGGCATGCGTGCCAGAGGTGGCACTCAGCCTTCTCTGTGGGCACCTGTGCAGTCACCCCAGCACAGAATTTGCTCCACCTCTCAGCAGCCCAATGGGAGCGCTCCCTCCCTCCCACAGCACAGAGTTCACCTCACCCTTCTGCCCAGCAGTCCAATGGGAACACTTCCTCCCTCCCCCCAGCACAGAGTTTGCTCTGCCCAACAGCCCAATGGGAGCTTTTCCTTCCTCCCCTTTTGCTATGTTGGCACTTTAAGATAAATAAGTGAGTTTTAGGTTGCAGTTTTGGCACTTGGTCTCTAAAAGGTTTGCCATCATTGCCCTAGGCTGCATCTGGCAAGTTTCCAGTGGCCAGGTACACATATATCAGTTTTACTGTAAAAAATTAGATTTTTCAGTAGGAGTAGGAATCCTGCAGCCCCAAAGGACATTTTCCCCTTCAAATACACTATTGTCTATTAGTGGTAAACAGGAAAATTCCTTGTCATTAAGAATTTTCTTTTATTTAAATACACTAATTGTCTCCCACCAAAATCTGGTGAATGAACTCATTCCAAGCAAATAAATACTTGCTTGAAATGGCTTGTAGCAGTTTGTAACTCAGTTTTGATGGCAGACTGTTGCAATACAGTTAAATCCAGCAACATACTTGTTTTAAATGGGATTTCCTCCTTCCCCCAATGCTGCCAACTTTCTACAGAAGGGTTTGGGTTTCCTCTGAGTATAGGGGCAAGAGCACAATACTGGCCCCAAACCTGTACAGGTAATCCATTCCCGTTTCAAATTCTAATACAGCACGGCAGGATAGCTTTTTCACACTCTTCCTTGCATGAGGAGGAGAAAGGGCTTTAATAAATGGTCTGTTCTAACTGAGAACTTAAATCTTTAAAAAATGGCTTCTTATTAAGAGTCTAATGTTTTTAAATGTAAACACAGAACATTTTACCTTCCAAGCATGACTATCCAAGTGGTTTCTCACATCACTGGAAGCATATTAGGTTTTCTAAGCCATTGACTTAAAGTAGATCACTCAAGGTAGTCAGTTCTTTGCATGGCATCAGTCCATTGATGACTTGGGTTTTCAGAGTAATGATTCTCTCCCCCCCCCCCTTTTGTACTGTTTTCTATTGGCTGAATTGCCTTTGCTTAACTAAAAATACATTTGCCGTAGTGAAAGTGAGCATTCAGTAGAAAACTTGGCTAAGTGCAGAGCTTATAAATATTATTTTTTTGGACTACAACTTCAGAATCCTCTAACTGAGGGGTTTCCAACCTACGGCCCGTGGGCCAGACCCAGCCTGTGGATCCATTCCATCCGACCTGTCACCACCTCTGCCGCACCCAGAAGTGGAAACAGGTGTGTTTATGTCAGCCATAAAATGTGCATGCACAAATACGCTCACAGCTGTCGTAAACTGTAAATGTGCCTGCATGGTGAGGCCCATGGCGGAAAAAGGTTGGCCACCCCTGCTCTAACTAGTATGTACAGTGGTGGGCATGTCCGTAGGAGACCAACCTTATAGCCCCATTTTTCAACACAATGAGAGAAAATAATGACTAAATGTTTCTGGAAGGATGAGAAGACAATTGGAAAAACTGCAGTATTACAGAGCAGCAGTTTCATTGGGCTGTTTTCCCTTGCTCTATTCAATGCAACCTACCTAGATTCGATAGATATCACAAACCATGATAAGAAAACAAAAGATTCCTTTGAGTTTTCAAGCTCTGTTATAGGATCACTAGAAGTAAAGACAGGTCTTCCTGATCCCTTCAACAGTCTTGTTCACATACAACAGTTTTGGCCTCATTTGCAACTGATTGCCTTACTATGACCATTGGTGTAACAAGAGTGCCAGTAGAGATTGCAGTGATTCCACGTGGGAAGATGTTCAAACACATGTTTTCTTGGTTATTTGTGTTAACTTTCAGACATGGTATTCCATTTATGTGGGTTAAATTTAGGACGCTTATTTGTGACCATTGCAAACACTGTTATCAGTAGGAGTTACCTTTTAAGAGTTTGGAAAGGATTCTTTTTTACTTCTATAGACAACAATTTAATAATTTGTTAATTATTTAATATAGTTATGTGTTGTCTCTATTTTTAATAAGTGCTTTCAGTAATATCCAAATCAAACAGCAATAATACAGCTCCAACTGCTATAAATCACAGAGATGCAAAAAAATGCTTTTAAAGCTACAAAATTTGTGGTTTTTAAATATACAGTATATATATGTTAAATGAAATTTTAAAAAATAACACTAATATAGCAGAATGACTTTAAAATTGAATGTTCAGTGTAACTGTTTGAAGAATCTTCAGGAAACATCTTTCACAATAGGGTCATCCTGGAACTAAAAGTAAAATGCAGACATGCAGCATTGAAGTGAGGAGTGGATAAGATACTAGACTAGAATTGGGAAATCCCAGTTTCAGATTCCCACTTAGCCAAAAGGTTTATGGAGGTGATCTTAGAAAAGCCATTATCTCTCTGCCAAACTTACATCTCCAGGTTGTGGGGATAAAAATAAGGAGGGTCATCAGCTTCACATAGAAAAAGCAAAGTACTAATGTAATTAAGAAACAATGCATAATTTAAAACAGACAGGGAGTTTAGGTGATTAACATGTCCCCTCGTTTATATGTAATTGCACTAGGTTCATCATAGCTTTAAAACAGTAGATGGAAACTTGCCACTTCAATCAATGAAGCCAAGGGGAGGTGAGTTGCTTTGCATTCTCTTTCTAAAAGATCTTAGCCTCCCCCTTCCTTTCCTGTATTATAAACATTCAGAATGGGATAGGTGCTGACAGTTAACACATTAAAGCCTTGAGCAGCCTGTCCTGTGATTTAGATTTCTACAAATAACTTGTCGCACATTTGTCTACCAATGCATTTTGCTAATTACATCATAGATTTCCTCATTGATGAATACTGCTGAATTAACACAGGAGCATTAATGTTACCCTTTCACTATGTATTGTTGTACAAGAAGCTGGTGGCAGATGCTGGCAGTTAGTTACACAAACATTAGTCTTAACGACTGGCCATTTGGATTTGGTGACAAATGGCAGCCCAGTAAAAAATCTGAGCCTCGAACCAATCAGGAAGTTAATGAGGAGAGAAATTACCACTGCAGCTTCTTCTTAATTACATTGGTGCTAGGCAGGAAGGGAGTGCTGTGCGTGGATCTTGACTCATCAGAGGTGAACAAGGTCAAGAACCCTTTTGCTTTGTAGTTGTATCTACTGAGAGTAGAAGTGTTGCAAATATCTCACACTATATTAGTTTTTAAATTGTAAAATACAGTGGACCCTTGAATAACGACGTTACTTGGTTCCCCAAGTAGCGTCGCTATTGGAATAACGTTATTTGAATAACGACAAAAAATCATCGTTATTCGAATAATGACAGTAAAAATACCGTTGTTAATCAAATAACGATGTAGTTATTCGAATAATGACGGGAAAAAGTACCGTCGTATTCGAATAACATTATTCGAACAATCACATTGGGAGCGTCGTTAATCGAAAATGAGGCTATTCGAATGCGTCGTTAATTGAGGGTCCACTGTACTTCATTTTGATCTTACATTCTTCATTTTCCCAGAGATTGACCACTAATTGTGATATTCCCCCTATCTTTTTCTCTTTCTCCCCCCACCCCTTTACTTTTTGCTTTTGCTAGTTTAACAATGTTTTAGTTCTTGGGTTTTGTAGCACCAGTCAGAGACTGCGGTGGCTCAAGTGCTTAAAATGCTAAACTTGATGACTGGAAGGTCGTCGGGTGAACAGTTCGAGACCCCCAAGTACTGCACGACAGAATGAGCTCCCGATTCTGTCCCAACTCCTGCCAACCTAGCAGTTCAAAAGCAAGAAATTGCAAATAGATAAATAGGGACCACTTTGGTGGGAAGATAAACAGTGTTCTGTGCACTCCGGTGTCTAGTCATGCCTACCACATGTCCACGGAAACATCTGCAGACACAGACAGTGCTGGTTCTTTGGCTGTAAACAGAGATGAGCACTTAACCATAGAGTCAGTTATGACTGGCTTTCGAGCAAGGGTGACCTTTACCTCAGATGTCAGTTCTTGCCTTCATCTGTCTCTATTCAACCTCAAACTATCTGAGTATGTTGTCACCCTGCTGGATATTAAGTCTGGCAGTTACAAAGATATGTATGAAAACTTCCACTCATAACTAGGATCTCCATTACTGTATGTTCTTCGGATCTTGGGCAACCATTGATACAGGTGGAAATTTTCAGAGATTTCCTTGTAAAACCCAGCCTTGGTGGAATGACAGATTGATAATGGTATGATAGCCAAATGTTACTGATGAAAAACAACAGCATATTCTACCTTTTGCCCATAAACTATTCCAGGTTACTACCGAATCCTAATAATTTTTATGGGATTGGGAAAATCTGTCACTTACTGCTTTCTGTTCTTTCATTTATAAGCCATAGGGGTTTTTTTCCTGCTCTGAATGCGAATCAAATCAAATCTTTATTACGGTCCAAGACCAGCATAGAACAGCAAAGGGAACAGGTTAAAATGGGGATACGTAATATATATCAAGAGACAAAAATTAAAATGAGGTGTAACAATCCACTTACTCCCAAGTAGCACTCTGGCATCCTGGCGATGGGATCGTGCCTGCTGATCCTCCTTCTCTGGCCCTCTCAGACCCAACAGTTTAGGCTATTCCTAAAAGTGTGCCCAGCTACTCCTGACCTAAATCCTAGGTAGTGAACAAAGGGTGCTCATGAAATTAGTGTAGATTCAGGTAACATGAGCCAAGTATCCACTCCAGGCATCTCGGGTATTTTAAAAGTACAGTGGTACCTCATACAACGATTTTAATCCGTTCCACGGGGCTCGCTGTTGTACGAAACAATTACTATACGATACATGCATCGTATAGCGATTTTCCCTATGGGATGCATCATACAATGAATTATTATTTTTTTGTTAAGTGGTTTTCCCCATTGAAAAATTGTTGTACGGTTTTTTCCATAGGGAAATTGTTATGCGGGACGCCATTTCCCCCCAAAAAAACTAATTGTTATGTGATTTTGTTGTTATACGGGGCGATTGTTGTATGAGGTTCCACTGTATATTGAAATCAAAGCAAGGTACCGAATAAAGTTCATCAGAAACTTAGAAAGCGTTTCAGAATAAAGAAATAAAGAAAGCTGCTATCTGGGGAAAAGCCAGTGTGGTCCTCCCTCTGTCTAAATTAGCTACATGATTGCAGTTAAGATCCAGGAGAGTGTTTTGTCGTCCCCCACCTCCTGGGGCTTTTATCTCCTCCCTCAGGGTCCACCTCCCAGCCATTCCCCTAAAGGATTCCAGCCAATGATCTTACAGCATGACATGTCCATCACACATTAGGTTTCATTTCTTCCAACCCATGAAGCAAACATGTTGACACATACCGTAGCCTTTGGTATCTGAGAGAGTGTTCCCCCACACGTTGAAATCTCCATCGTGGATGGGCTAAAGCACAAGATAATTTGACGGGCAAAATCTCACGAAAAAGTACAGCTCAGAACTAGGCATTTTCATGACATGAAGGTGCTTTTAAAAGGAGCATTTCTGCTCAGAGTTAAGGAGTAGTAAAATTAGTACTTAGATCAATAATGTTACAGCTATTATTAAGCCTGTGCTGCAGTGCTAGTAGTTTAATTAGCTGAAGGTCCAGCCAGGATTGTTCTGATCTTACACGCTGCGGTGCAGAACCTGGCAGTGTTGTGGGTGAAGGTGGGCCTTTCATCAGATAGCAGCCAGTGGGTGTATGTGCTGTTTGACCGATCGGGACACAGGTACTTGCAGAGCAGCAGAGATATGAACATGTTCTGGTTGTCACTATAAAAAAAGGCAGCTGCAGAGAACGTGTTCTATGGTTTCAATTTCTCCAGAGTCACAGGGACATTGTCTCTCTGTCATTGGTGTCCTTTGGAACCTTCCCTCGAGAACTGCAGAAGGGAGGGGCCTAGTAGCGGGCTAGTGTAAATGCCCTCCAATGACTTGGTGTCTCAAGTTGGAACACGTATGGGGCAGAGGCAACAATGTGTCTCCAAGAATGGAGCCAGGAAGGTAGGGGCCTTGGCTAGGCTAGGTCAATTTGCCTTTCCATGTCTAGTGTTTTCTTTTGATGGTCTGTTTTGCCTGGTTGTGGATCATGGCCTGTATGAGTGGTTGGGAGAGGTCAAGGTACTGCAGTCTGGATTGGATTGTTCTTTTCCATGCCAGCTGGAAGCTATTCTGGAGAGTTAGAGGAGCCAAACCACTGGGATTAAACATAATTTTGAGCCAAAGGTTGAGGATGGCTAACCAGAGTCTCGCCTCAACCTTTATCATACCCGTCTCCAGGTGTAGGGTAGCACTGGATACACAGCAGGGGGTCTGGAGAGTTGCACGTAAGAATTTAGATTGTACTCTTTCCATAGGGGGCAAGTTGCTAGGTGGGAGACCTGATTGGACTCCGTAGAGTAGTTGTGATAGGATTTTGGCTTCAAATAGTTTGAGTGCAGCAGGGATGTACTGGCCTCCTTTTGTCCTCAGAAATTTTAGTATTGTGAAGGTGGATCTCTGGGCTGTAAGAACGGTGTGGGTGGTATGGGCGTTTCTTGAGCCTGAAGCTTGGAGTATACTCCCAAATACTCCCAATACTCCCAATACTCCCAAGTATTTAAAGCTAGTAACCTGTTCTACCTTGTGACCTTTTATTCTCCAGGGTAGTTTCGTAGGCCTTTTAGCAAAGGTTATCACTTGGGTTTTCTAATACTCTGTTTCCCCGAATATAGGACCTCCTCCCATAATAGGAGGGCCCCCTTTTTTCCCCCTGCCTTTGAAATATAAGGCCCCATCCAAAAATAAACCTCCTTACCTCCTGGCTGTAAGGCGGCCGCGTGGCCCATATGAAAGCCTGCCGCATCGGAGTCTCGATTGCCTCCCCGCTCACAACCAAGAGAAGTTTCCCCTGGTGAGAGCGGGATCGAGACTCCGAAGAGGCAGGCCTTCTTATGGGCCACGCCGGCCGCCTCAAAGCTGAGGCCAGTCTCGATCGCGCTTCCCCACTCACAACCAGTCCCTTGGTTGTGAGTGGGGAAGCGCGATCGAGAGTGGTATTCTTCTTCATGGAAAAATAAGACATCCCCTGAAAATAAGACCTTGTGCTAATTTTGGAGTTTTAAAAATATATAAGACAGTGTCTTATATTCGGCGAAACACGGTAAGACTTCCGGGAAGTTGGGTAAACCTTTCCACAATGCAGTAGAGTGAAAAAATTTCTCACTTACCTAACCAAAAGAAATAAACACTGTACCATTATTTTGAGTACTATGGGAACCCTCTTTTGACTGCCTGCCATATAAATTATTGTTGTTCTTCATGGCCTGGTGACTGGTAGGAGTGTAACTCTGTCCAGTTCTTGACTGTAGATATAGATAAAGTGTTGGCTCTAGAAGGCAAAGTATATTTTATTTTGTGTTGATAATAAGATGAGGCAATCCAGCATACTAATACTAATCCAAGAAAAGCAGGACATCTTTTTTGGAGGGATAGCATGAATGGGAAGATACTTCAGAAACAGCGCAGTGAGCACAGTGTACATCAGGGATTCTCAGCCTGTGGGCTGGATGCAGCCCACAGCACCATTTCATGTGTGTCCCCCCACACACTGCCACCAATACACCAGGTGGTGCAAGAAGGGCAAAATGGCCATCCAGCCCCCAAAGCTGTCAGAGGGAGTGTGGCCTTACCCCCAGCTTAGAAAGGTTGAGAACTCCTGGTGTATACAATGGCTATGGAAAACTAATGAGAGGAAGGCGAGTGAAATTGAGGAGAAAGACATATTAGACCAGTGGTGGCAAACCTATGGCACACGTGCCAGATATGGCATGCAGAGGCCTCTCTTTTGGCACGTGTGCCATCGAGGAGCAGCCCCACTAGTTAGCCGGTGCCAAGGCAATACTGCCACTTCCTCACCACCCCTCTCCCTCTGCCAATGGGGAGGCAAGAGGTGAGTCTGAAATCCCACCCAGGAGGTGGCAGCGGGGACAAGATAAGGTGAGCAGACACCACCCACCCACCCCGCCTAGGAGTTGGGCGCAACCACAGGGGGGTGGGGAGCACCCGCAGAGGGGCATGCCCATGGGAGTAGGGAACACCTATGTGGGTGGGGAGCATATGTGGTGTGTGTGTACAGTGCCCGTGGTGGATGTGTGGAGCACCCACAGGGATAGGGAGCACCATGAGGTGTGTGGCGCACTCAGGGGGGGGGTGTACCCATGTGACTTTGCCAGAGGCGCACCAGCAATATCACATGGATGTGTAAGAACACACGGTCCCTGCCCATGCACTGCCATCTCCTCCTTGGGGATTCGGTCTCTTAAAGGTTCTTCATCATTGTATTAGACTGTGTGGAACCAGGAACAAAGTCACTCCATGCTGTTTTGCTGCACGACCCATTGGATGAACCTGTTTTTCACTAGTGTTTTGTGGTAGCACTTTCTGAATGTGTAAAAGCTGCTTTTTCTGTCAACAAGCCCAAAATCTTGAATAACTAAATAAAAGGTTTTCATTAATGCTGCAGAAATTCGTTGTCATACTGAGGGCTATAAGGACATAAGATAGATGCATACATGCATGCATGCATGTATGTACAGTCAAACCTCTACATATGAATTTAATTCGTTCCTTGAGGTTGGTTGGATCTCGAAAAATTCTTATCTTGAATTTTCAATAGGAATGCATTAAATGCAGTTACTCATAGGAATGCGTTAAATTTCTTATCTCAAAAAATCATATTAAAAATTCTTTTCTCGAACATGATTTTTTCCTGAGATTTCCAGATGTATCTCGAGTTTTTCTTAAGTCAAGCCGTTCTTATCTTGAGGTTTGACTGTACAGTATGTATGTATTGTGTTAATATCCCATATATCTTCTAGTAAAAGAATACAAAATAGCATACAATGCTTAAAAAGCAAGTATAAAATCACAGTAAATCAAATGCAAAAATTCAAATGCAGCTGCTTATATACTATGTAGTTTGAACATAATTAAAGTAACATTAAACCAAAATAATATTAAAAACACTATTAGTTTAAAAAGTTACACCAACTTAATTTTTAACTGAATAAAATGTGCTACATCCCCATCTGTAAAATAGAACCATGCAATGTTTATAGACAAAAAGACAATTTAAAAAGGAAGGTTTTCACCTGCAAAGGAAAGGACTTCGTGAGGCAAGACATTCTTTAGGCTTGGACCAGCCACCAAAAGTTTTCTTACACAGGTCCTCATTAAAGGTGCCTGAAATAAGGCCTACCTCCAAAGAACTCAGAAATCAGGAGTAAGGAAGAGATTCTTTGAATTGAGTACCGGTAAGTGAAGACTATCTAGCTCAGTATTGTTGAAGTTCCCTTTGGTTGAGATAGGACCCTTTTCTTTGCTATGCCTAGAAAGCTTTGGTGCCCCTTCCTTAACCAGGTATGACCTTGCTTAGTTTCCAAAATCAGATGAGAGTAGTGTGTTTTAAGTGTGTTCGTATCCCATTCTCTATGCATTTGCAGTGAATTAAATTCTTGTCCATTGATGCCTTTGCAA